>LPNX010754959.1:199970-232488 GCA_001517045.1 Pseudotsuga menziesii
AACCAAGGAAAAAGGCAAAAACCCCATGGGAAAATCCTCCCTTAAACATGGACTGTAAAACAAAATTTGAAAATCTTGTCTTCACTCATGCTTCAGAGCATGATCAACAATCCCCAGCAGTGATTTGAGATTGCTAAAGGTCTTCTCACAAAATTCTTTGGTGAATATATCAGCTACTTGTTCTGAAGATGAACAGAAGAGTAGGTGAATGGTGCCATCATGCACAAGCTCTCTGATGTAGTGCATATGGATCTCAATGTGTTTGGTTCTCTACTTCTGAACTGGATCATTGCAGATTCGAATGGTACTTTGGTTATCACAGTAGATGGTAGTTGAGTACTCTGATTCGAAGCCACACTCTCCAAGTAACCCCTGCAACCATAAACATTGAGTTGCTGCATTTACAACTCCTCTGTACTCTGCTTCTGTAGATGAGAGTGAAATGGCACTCTATTTCTTGCTTTACCAGCTGATTGGCCCTTCTACAAGCATGAACACATATCTTGATGTGGAATTTCTAGATGTGCTATCACCTACCCAATCACTGTCAGTAAACCCAATCAAATCAAGATCAGATTTTGCTTTGTAGAAGATCCCATGTGTCCTTGTTCCCTGAACAAATTTAAGGATCCTTTTGGTTGCTTTCCAACAGATCTCATGAGGCTGATCCATGTATCTAGAAGCCACACTTACTGCATAAGAAAAATCAGGTCTAGTATGTGTAAGATACAACAAACATCCAATCAATTGCCTATACAGTGTATTGTTTACCATAGGTGAAGAATCAGCTTCTTCAAGCTTCACTCCTGAAAGGAAAGGAGTCTTGCTTGGCTTGCAATCCTTCATTCTGAATTTGTTCAGCAAATCCAAGGCATATTTGTACTGGTGCACCTTGATTCCAACTTTGGTTTGAGCAATCTCAAGCCCCAATAATTGGCTTAAGAGCCCCAAATTTATCATGGAGAAGGCTTGGTTCATTGCACCCTTCAAGGAAGCAATCTCATCCTTTGAGCTTCCTGTAATGAGAAGGTCATCAACATATAACAAAATGATCATTAATGAACAATTAATTAACTTCAAATAGACATTTGGATCTGATTTGCACCGAACAAAATTCAGTGATAGCAAGAATCTATCAATCTTGGCATACCAAGCCCTGGGGGCTTGCTTTAGCCCATACAATGACTTTATCAACCTACACACAAGAGATGGGTTAGTAGCAAATCCTTGAGGCTGCTGCATTTATATCTCTTCAGTGAGATCTCCATTCATGAAGGCACATTTTACATCCATGTGATGTATCTCCCATTGCTTTGAAGCTGCAATGGCTAAGGCTAGCCTGATGGAGTCCATCTTTTCCACTGGTGCAAAGGTCTCATTGTAATCTAAGCCATGAACCTGTGAGTAGCCCTTAGCTACCAATCTGGCCTTGTACTTTAGAGGTGAACCATCAGCAGCAAATTTGGTCTTGTACACCCACTTACACTGAACTAGCTTCCTCCCTGGAGGAAGGTCCACTAGCTCTCAAGTGTTGCTCTTCTGGAGTGAGCTGAACTCTTCCTTCATGGATGTTTTCCATCTTGGATCTCCTACTACTTCTTCATATGTTTGAGGATCTGATTCCACCATCAGATAGCATTTCTCAGCAAACATAGGATCCTTCATTCACAGACCACTCTCAAATTAAGATCTAGTCCTCCTTAGGTCATTGGGATTCCCTGCTAGCTCTCCTGCTGCATGAAGAGTCTTGGATGACTATTTTGGCCTTGTAGGGCTGTTAGGGTCTACAATAAAATCATCACTATCAGAAATATCAGAATCAGCATGTTAAACAATCTCTTCACTTACTTTCAGAGGATCTGGTGGTGAAGAGGCTTCTCTAACTTCCACTGCTACTAGGGGTTCTTCTTGAAACTGAACACACCTTTCAATGAAGGCTTTGTTTGTGCTCAAATTGATCTTCTTGTACCCTTTTGAATCTTCAGAGTACCCAACAAATAGACACTCTTTTCTTT
Source organism: Pseudotsuga menziesii (assembly GCA_001517045.1). NCBI lineage: Eukaryota > Viridiplantae > Streptophyta > Pinopsida > Pinales > Pinaceae > Pseudotsuga > Pseudotsuga menziesii. The sequence continues at coordinate 201,986 of LPNX010754959.1, forward strand.
GGGGGCTGCAAAGCCTTCCTCTTTTCTGTTGGAATTCTAGCCCAAGCCTTTGAGCCAAAAATCTTGAAATGGGTCACATCTGGCTTGTGCTCACTCCACGCTTCGAAAGGAGTCATACCATCAAGATGTTTATAAGGCACCCTATTCTGGATATAGGCTGCACAGTTTATAGCTTTGGCCCAGTACTTTGGTGGCAAAGTTTTGGCCTCCATCATGCATGTTGTCATCTCCTTCAGTCATCCATTCTTCCTCTCAGCAACACCATTCTGTTGTGGTGTGTAAGGGATAGAATGATGCATCTAAATACCTATATCTGCACAATATTGAATAAAATCAGAATTGACATACTCAACACCATTGTCAGATCTAAGGACCTTGAGTTTCCTCCCAGACTGGTTTTCAACCAAAGCCTTAAAGACTTTGAAGAGGCCAAAAACTTCAGACTTGTGTTTCAGGAAGTAAACCCAGCAATACCTGGAAAAGTCATCTATGAAAGTCAACACATATTTGTCTTGACTCATGGACATATGAGGAAATGGGCCAGCAACATCACTGTGGATCAACTCGAGGGGTGCAGAGGTTCTCTTATGACTAGCTCTCTCAAATTTATGCTCTGGGTGTTTTCCTAGGATACAACCTTGGCAGACTCCTTTGGAAAATTTTATCTTGGGAAACCCTATGACCATCTCTTTTTCACTAATATCAGAAAGATACTTGTAATTTAGGTGGCCAAATATTTCATGCCAAAGCTTGCTTTCCTCATTAGAATGAATCAGAAGAGCAGAGGGGTTTGAGTAGGGTAGGAAGTGTGAGAACATGTATACCTTCGAAGTATGATTTGCAACTCCTTTAGCAATGACTTTACCACTTGAGATCTCTGTGATCTCAAATTCATCAAGGGATAATATGACCTTCTTAGGAGACCCGGTGTGAGTCATTTGATACACTGATAAGAGGTTGGAGGCAAGACCAGGCACATACAACACATTGCTGAACTGACCATGATCAAGATCAATCCTCCCTTTGCCCAAACTTTCAGTGAGAGAGTCATCTCCTAGTACTATTGGTGGACCTTTTGACATGTCAAGTGAGGAGAATGCCTCCTTGGTCAAAACCATGTGTCTTGAAGCTCCAAAATAAATGATGAAACTAGGTGAGCTTGATGTGCCAGCAACCAATGCATGAACTATTTCTCTGTCTTCTGAACTTGATCCTCCTTCTCTCTTCTTTGAGCTATCTGGAAGGGAGATGCCATTCTTCTCCACGAGTTAGGTCAGCATGTCTATTTGCTTCTTCATACAAGAGCTTTCAGTGTGATTGCCCTTATTGCAGTATGCGCACTTGCTCATTTCTCCTTTATTCTTCTTCTTCGGGTAGTTCTTCTTGGAACCTTGTGGCTCCTCTGGAGACTTGTTCTTGTCTCTCTTTTGCTCAGGTGGATTTTGAGCTTTATTTTTGCTTTTTGAATCCACCTTCAAATCTCCAGCAACCAGAGCTTGGTCTTTGGATGGTTTGATGGTGCCCATCATCACCAGCTTGTCCTGTTCTTGTGTGAGAGATTCCATGAAATCTACAAGGCTAGGCATCTTCCAGGTTCGAGCTGTCAACTTTGTGGCATAGAAGGTTGAAAAAAACACTGAATAGTCAAGTCCAAGCTTCGAGAGTATGGCCAAGGCCAGCTGATCATCCTTCTTTTCGATGCCACACTATTTTAGCTACAAAACAAGTGCTTTGAACTTGGAGAAATAGAGTTGCAGAGATTCAAATCTATTTGGAATCAGGGAGATCAGTTCATTTTCAATTTGATGTCCCCTCATCTCATCTGTCTTTCCAAAAATATCAGTAAGCTTCTCCCATATTTCATTCGGTGATGTCAATCCATCAAGATGGAAAAGGAGGTCTCTGGAAATACTCAGACACAAGAGACCATAGGCCTCATCCCTCCTGTTGTGCCATTTAATCTTCTCTGCAGCTACATTGGGCTCTGATTTTGTTGCCATAGTCACCCTGTAGAGGCGTTTCGCTCTCAATAGTATCTCCATCTCTGCTTTCCATTCAAAAAAGTTGAAGGGAGTCAAGATGATCTTCTGAGATTGATCCATAGCTTAGAAATTTGTCCCGGCTGTCAATAAAAGGCTCCCAGTCACTGATGTCGAACCTGCAAAACAATTTTGAAGGAGAGAAATCAATCTACAATGGCTCTGATACCATGTGGAAATTGAACCCAGTGATAGAACAATTTTACTCACAACAATTATCAATTGTACATGCAAAATCACTCACAAAAGAGACTGAATAATGAGCTGAACACTAAAATGTATTGAATAAGCGTACAATAGCCAACCCTGTAACATGATAGGTTGCTGCATTAAATAATTACATAAGGGATTCGAATGCATGAGGAGGCAATTCGAATCTAGTCAAAAGAAGGCTTACTAAAATTAAGCAAATCCCCCATAGGTGCATAAAATAGTTCCCAAATCAGCTAAGGAGCTCACAAATTGGAAAAAGCACTTAGGCAAGCTAAAGAGTGATGGAATGACAACTCATACATGCTTTTCATAGGAGAAAAGAGTGGAGGATGTGGAGGACAAAAAACTAGTTCACCTCACCTAGTCAAACTTTCCCAATTGCCTTAAAGCACTAAAAAAACAGGCAATAAAGCAGAAAAAGCAAAAGGGCACCTAGGAGGCCAGGAATAAAGAAGAATTGATTCCTTGAGGTTTTCCAAGCGCTCCATGAGTCAAAATAGGCAAGTTTGACCACTATGGATAGGTAAATGACAACTTGCATAAGGTGGAATCATGAGACTAGGCAAATAAGACAAAAATGATTAATTTAATGTCTAAGGTAGCTAACTATGGGTTGATTATTCTAACAATATTCATACTGTGCAGGAGGAAATGACCGTTGGAGAACTAGCGAGGACTATGCCCAGAATTAATGCAGCTTTGGAGAACCGCCAAGCTGACCATCAGAATTCCATGGTGAAAGTGGAAGGTATGATTAATGAAACCCCTATAACCATTTTAATTGATCCAGGAGCTAGTCTTAGTTACATTGCACCTCAGATAGTGGAAAAATGTAAGTTGTCTGTCGATAAGTTTGAGAATTCCTGGTTAGTTCAATTAACCACTGGGGTAAAAATAAAAGTAACCTGTTTTGTGAAAGAATGTGCTTTACTTATGGATGAATTTAAAACTACAGTTAAGCTTAATGTTTTTCCACTTGGCTCATATGATTTACTGATTGGCATGGATTGGTTAGAGAAGCATAAGGTAGTTTTAAATTGTTATGATAAAACTTTCACGTGTTTAAATAGTGATGAACAACCAGTAAATGTTAAGGGTATTCCTAGAAAAACCATAATCAGACAGATTTATGCTTTACAACTTAAAAGAGCTGTTAGAAAAGGATATAAAAATAGAAGATATTCCTGTTTTAAAAGAATACACTGGCGTATTCCCAGAAGAAATTCCAGGATTACCTCCAAGGAGGGAATTGGATTTCATTATTAAGCTGGTACCGGGTGCAGTACCTAGCTCAAAAGCTCCTTATCGAATGAACATTTTAGAACTTAATGAGCTGAAATCATAACTAAAAGAGTTACTAGATAAGAAGTATATTCAACCAAGTGTGTCTCCTTGGGGAGCACCGGTCATCTTTGTTAAAAAGAAAGACGGAACTATGCGACTATGCATAGACTGCCGTCAACTAAACAATATGACTATTAAAAACAGATATTCGTTGCCCCGCATAGATGATCTGTTTGATCAACTACATGGAGCCACGGTGTTCTCAAAGATAGACTTGAGGTCAAGATATCATCAGGTAAGAATTAAGGATGAAGATATCTTCAAGACAACCTTTAGAACAAGGTATGGACACTACAAGTTTGTTCTAATGCCATTCGGGCTTACCAATGCCCCAGCTATCTTTATGTGCTTAATGAATAATATAATGCATAATTATTTAGATAAATTTGTGGTCGTGTTTATCGACGACATCTTAATTTACTCTAAAACGGAAGAAGAACATAAAAAACACCTAAAGATAGTTTTACAAGAGTTGCGAGAACAACAACTCTTCACGAAATTTAGTAAGTGTGACTTCTTCAAGGATGAAATTCAGTACTTAGGTCACGTAGTGACTATGAAGGAATTTCAGTCGATCCAGAAAAGATTCGGGCAATCAAAGATTGGCCGGTTCCAAAAGATGTAACGGATTTTAGGTCATTCATGGGAATTACCGGTTATTACCGAAGATTCATTGAAGGATTTTCAAAAATAGCAAATCCGATCACTTCCTTGCAAAAGAAAGGCAAGAAATTTGATTGGAACTCAAAGTGTGAAGAAAGTTTTAAGAAATTAAAAACCTTATTGACAAGTGCACCTATTCTAAGAATAGCAGATCCTAATAAGGACTTCGTAGTATGCACTGATGCCTGTAATGATGGCTTAGGCGGTGTTCTAACTTAAGACGGGCATGTCATTGCCTATGAGCCTAGGAAGTTAAAAATTCACGAAAATAATTACGCAACTTATGATCTAGAACTTGCGGCTGTTATACACGCCTTAAAAATGTGGTGACATCATTTAATAGGCAGGAAATTTATTTTAATGACTCATAATAAAAGGATTGAAATATCTTCTAGATCAGCCTAATTTAAACGCTAGACAAGCAAGGTGGTTAGCCTTCTTGAGTGAGTATGATTTTGAAATCCAGCACATAAAGGGTAAGAAAAATAAGGTGGCTGATGCATTAAGCAGAAATGCAAAGCTGAACTTTATAGCAGCAATCAACACTTATGTTTCTGATTTAAATGAACAGCTTAAAGAAGGGGTAAGACAAGATGAAAATTATCAGAAATTGCAAATTACAACTAAGGAAGAACCTACAGAAAGCTTAATAAAAGGTTACAGTTTAAATGAAAATGGATTTTTACTATTTAAAGATAAATTGTATGTGCTTAATGTGCGTAAGGTTAAGTTGTTAATTCTGGACGAAGTCCATAAAACACCATATTTAGGACACCCAGGTTACCAAAAGACTGTAACCATGCTAAGAAAATAATATTTTTGGCCTAATATGAAAGCTCAGGTAGCTGAATACATTGCTAGGTGTTTAGATTGTTAACAGGTGAAAACCGAACACCAACACCTAGCTAGTTTACTACAACCTTTACCTATTCCTAGTTGTAAATGGGAAGTGATTAGCTTAGATTTTATTACTGGACTTCCCAGAAATCAGAATCAAAATGACTCTATTATGGTGGTAGTTGACAAGTTGAGCAAGGAAGCACATTTTATTCCTATCAAAACTACTTACAAGGCTGCCAATATAGCTGATATCTTCTTAAAGCAGATTTTTTGGTTACATGGAGTACCAAAGGTTATAATTTCAGACAGGGATCCTAAATTCACAGGAAATTTTTGGAAGTCATTGTTTAAGGGATTAAATACAACATTGAATTTCAGTACCTCCTTCCATCCTCAAACAGATGGACAGACTGAAAGAGTGAATCAGGTGCTGGAGGATTTATTAAGGATGTGTGTTAAAGATCATCCAGGTAAGTGGGAAGACTACTTACATCTAGCAAAGTTTGCATATAATAATAACTATCAGTCATCAGCTAAATATAATCCATTTGAAATTTTATATGGACGTAAATGCAACACTCCTATCTCTTGGAATAATCCAGTAGATAGATTAGTGTTAGGACCAGAATTATTGAAGGAAATGGAAGAAATTGTGAAACAAGTGCAGGAAAATTTGAAGGTGGCACAGGATCGGCAAAAGAGCCAAGCAGCATTGAAAAGAACTCCCAAGGAGTTCTAGGTACGTGAGCATGCATTTATAAAGGTAAGGCCAAAGAAAAGTTCTCTAATACTAGGGAGTTGTGCAAAGCTAGCACCACGTTATTGTGTTCCATTTGAAATTTTGTCTAGAATTGGTCAAGTTGCATACCAGCTAGCATTACCACCTAACTTGAAAGTACATAATTTTTTTCATATCTCTGTTTTGAAGAAGTATGTTCATGATGCTACTCATGTGGTTGATTGGAATGTTGTACAGGTGGAACTAGAAGGAGAAATTCTGGTGGAACCGGACTGTATCCTCGGGAGGAGGGAAATTACTCTGCGCAACCGCACCATTGGATAGGTGAAGGTGCAATGGAAGCACCTTAGTCCTGAAGAGGCCACCTGGAAACTAGAAATTAATATACGGGAGGCATACCTGAATCTATTCCAGGAGACTGCAGAGGATGAAGAATAACTAACAACGAGGACGATGTTACATTTTAAGGGGGTCTGTATGTCACATGCCCCAATTTTGTAAAATAATGTTAATTGTTTTAATTTGATTTCCTAATACATTATGTTAAATTGAATTCTAAGTAGGAATTGATGACTCAGCAGAGTCAAAAGATGTGGAATGTAGTTCTGAATATTTTATTTTTAATAAATAAAAAGTGGAGACAATAGCTTGGGAGAGCTGTTAATAAGAGTGTTACTGGTAAAACTGGTGGAGGAACTAGGTGGAGGGAAAAAGACAAGTGGCAGCATCCTCAAACACTTCCTATGTTGCAGGTGGCAACTTTCCTACATTTGGGGTCATGATTCCCCAAGAGAGTGGGATCATAGCAGGTGGCTCAATAAATGACAACTAACCCAAAAAGACCTAGGAAATCTTTTAAAAGTACCCAATGAAGAGAGCTAAGGCTACTCAGATATTTTCTAGGACAAGAATCATTTAGGAGGAATGCACTTCAAGGAATTCATTGGGGAAAAGGGAAAGCTGTAAGAAAGGTGTTTTGAGAGATAATCTGTAGTAATTTGGTCTGATACAGCTTGCTAGCTCAGAGAATATACTGATAAGTTCAGGATTGGTATTGAGTCTAAAGACTGGTACTTGATTATTGCTGCACCTAGTTCTAGCCAAGGAGACCAGAGCAAGCTCGGGGGTCCTTAGGAGTCGTTGTTTGAGCACCCTCCAGGAGTTGGTAGGGAAGAATGATCTCCCATTGCTGTTGTCATCCAAGCTCAAGAACAGGTTCTATTATTTATTATTTTTTGTATATTATCTGTGTGTGATTGAATGATTCATTGTAGCTTATGATGTAAAGATTTAGATGGTTTAGTAATGAAGTTGTTCTTATTTTGTTTAGTAATAGAATCATTTTGATGAGAAATAAAACCCTACCTTTGTTTTTCCTCATCTGGAGTGATCCAGACCGTACTCCAGCACACGTGGTGAAATTATAAATAAAGATAGTATGATGAAAATGTAGAATAAAATGTTAGTGGAATTATAAAATATTTCTTTTTATTTTTGTTATCAGAAGAAATATCTTTCATACTAGGAGTAGTGTTAAACCTCGACTGAGACTGTCAGTTTATTAGAAACAGAGAAAGAAGCTATATTATTTACTGATAGTAGTATGTGTGGGTAGATAAAACAGTTTTGATACAGTATTTACCTTTAGTAATATTATGGCTTATTTGAATTCAAGAAAAGAGTATAATAGTTAAACTAGAGTAGGGTTAAGGTAAATAAAATACTTTACAACTTTACAATTTACTTCTTTCCAGTTTAGGCTAGTTAACTAGTGCATGTATAATTATCAAATTAAAAGAAAGAATAGCTAGAATCTTGATTTACTGCTATAGATAATCTAGTTGGTATTAGAATTTTCTTATGGACAGTAATGTAAGTTATTCATTCATTCTGTTCTGTCTAGCTAAGCATAAACAAAAATCTACAACTACCAACTTATACTTTTTAAGATGTCAACAAATGCAGAACATAGTTAGTTCTTTTTCTTTTTTTATAAATATTAACATTGTAACATATACAGATAATATAGAATACAGAGAGTACTTATATAAATTATTTAGTGCAGTAATTATAAGAACACAATAAATAAAATACTATCTTATTCTATGACTATAAATAAACAAAGAACAAAGTGAATAAATATATAATTATAAGAACAGTATTAATATGTAGATAAAGCAATGTTTTATCCCATTATAGTAAACAGTAAACAGAATATAATTTCTGTACTCAAAGCTGTATCTAACAAATACATAAATACTTCAGTAAAAACATGGAGTTCTTATATCTCCGAAGGTTAAAAAAATTATATAACAACCTTTTACAAATTCTTTTGTAATAAAATAAGTTATTATAAAAACCCTGTACAGTAACCCTAGTATTTTGAAAATTAAATAATATTACAGGGTAAAAATCAAGTACATCAACGCACAGAAAATAATGATCAGAGTAATATCATGCTCGACCTACCGAGCATAACCAATCACTACAGATTATAAATAACAATTAAACAATTTACAGTAGCACATTATAAATTAAAGATAAATAAAGAAGTTGTAAATATTATTAAATATTGCCGAGTTTGGGTAAAAACCCTACTACTTTAAAATATAAAATAGAGATATAAACAAAGAGTCTGATGACCTTCCAAAGCCCTCAGCTTCTACAAGTATTCAAGAGCATGGCATAAACAGCCTTCCTTTCATTTTACATTTTACACAGTAACTAAACAAAACCAAAAAAATTACAGTCTTGGTCTAAGCCGAAGGCCCCGTATCAGATGAAGGGTTTAACTTCATTAAAAAAATAGTGAATGGGTCGACCCAATGGAACCAAAACCGCAAGGGTTGCATGCCATGAATACCAACCCACAAGTGCCCCATAAGGGACCAAACAAGGAGGGTTTGCCATGGATATCCAGGGCTTACCGTAAACCATCCAGTCGCCACGGTCCCGCACCAACCACACCGAGGAGGACAGGTCGAACCTGTTAATATAGAAGAGCAATACTATTAAAAACCTTGAAACAAAATAAACAACTGTTTAAGTAAAGCAATTCTGAAAAGTTAACAAACGAGTTAAACTATGTATCTTACGTCATTTATTAACTGAAACACGACCACCCATGAGTAGAAGAACAACTATCAACGCAAGGAGAAGCACACCTTTCATCTGCTGTGAAAAGGAAGGAGTTATTCACCCATCAAACAACCTACAGCAATGGAGAACAGAAATGGCGGGCCTAGCAAGTAAATGTGCTTGGGTCGGCACTCCTTTCCAGTCAAGACACTACTCTGTAGTAAAACCCTATGCCCAACAACTCTGAAACACAAGGCCACTACTCTCAGTACCAGGCCAAGCAGGAAGAAAATCCCCTTTACAGTCGAAAGGTTCAGAATGGAGCTAGCTTCGAAGGTAAAACCCTGGAGAAAGTATCACAACCTAGTAACAAACAGTTTCGTGACAGCACCTCTCCACTAAACATTCAGGCTGAGCTTACGAAGAGTAACAGCAAGCAGGGAGATTGCCGACATCAAAGGCAAGAGACAGTGCTGACAAGCATGGTAGCAGAGCGACCAGAGGGCCCAAAGGCGATGGAGAGAATTCCCAGCTAGGGTTCGAGGTTTCCTTATAACCATACGACTCTTGGCCACGGTGATGCCACGTACATCATCTAAATTTTTGCATGCAGTGGGTACAGTTATATAGTCCCGATGAGTCTTGAAAAAACCAAGAGTATCATTCTGATTATTGGAAAATCGAAGGTTTCAACACAATCATCGTTCCCTTGGTTAGCCTAGCATGCAAGTTACATATTAAATTACAAATCATTACTATAAACACTTACCATAACAATCATCAAAATCATCGGAAGTATTACGACCCTTGCTTTATAAATTATGGTGTTCTTATAAATTAAAACAAGTTTAAACCTATGATCATCATGGCGTGGTCCTTTTTATAACCTTTCTCTCTATGCCATGTAAACAATACTTACCCTAGATCATAAATTTAAGTAAAGGAGGCATTTTTTTATAAAGCTTATAGAACTTTAAAACAAAGTTAAACTATAAAATGATCGTGAACATGGTTTATTCTTTGACCTCTTGTTTTCACACCTTGCACCTTCTTTATGCAATGTAAAGTAATTGTTCAACCAACATCTATAACTTAACGTAAAAGTATACTATTGGTTGTTATAAAGGAGGTTTATAGAGTAAAACTATGGCAATTATCCTATTGTTAATATTAACCTCAATGGCCTTGTTTGTATTTATTAAAATAGTAAAGTTTGGTAAAAAGATACAAAAGAAAGTAATAAAGTCTATTTGGTGAATGTATTGCTTAAGGTAAATGTTCTTTAACCATAAATTGTAACACGGCAAGGGTTAAGCCACAAATCTCTTTAACAAAAGATTTGCCAAAATAAAATAGTTAGGCCATAAAACTATTATGTTATGCATTCTTTCAATGATTATAGTCCATTAAGGACATGCCCCGTTTATATCTATGAAAGGAATTATATAAAACCTGTTCACAATAAGATATCCATCTTATGAGAATAACTCTAGTTGTGTTATGGGGTATTTGTCGTGTAAACCCTTAAGTTGATAGACAAAAGCGCTAAGCATTTTAATAACTACTTGTAAAGAAATATTTAAGGCATTTTTACACTTGACGACTACGATAGACATTGAATAGTTCAATAAGCATTAAGAACTATAAATTTACATCTACTAGAAAGAAGGCAGTTATAGTCATTTACTGATAGAACTAAATTGCACTCCTTAGAGTCTAAAAAGAAAGACATTTTATTGATTTTACCTTGATAAGCTTTGGAAATTGTTTAGCATTTATATTCTTTACTGAGTTATTTTGTGCGACGAGCTTATAATTGAATGCTTTAGAATTTTGATAAGCAGCACTGAACTTCTTACCTGTAAGTCTATAAGAGAAGGAAAACTTCTGCGTTAGCTCGAAAGCTAAGTAAGCCGAGAATTTTCATGACAGTTCCACCTTGTGGTCGCAAAGAGAAAACAAGTCAGTAAACTGAAAAAGGAACTGTTCTATAAAGATAAACATAATCAAATAGATAACTCAGATAATGAATTCAGTAACTTATAACTAATTAAACAATTAGTTGACTGCATTTATGATATTTATCTGTATTTTGAGAATTTTAAATTTTTCAAAAAATTTGGGGTTTTGACAATCAAACTCGTTTCTTTTGACCAACCCCCTCTAGGAAACTATGAGTGCACTAAACTGTTGCATTGTATTAACTTATGATAGTCTTCATGTGATATTTTAAGTTAAACCAAAATTCTGCACTTTAATCCTGGTACCCGAGCCTACGACCCTCTTTTTGTTAAACCCACAAAAATGCATCATAGCTAATTTCTATATATATTGGATACATAAATGAGGGGTAATAAAATAAAGTTGAAAATTGTTGATAATGAGATTGATTGCTTACACTCAGTGAATAAGTGTAGAGATCAGCAAAGATCTTCCCAAACCCTAACACTCTTGTTACAGTAAAAACCCTGTGAATAATGATAAGAATTTAAACCTTGAAAGCTAGTTTTGGGGCCCCGTTCTTAAAAAACTACACAGTAAAACAATAATTACGCCGAATGCATATATATCTTAGATTTTTGGGGTGGACTGCCATCTATGATTTTTCATCTACCAATGAGAATAATACAAGTATACTATCCATATTGATTCTATGGGTGTCGTCCAAGATTAAACTAGAATGAGACAAGTGTAATGTCGAGATTGATTCTATGGGTGTCATCCAAAATTAATAATTAATAATTTCAAAAAAAATAAAAATTAGCTTAGTTAACATGTGATAAATAAAGTTAGTGATAGTTGTAAAAATTAAAATTAATCTTTAACTATTCGAATTTTAGATACAACTACGAGCTTAACTTCATAGATTATTAGATACAACAAAAAGCTTAACTTCATAGATTATTAGATACAACTATTAGCTTAACTTCAACTCTAATCACTTAAGTCTTAGTCCAAGAGCATTTGGAATCTAGGAGTCTAGCTAATGTGTAGTCATGTAAGAGTCAAACTCCTAATAAAATAATGAAACTTCTAATAAACTCCTCCAAACTTCTAATAAACTCCTCCATGTGGTAGTTGGACATCTAGCTAATATACAGTTCATATTACATGTTTAGGTTTTCCATATAGATATAATTAGATTTTCAATTCTTTTTAAAGGAGGTTATTCTAACTCATAATTAACCAGCATAGATCCAAATCCTAGGCTCTATCAAGCGCCGAGAGGGATCAAATATCTAATCCAGGTGCAAACATCTTCTTAAGTATTGCATTCAAGGAGCTATCAGCTTTGGTGTGTTCTATATATAGCCATTGATTTGATTGAAACCAAAAGACACATCTTTTTATCTAAGGTCTACATATAATATTTTTATTATTAATATTTAATATTATTTATGGCCGACATAAATATTTTTTATTATTTTTTATTTTGTTAAAAACAAACATTACAACCTCTCCCCCATATATGGTTTTAAAACCATGTGCAAGGCTCCCCTAAAGCCATGGGTTGTTTAGGAGGCCTTGCACATGGTCTTAAAAGCATTTGCAAGGCCCTCCTAAACCATGTACAATAAAACCATGGGTGATTTAGGAAGCCTTGCACATGGTTGAGCCGAGAGGCTCTCTACAGCCCAGTATGGGGTAGACTTGTAACGTTACGTAACATTGTCACATTACGTAACGTTACATAATGTTATGTTGGCTATTAAAAAAAAAATAGAAAAAAAAAATTAGAAGTAAAGTTACAATGTTATGTCGGCTAAAAAAAATAGAAAATTAGAAGAAGAAAAAAACAACAACTATATAAATAGCAAGAAGTATCACAAACTACATCCAAATCCTAGCTATCTTGATCTAGCAACATCAACAACCACTGCTACAGCAAACAGCAACAACCACTACGACAGCAACAATAAACCCAGGTAAGAATTTTAAATTTGCTAATCGACAATCAATTCAGAATTTTAAATTTGCATTATGTGGCTGATATACAAGTTCAAATTATTTTCATATTCTTCTTATTTTAATTTTAGTAGCACATAAAATATCCGAACAACTTAACATTTCACCAATTTCTTTCACCGAATGGCTCAGAGATTCTCTACACAGTTCACCAATTTCTTTCACGGAATGTGATCAAATTTCCAACTTTAAAAAAGTGTAAACTATTTGCAATTCCTGTATATTAATTACTGTGACGATTTTATCAAAATGGGGCGGGCGCTACAGACAGAACTAGCTTTCAATACGTTTAACCTAGCTTTCAATATGTGTAACTTAGCTTTCAATGCGTTACGCCTTACCTTACTTACATACGAATCTAGGCCGGAGTGTATTGAATATAAACATGAGCTGAAAGCCTTGTAAATCCAGGTTTAGATATGCAGCTGCCTTGTTTAGATAGAGAATATTTTTCTAATAGTTTGGGGAAAAAGATTACTATTTTAGGATATTGTTTTACTGCCCCTACCATTAAAATTTCCGTGAGTATATTCATATCTGACAGTTATTCAACTCTTGACTAATAGTCATTTTCCCACCCATGTCTGAAAACTGAGTATCAATTGTGAAACAAAACACCAGACCATAATATTCTATATGCCTTAAAATGGCAATCACTCAGTTTTCATTAAAAAGAGGGCCACTTTCCTATGGGACTGGAGTTTACATGGATATGTCAACATTGACTAGAACTGACCTTTAAATCAAGAAGCAATGAATATAAACAATGGATAGAACTGAACATTGAATATAAACAATGCTTGGACATCTCAAAAATCAAGAAGCAAACCTATTGATCTATACTGTTTTCATTCTCTACCTCTATGGATTCTCCATTTATTTTCTGCACAGCCACGTCCCAAACTTCACTGTCTGCATATGGCCCTCCATTCTTACTCCATAATCCAGCATGTTCCAGACTGCTTTCACAAGATTCTTGGCCAGTATATCGAATCTCCACCACTTTGGAATTGAAGTGATTGTGATCAAGCAATCCAAAATGCATGGCATAGCTCTGGAAGTAGTCCATAACCTCAAAGTGAGTGGGATGTTTGTGAGTAACATGGTTTGGCCATGGAAAATCATTGAACTCATATTCATGGCGAGGAGTCTGCAACCTTGTGGAGAAAAATGTTTCGCTCTAGACTCCTCCAATTCCTTGTTTTACTTCTAATACTATGGGATCCATATTTAGATTTAGTAAATACTTGGTTGCAACGAGGCCACTCATACCTGCTCCTATGATGCACACCCTTCTCTTCCTGAATCCATTCTCAGTCTCAGTGGTCGCCATGATTGAAAAATGACACTGAGAAACTAATGTGAGCAATTGTTATGACCAAATCCAAAGGCGTTCTATGCAGTATAAATAGAAACTGATTTGACAGATTACTAATCTGGCCAAAAGTCACAAAAGTCACAATTACTCTGTTGACCATATTATTTGTACAATTTTATAAGGAAACAGACTTTCATAAAACATTTCCACGGACATAGTTTAAGGTATGCTTTATGCACATCCTTCCAGATATTTTTAAAAACTCATTTTCAATAATTGTTCATCGACACGCACCCCGATTACTAGAACTAGATCCATTTAAAATGAGAGTTTTGGAAGGATTTTAATTTTGCCATTTTTTAAAGTTGAAATATAGTTATTTAGTTAAAATGGTTGCAATTATAAATATTTTAGTTTTACAATTAAAAAAATACAGTTTAAGTAAGTAAAATATAAGATTTCATTCTCGAATTTTAATAAAAATAATGGAAAAAATTAAAAAGTCTATCCACGTCAAATGTTCCCAGTAAACAAAAATTATAAAACAGTCAATTCAATAATAATGATAATGGATGTTGGATTCACATAAAGAACTCATACATTAGATATAACTATCTTGAATCAATTAAATTGTAAATATTATATATCAAATCAATTTAGTCAATTCAATAATAATAATAATGGATGTTGGATTTACATAAAGAATTCATAAATTAGATATAATTCTCTTGAATCAATTAAATTGTAAATACAATCCTAGGCTCTATCAAGCGCCGAGAGGGATCAAATCTCCCGAAGTGAAAACTTCTTCTTAGGTATTGCACTCAAGGAGGTTTGCACCACGGGAGATTTGATCCCTCTCGGCTCTCGATAGAGCCTAGGATTTGGATCTATGGTTTTAAAAGCTTTTGCAAGACCCTCCTAAACCATGTACACTAAAACCATGGGTTGTTTGGGAGGCCTTGCACATGATTTAAAAATATATATATTTTTTACAATATAACGTTATATGGACAAACGTTACAAGATCTTCTTAAAAAAATAAATTTAAATTTAAATTTAATTTTATATTTAAATTTAAATTGGCTACAAATTATTTCTTCACATAATAGTTAAATTAATCTTATGTTTAAATTTAAATTAGCTACAGATTATTACGAGTTCAGCTTATTCGCTACCAAACGCAAATTGAATTCTTAGTTCACATTTATATGAGAAATCAACAAGAACTTGAACTTTTGAAGGGAGAGAAACTCTATTTGTTGCCACTTATGGTACCGCCCACAAACAAGAAATGCTTTTCACTTTAATCTGTGCTTCACACTGAGGATCATTCCCCTTCGTAACGAGTTATCCTTTCCATTCTTCACATTTACGGAGAGTCACAACCTACCAAAGACTTCTGCAATTTCGACAAACTAAACAGATCAGACGCTCAAATCCCCTGGCCTTACCCCGTGTCTCGAACCTCATATGGCCCAAAACTTTGCGCACGAAGACTGAAAAAGCGGGTGAAAACCCACAACAAAGGCAGCGTAGAACAAAGGGACAACCATGGAGGATGCAGACAATGCGGCTGTCCGTTTACATGCAGTTAACGAATATATGAAGAAGCTCCTCCAACACAAGGAGCTTGATGCCAGAGTTGGCACACATATGCGATTTAAAACTTCTGCACCAAACTCGTTAGGTTTTTTTTCACATGTTTATCGCGATATTTACTAAAATACTGAATTTTTAAGTCTCTTTACTTTCTTCTTAACGTATATTAAAATTTCGATGCTTTGTACTGTGCGAGTACCTGCAAATTTTTAAGTTAAGTGAAGAACAATTCGATTTGCATATTGCAATTAATTACCTCGATTGTGACTACAAACATGCTAAATTTGGTACCTACATTTCTCAGGATCTTGACCCAATGGATATTTTAGTATAGGAATGGATATTTTAGTATAGGATGGATTTCTTTTCTGAAATTATTTAGAAAACAAAAGAAAAGAATCTATATTAACCTTGTCTTAAAAATAACTGATTTTGAGCTATTTCGTGGCACTGTTCTCCTGCATAAAATACTGCAGAGAATGATTCCAAATAGACATGTACATATCCCCAAAGCATAAACGTGTTTTCAAAGCACTGTCTTCCCATACAGAGATGTCGATCAGCTGATTCTATTGGTTGTTTGTCCATGCCACACCAATTATTATAAACTATTTCTGCAATAGAATTTTCAGATTTGGATCTAGGCTAGGCTGGCTGAAATGTGGGAATGTTTCAGACTGAGGCATATTTTAAATGCTTGGTTCGGTTAAAAACACCCGGCCTTAAAGCTTGGGCATGGTTTTGCAATTAAAACTTTGGAAACATTTTGCAATTAATCCTGGAGCTGGAGATGGTGAACAGATTCCCTTTTCCTTGGTTTCTTTTTCTTTGCCTTCTCAGTAGAATCTAGATTTTATTATTTTTTATGGTGTTTATATAGCTATGGTGCTTATTTCTTATTTGTATTTTGTTGCAAAAGTTACAAATTATGATTAGACAAATGTTACAATATCTTTGTCATACAAGATTAGACAAACATTACAAGATTAGGCCGACAAAATATTTACTACTTTTTACATTAGTTATTCAATATTGCAAATTTTACATCATGTTACAAGATCTCTCCCATAATATTTGCTTTCACTATTATTTTTAGCCGACATGTTAGTAAAGTTACATCACGTTACAAGATCTCTCCCATAATATTCACTTTCACTATTATTTTTTGGCGACATGTTAGTAACGTTACATCACGTGACAAGATCTCTCCCATAATATTCACTTTCACTATTATTTTTTGGCGACATGTTAGTAACGTTACATCAGTGACAAGATCTCTCCCATAATATTGGCTTTCACTATTATTTTTTGCCAACATGTTAGTAACTTTACATCACGTGACAAGATCTGCCCCATACTGGGCTGTAGAGCGCCTCTGGGCGCAATTAACTTTTAAATTAATTATTAGATACAACTGTTAGCTTAACTCCAATGATTTTACAATTATTAGTTTAACTTCTACTCTAATCATTGTTATATTGGATAAATATTATATTAACTCCAATGATTCTACTAATATTACCTTAACTTCAACTCTAATAGCCGTTATATTGGATAACTATTAGATTTTTCCAATAGTGATACAACTATTAAATTAAATTTAGATGAACTCCATCACTTAGCATTAGAAGTTGAGCTTGATTGCAGTGAAACCATGCACTAAGAAAAATAACTTAAAGGTAATGTGCAGCTTATGTGAAAATTGAACTCCATGAAGTAATTGACACATTCTTTAGTAAAAAAACATTATCAATATGTCAAATATATATCTCTCTACGTATTTCAAACATATCAATCTTAATAATATGGTTGTTGCTAATACTATGAACCAGTAATATAATACGATCCACTTATATTTTAGAAACAATCCATGTACAATGGAAAAGAAGAATGAACGGACTAGTACTCAAACTTTCAATTCGTAGCTTAGCTATGACAAATATTTCCTTCACATTTTAACGGTATATGAATAAAAAGAAATAGGAAGGAAACAAATCGTTTAACTCAATTTAGAGTCAAGCATCCAATTCATTATAATGACAGTTTATAGGTTTTAAAAAAACCAAAGACATTAATCTACTACAGTCGGTACGCATCTGTTAATTACCCTAATCTAAGAACAAGAATAGGTAAGGCTTTCTACTTTCGAGAAGGAAATGCAAAACCCTACCAATTAGAGATGGAAATATTAACAAAATCGTAAACAATACTATTTATTAAGACTATTTATGAGTGTGAGCTCTCAAGCCACACAGTAGTGCACATATACAAAGAAGAAGCTTAATTATAGTATTTTTTTTAAATAAGAACCCGTGAGGTCGGATGAATCCTTGCTACCTTAAAAGAACAAAATTCTTAAATAAAAGTTCCCTAAATTATACACCGCCGGAGAACAAGTAATCACGATAATTTCAGTCCACGAACATCGAATCCAATAGAAAAAAACCCTGGGAATTTCGATAAGTGTTCCTACGAGAACTGTAAATCACTTGGAATTCTATTCCATACATTCCACCATGGACTTTGAGTTGCAACTAACAATCCCCATAATTTTTCATTAAGCCAGCAAAAGAAGGTGGTCTAGACCGGCATATTGCTTACCCGTATTTCTGGGTAGACACTCGACTGGGATTGATAGGGAGTCCAAATACCTCCCAGTAAAATTTTATATGAGATTCAATAAGGAATAAGTAAAAAACAAAAGTATTAAGAATTTTATAGGGAGAATACCTAGAGGAAATACCTTTAAACATCTTCGAAGGACCACTAATCTACAACCGAACCTTCGCAGAAAGAGAGAGCAAGCCATGTTTTAGAACCGGTTTGCAATTTCATGCCTTAAACCTCGAAATCACGGAGGTCATATAGAGGACACAGTAACCTCACCACTTCACAAATTACAAAGAACAAATGGAAAATCACACGCTGAGAACTAGCCTCTCGAGGAGGAGTAATTGGTAAAAATGGATAGGGTCCTTTTTGCATGTATGCTTTTAAAACCCTGATCATCAAATGTATTAAATACACCTATTAGAGTTTAACCTACCTTCAAGCACGGGTTTTATGAAGTACATGCATTTAAGATGATGCAGATAGACTGTAACTTATGCATACGATGGAGGTAGGGTAGGAAAAGCCAAGTATTTAATATGCTTCAGAACTTTTATAACTTAAGCATACGATGGAGGTAGGGTAATAAACCATGCATTTACTATGTTCTATACTTCTGGGTAGATCTCACTCCCTCTTATAGGACCTGTAAGGAGTTAAGATGTTGAACTTAAAAGATAAATTTCTTGAAAGAATGTAAACATAGATAGGTAAGAAGAAACCCGAGGGAAACCTTAGGTGATGGATTTTTTTGAAACCCTAGCACTGTGTCTATTATGGTCTATGTGATTGAAACTTCGTTAATCCCCGGTGTTTGATGTAGGATTTCAGTCTTTTAGTGTTGGGTTTTGGACGTGTGTTTTCTTTTGTGCGATCAAGTGGCGTGGTTTTTCTGGTATTATTTTTCTTTTCCTTATCTATTACTAGTTTGCCTCTGGCGGGTCTCTGATTTTTCGGGGGTTGGTGTTTCTCTTCCTGTTTCTCTTGTTGTTACTGTTTTTCTTCGTCGTTCCTAGGGTAAGCGCTCTTTGTCTTTCTCAGTGATATGAGACCGTGTGACTTTCGGCTGTGGTTTCACATGGTGTCAGTGTCATGATTGTCAGTAGTATCAGTCCTACTGTTTTTTATTAACTTCTCTAAAATTCTCGTCTATCTTCCTAGGGTTTGTGGTTCTTTTCTCTCTTTGGTTATCTTTTCTATTTAGGTATTATAGGAGTTAAGTCTATAATTATTTACAGAGCTAATACCAATATGTAGTAAAAAAGCAGGAATTTTCTGTGAGGGTTTTCGTCTTCTTTGTTTTTTCTTGTGGCATATTTTATTCTGTCAGTGGTCGGTGTGGTGGGGTTTTTTTGGGGCCTCTTCTGTGGTGGTTTCTAGGATGGCGCCTCTTTCATCTCATCCATTGGGTTATCAGACTAACCCTAAGGTTCCAATCCACTGTTTGAAGTGGGTTTCTACACATGTCAAAGTTCTTCCTGAAGGTGGTGAAGCTTCTCTTACGAATGTTTCGCACCTCGCGGCACGTAGACATCCGATCTCTCATGTGGGTGGTAATCGTGCGTTCTTAGACTCCCGTGGGTCCAAAGTGGCTCCCGAAAAGGTGGTGCATCTGGATTTTGAGAAGGTTAAACCTGGGCGTCCAGTCTGCATGTTGGGTGGTGGTGTTACAATTGATATGGTCTCTGCTATGTCTCAGCGGGAACTCATTGGAAGATTTGAGTATGAGTGGCTTCCCAGACCTGCTATCTTAGCCTAGGTTAGGAATGTATGGAATCCCCTGCTAAAATCAGTTCTGAAGGTTGTGACTCTAGTCAATGGGTGGGTTTTGTTTCACTTTTTGTCAATTGAGGACAGGGTTGTCGTTGAATCTTAGTACTAGATATTGGGGGTTAGGTCTCTCTTTTTGATTCGATGTCATGTGGGTTTTGACCCTCGTATGGAGCGTCCAATGCATCATCATTTATGTGTTCTGTTATCACATTTCCTGATTCAATGTTGGTTGCTCCAGGGTTTTATGAAAATGAAAAACTCGCTTGGCAAATTCATTTTAATGGAGGATGAATATATTCTTGGTGGCGAGTGTTCTACTCCTCATATGCTTGTAGATCTTGTTGTCTCTGAGGGTATTCCCGTGGAACTGGAAATTATTTGGGAGAAAGGGTCTATTATCGAGAATTTAGAGTAATAGAAAGTGGCATTTCGTTGTCATCATTGTTCAAAAACGAGGCACTCTAAGGATTCTTGTCATTTTTGGGGTGTCTGCTATGTTGGTAGGTCTTTTGTTCACTCTAATGTGGAGATCATGCAATTTGACAAAGAAATTTGTTTTCTTCTTCCCCTGGATAGGGAATTGGCTAAGGAATTTCTGGGTAAGTTTAGTTCAAATATCCCACTTCTTTTGAAATTTCTTAGTGCTGTTGAAGTTTTAGAGACTATTTCAGTGGTGGAGGAGGATGTTATGGTTTCTGGTGATAAGACTAGTCATGTGGGGTCGGAGGATGTTTCTTCCTCGGTCGTGGGTGGTACTTCTAATGAGGGGTGTCTGGTGGTTTCTTTGTTTGCTGGGGCTTCTACTAATTATGAGGTTTTGGGTGACAATTTTTTTTGTCAGGTTGACTTCCCTCCACTCCCATCTGCTTCGTTGACTGGTTTAAATATTTCTCTATATTCTTCTCTGGTTAGGGATGTGTCGTTGTCCTGTGCCTCTCCTCTATCATTGGATAGATGTTTTGGTTATGCTGGTGAGGGTGGGGCTTTATCTGGTTCCTCTCTTCCATTTCTCGTTACTCCTAACCCTATCTATGCTCTCGTGGACTCTCCGAGTGTAGAAATTATTCCATTGCCACGGGCTCATATTGGTTTTGTTATTGTTCATAAATCCAAGAATGCAGGTAAGGGCGGTATGCGTGGTCTTAAAGATGCTATCCGTGAACAATATATTGAAACCTCCAGTGTTGTTCTTCCCTCTAATTGTGTTAATTCTAATGTAGTTTATTCACTATCTCCTAGCGCACTTAGAGCATGTGTGGCCCCTGTTGAAGGTTTAAAATGAATTTTCTCTCCTTCAATATGCAGGGGCTGGGTGGGAGCCTGAAATGTACTGCATTCAAATGTATTCTTGACTCTCTATGTCCAGTGGTGGTTTTCTTACAAGAAACTATGTCCTTAGGCTCGGATGCTTGTTCTTTCTTTCTGCGGATATGGCCTGGGTGGTTGGTCAGTGCCTTGGATTCGTATGGTAATTATAGCAGGATGTTGGTGGCCTGGAACCCTTTGATGGCTGACCATAGGGCCTTTCATACTTGTCAAGGTTTACTTCTTAAAGGGAGATTCAAGGGGTTCTGGCCATGGGTTCACTTGTTAAATATTTATGGCCCATACTTTATTCGTGGTCCATTCTGGGAAAGAATTCAGGTGTCGGGTCTCCTTGCTCTTCCAATTCTTATTTTGGCGGGGGATCTTAATTTCACTTGGTCTCGTGAGGAGGTTTGGGGTTTTGGGCATGAATCTGATCCTCTTTCTGAATTTTTTTATGAGTTATTTGATAATGCTAATTTGGTGGATATTTCTCTGGTGGTCTTGTTGCCGACTTGGTTGAATGGGCAGTGTGGTTCCACACGTATTGCTAAAATAATCGACCGTTTATTTTTTTCTGACTCTTTGTGTGATGACTTTGGTTGTTTTCGCAGTTGGAACTACTCTACTAGCTCTTCTGACCAGAAAGCTATTGTTTTACAGATTGATTTTGAAAATGTTAAAGACTCATTTTCCTTTCAGATTCAATTTTTCATGGCTGTAGGTAGATGACTTTAATGTTCTGAATATAATCACAGTGGGATAAGTTGCAATCTAAGGTTCCTTTACATTTCTCTCCTTTGAACGATCTTCTATTCAAAGTGGAGAAGCTTCGCCCTTTGGTTAGGACTTGGGAGATGGAAACTAAGAAAAAGGATTATGTGGTTGTTGTCTCTATCGAAAATGCTATTCTCCTGGT
Source organism: Pseudotsuga menziesii (assembly GCA_001517045.1). NCBI lineage: Eukaryota > Viridiplantae > Streptophyta > Pinopsida > Pinales > Pinaceae > Pseudotsuga > Pseudotsuga menziesii. The sequence continues at coordinate 224,395 of LPNX010754959.1, forward strand.
TGAGAATCTGTTGGGAATTGATCTTTTCTGTCTGGCTTGTGCTGAGAGAATAAAGAGTTTGTATTCTCAGAAGCAATCAATTTTGAGGAAAGAAGAAGAAACCATCATACTAAAGAGTCGGGCTGTGTGGATGGAAGCTAGGGATGAGAATTCTAAGTATTTCCATCAGGGATAATTTTAGGGGCGAAATTTATCCCATGGGCTATTTTTAGGGTTTTTTCTCCAAAAAAAGATTCATCATTTTGCATTTTTTGAAGCCCCATTTCTCCCAATTTTGATGGGGTAAAATTTTTTTACCCTAAAAATCACCAAATTATTATATAAACGATATAAAATCCTTGGAAATTAAATAATTTTTTGAAAAATATCGCCAAACATTTTATAGTTGGTGTTTTAAGAATTGGTAAGATTCGCCAACATTTATACACTTTTAAATAAGTATGGTTCCTTANATTTCCACCAGTTTTCTAATCGGCGATGAATCACTAATGCTATATGGGAATCTACGAATGATCAGGGTAATCTTGTTGTTGATGAGGATTCAATCAATGATGATGTTGTTTCTCTTTTTTCCAATCTATATCGAGATCCCAAGCCTAATAATATCTTGGATCAGCTTGTTGTTCCAAAAAAATTTCCATCTTTTTCTAATGAGGAGGCTGGTCATATGATTGGTGGCCCTATTGGTGTGTTGGAGGTTGAGAGATCTTTGAAATATTTTTACAGGGATAAAAGTTGGGTCTTGGCAGTTGGTCTATGGAGTTATATTTACAGTATTTTGATATCATGGGTATGGAACTTGTGGCTACTATTGAGGAGACCAGGGTGGCAGGTAATAATCTTGAGAATCTCAATACAACCATTCTTACTTTGGTACCTAAAGTTGATCGTCCCTCTAATTTTGGGGAATATCGACCTATTGCAATGTGTAATATTCTTTATAAGCTTATCACCATGATTATTTCTGGTCGGATGAAGGTCATATTGGGTAATACTATTTTGTCAGAGAAGTTTGGTTTCCATTTGGGTAGGAAAATTATGGATGCATCAAGGATTGTCCAAGAAACTTTGCACTCTATAAAACTTAAGAAATTGTCTGTGATGATTCTAAAATTGGATCTTGAAAAGGAATATGACAAGGTCGATCACTCATTTTTTCATATGATTCTTTTTCATATTGTTCTTCCATTGAGGGTTTCACAGTGGATAATGTCCTCTGTTAATTATGCATCCTTTGTTGTTCTTATTAACGGGTCCCAAACTTCTTTTTTTAAAGGGTCGAGGGGTATTAGGAAAGGATTCCCACTTTTGCCTTATCTGTTTCTGTTGGTTATTGAAGGTCTCAGCCTTCTTCTTCATAATGCTAAGGAGGAGGGTTCGATCAAAGGAGTGAATATTTATGGTTCTATATACCTTACTCATACACTCTTTGTTGACGATGTGATGATTTTCAGCAATGGTATTTTTGAAGAATGGTTGTATATTAAAGGAATGAATTTTTTATTTTGTAGTTCCTTTGGTATGTCCTTTAGTCCTGCTAAGTATTTTTTCGGCATTAGGGTATGGAGGTTTCTTTTTTGACTCATATATCTAAGATTTTTCATATCATGGGTGACTCTCTAGATGTGGAGGTCTCATATCTGGGGTTCTATTTGAAACCCAATTCCTATATTAGGTCAGATTGGCTTTGGCTGGTTAGGAAGGTGCAAAGGCATATGAGTAGATGGCCTTCTAAGTGGCTCTTGTTGGGAGGTCATAATACTTTGGTTCTTTCTTTATTGCAAGCCATTCTGGTATTTTGGTTCTCACTATTTCATGTTCCCAGCAGTATTTTGGTCGTTTTAAGGAGGTTATTTTTACGCTTCCTTTGGAGGGGTATGAATGATAATTTTAAATTTCATTTGGTTGATTGGCCATATTTGTCTTTTCCTCCTTCGTGGGGAGGATGGGGTTTCAATAAACTTACTCTTTTTAATATCTCCCTCTGTGCAAAAATATTGTGGCATGGATTAACTAGTATGGGTATTTGGGGGGATATTATCAGTGCTATATATATGAAAAGTATTCCTCTCTCATCTTTGATTAGTGCTGGTAACTATAAATCTGCCTCTCCCTCGACGGTTTGGAGCAGTTTGTGCTCGACTCTTCCTTGTATCCTTTGTTTGTTAAAGTAGCAGATTGGACGTGGTAACAATATCATTGTGGGTGTTGATTCAATTGTTGTGATCATTAGGTGGAAATTTTCCTTAAAATGTTTGCAGGCTCTTCATGAGAGGAATATCTCTGTGTTACGTCAGGAATTTGTGGGGATTGATGACCCTATTTCGCTTTGGTATTCTGCGTCGTATTTAGGATTAAATGGTCTATGAGCAGTGGAATGGGATGCTTATGTTGACAGTTTAAAGGGGTCAAACATTATTCCTTTTGATGATCCTGATGTTTTGGTTTGGTCAGGTGACAAGTAGACCGGTTCTGTCAAATATTGCCTTGTTTATGAGTCCATTCTTTCCCAACTGCATTTGTACCAGCAAGAGTGGTATTCGGTCATTTGGAAGGTTAAAATCCCTCAGAAAGTGAAGTGTTTTATGTGGTTATTGATCAAACATAAAAAATTTAACTTGGGACATGTTACAACGATGTGGTTTTTAGGGCCCTAGATGGTGCATTCTTTGTGAAGTGGATCTTGAATCTATTAATCATCTGTTATGTGACTGTTCCTTTTTTTGCAGTCTTTGGATGAGTATTTGTTTAGGACTAGATTGTTTGTGGACATGGGATTTTGTTTCATGTGTTGATTTTCTTTCAAAAGTTGTTGATCATCATGTGGTAACCATTGAGCTGGAAATGAGATTTTTGTGGGAGATATGGTTGGTCAAAAATTGTCTTCTTTTTCATGGGATTTTTCCTTATGCATATGGTATCATTATGATGATTCTCTTTCATCATTTTTGTGTGGTGATTTTGTCTCCCTGTAGGAGGCCTCGTGTTAGCAATTTTTCTTCACATTCGGAGGATGAGGTAGTTGGGTTTTTCGATGTGGATGCTACTAATGGTGTCTGTGGTGCTAGCAAGTTAATCAAAATGGTGGGGAACTACAGTCTTCATCTCCGAATGGGTACTCGCTTGGGTACCAATAACTGGGCTAAGTTATTGGCACTCTGGGGCCTCCTCCATTTTTCCAAGCATCGTGGCATTTTTCTTTAGTGTGTTTTGGGTGAATCCAAAGTGATTATTGACTAGGATTTATAGCCTCTATCATTTCTGTCTATTGCTCTGCATTGTTGGTCCCAGAGGGTTCATGGGATGCTGGAATCGTGTTTGTCTCTCAACCTTATGCATGTCTTCCATGAGTATAATACTTAGGAGGACTCTCTATTGAAGCAATCTATTGGGTTTCTCCATGGCTCAATATATTGAAAATAATATGTCCATGATTCCTTGATACATGAAGGATTACTGAAATGTTTTTAAGTGCTTACATCCGGTGTAATTCTTGGAACTGTTTTGTTTTCAGACATTTTAATTCTATAGGATTTGAGGTTCAGATGTGACTAGTGGTTGATGTGTTTTGCTATGGTGGTTAGCTCATTTTTTGTCCCTTTTCAGTGTTTTGTCTTGCACATTGTTATGGTCAACTTGTAGTTAATCTTTTTGTGGTTTTGAGGATTTTTTGTCGATGGACTTATGATCATTTTGATAACATGTTGGTACATGCTGCAAATACTTTTTCCTTATGTAACCACTCTTTCTTTGATACAGTATTACTTTTAATATAAGGTTGTCTTTCCGTGTGAATAAAAAATATAGGTAAGAAGATATTTTACCTTCAATAACGGTTGAGAAAAAGGAACTCGAGTTAAATACTTCCACCTAGCAAAATAAGGGACATGGAATTATCAAAAAAGCGAAGTAAGAAATAGTCTAGTTAAACTAAACCTTCTCCTTGTTGTAAATGAAAACTTTTTGGTTACACAAATCCCTTTACACTTAGATAAATATAAGCACGAACGACCTTTGATGATAAAATGAAGCCAGAGAAAATTGTTTTTGTTAAAGTATTTGTGTGTTTTACACTTCATTACAAGTTAAGACATTATTTTCTAATCATATTTTTTTTAGTTAAAAATTTAATACATATATTATCCAATCTTGAAAGTTCAACTAATATATGTTATTTTATTCTAAAAGACTTAATACAAAGACAATGAATGAAACTAGCATTAAATCAACCTCATTATATGATCATTCCTAGAATAATTAAATTTTTGCTCAAGTGAGTAATACCAAATTAAAGTGCATTAATATTATTGAACTACCCAAAAGGAACAATATTTAAGAACTATATTTAATTATTATTTTATTCTTGATTAATGGGATAGATTTAACGATTTTCAGTTCAGAGAAATGAAGTGGAAGATCGTGGAGTAAGCTCAAAGGAATGGAGGAGGAAAATGGTATATAAAAAAGGTCTTATGCAGAAGTTGGAGGGGTATTTTTAGAGAGGGGAACCTGCAAGAAGCTGCTACCCAAATATGATGCAATGGGAGCATGTGAGCAGAAAAAAAACAAGAATGTGCATGCACCCCTAGAGGCGCGCATGCGCTCCTGCTTTGGTAGTGGCAAACCTTCACATCAGATTTCCAATGAGGAAAATAGAAGCATGTGCACGATCCTAATGACACGCGCACATGCATATGTGGACACACGCACGTGTTTTATGCGATCGCATATAGGGACACGTGTGCGTCCCTATGTTTAAAAAAAAAATAGTGAACAATTTTATTTTGTTCATCATCATGATTCCATTGAACATGCTTTGGAAATAAAATCAAATCAAAGTTTCAACCTAAACCTATCATCATCATCATCATCATCATCATCATCATTGTTCCTCATCATCATCATTCTCATCATCATCATCAACATCATCACCATCATCGTCGTCATCATCATCATCATCATCATCATCATCATCCTCATCATCATCCTCATCATTATCATCATAGTCATCATCCTTATCATCATCATCACCATCATTGTTCATCATCATCGTCATCCTCCTCCTCCTCCTCCTCCTCCTCCTCATCATCATCCTCATCATCCTCATCATCATCATCATAGTCATCCTCCTCCTCATCTTCATCATCATCCTCGTCCCCATCATCATCATCATAATCATAATCATCATTGTTATCATCATCATCAGCATCATTACCATCACCATCATAGTCATCATCATCCTCATCATCATAACCATCATCATAATCATTGTCATCATAGTCATACTATCCGTGATCATCATCATCATCATCATCATTGTTCATCATCATCATCATGGTCATCATCATCGTCTTCGTCATCACCAACATCATCATCCTCATCCTTATCATCCTCATCATCATCATAAGTATCATCATCATCATCGTGATCATCATCATCATCATCATCATCATCACCATCAATGTTTATCATCATCGTCATCACCATCATCATCATCATCATCATCATAGTCACCCTCCTAATCATCATCATCATCATTCCATTGCAAATGATTGAAAATAAAATCAAAGCAAAGTTTCAACTAAACCTATCATCCTCATCCTCATCATCATCATCATCATTGTTCCTCATCATCGTCGTCATCATAATCATCCTCATCATCATCATCACCATCATTGTTCATAATCATTTTCATCATCATCCTCATCATCATCATCATTGTCGTCATCAACATCATCATCCTCATCATTGTAATCATCATAATCATCTTCATCATAGTCATAGTCATCATGATCATTATCATCATCATCACCATTATTGTTCATCATCATAACCATCATCATGCTCATCATCATCATCATCATCATCATTGCCATCATTGCCATCATCATCCTCATCATCGGAATCATCATAATCATCGTCATCATCTTCATCATCATCATCGTCATCATCACCATCATAGTCATCATCCTCATCATCATCATTGTCATCATCCTCCTCCTCCTCCTCATCATTGTTCATCAACATCATTCCATTGCAAATGCTTGAAAATAAAATCAAAGCAAAGTTTCAACTAAACCTATCATCATCATCATTGTTCCTCATCATCGTCATCGTCATCATCATCCTCCTCATCATCATCATCACCACCATCATTGTTCATCATCATTTTCATCGTCATCATTATCATCGTCAGCATCCTCATTGCCATCATCATCATCATGGTTTGGGCGTCAGAAGTCCAACGAGCTCTACTGTCAGAGCCATGGCAGTCCCGTCGGACATATTTGGGAAGATGTCGAAGATGCTACGGACACGCATTGACCGATCGACGTCTAATGGTGTCATCTTCAACAAAAGGCATCGAACATCCTTGTCAGAATAATAAACCCATAGTTACCTACCTTAAACATTAATTTAACCATTTTTGTCTTATTACCTAGTTGCCTAGATTCCACTCTATGATAGTTTCCTTCTACATGTCCTAGAAGTCAACACATGCTAAAACTGAGTCATGGAGCGCTTGGGAAACATCCTGGAAACCCATTTTAGAATGTCTGCTTTATTCCAGATTCTCGAAAGCGCATATCTGCTTTTTTCTATAAAGCTGCCTTGTTTTATTTCTGACTTAAGGCAAAGGAAAAGTTAGACTAGTTGTAACTACCTTGTTTTCTACCCACATCATCCTCCCTCCTTTTCTCCAAATAAAAGCATGTATGAGTTTTCTTTCCATCCCTCTTTAGATTTCCCACTTGACTTATCCAATTCGTGAGCATCTACCTAGATTTGGAAATTGCTTTATGCACCTATGGGGGATTTGACTAGTTTTGGTAAGCCTGCTTATTGAATATTTCGAATGCCATCTTTATCCATTTGAATATATCATGTAATTATATATTACAGTAGCCTATTACTTCATAATATTGGCTATTGTACACTTACTCAATACAGATTAGTGTTATGCTCCAATTTCAATCTCCTTTGGTGTTAATTTTGCATGTTTGAATAGCAAATTTGTGAGTGTAATTGTTCTATCTCTTGGGTTCAATTTTCACATGGTATCAGAGCCTTCGAAGATCGATTTCTATCCTTCCATATTGCTATTGCAGGTTCAACATATTGACTGGGAGCATATTTTGCTGACTGAAGGGCACAATTTCTAAGCTATGGACCAATCTCAGAAGATCATCTTGACTCCATTTAATTTATTTGAGTGGAAAGATGAGATGGAGATATTGTTGAGAGTGAAAGGTCTCTACAGGGTGACTATGGAAACTGAGGTAGATCCCAATGCAGCTGCAAAGAAAATCAAATGGCACAATAGGAGGGATGAGGCCTATGGTCTTTTGTGTCTGAGCATTTCAAGAGACCTCCTCTTCCATCTTGATGGATTGACATCACCTAATGAAGTGTGGGAGAATCTTGTAGATATTTTTGGAAATATAGATGAGATGAGAGGACATCAAATTGAGAATGAGCTGATCTCCTTGAGTCCCAGTAGCTTCGAATCATTGCAACTCTACTTTTCCAAGTTTAAGGCCTTTGTTTTGCAGTTGAAACAGTGTGGGATAGAAAAGAAGGAAGAGCAACTAGTTTTGGCCATACTCTCTAAGCTTGGCCCTAACTATTCAGTTTTTGTTTCGACCTTCCATGCCACCAAGTTGAAAGCTTGATCTTGGAAGATGCCTAAGATTGCAATGTTCATAGAATCCCTCACACAGGAACAAGATAAGTTGGTGATGATGGGCACCATCAAACCTTCCAATGACCAAGCTTTGGTTGCTAGAGATTCAAGGGTGGATTCAAAAAGAAACAAAAAAGCTAAAAAGCCACATTATCAAAAGAGGGACAAATCTAAGTCTCAAGAGAAGCCCTAAGGTTCCAAGAAGAAATCCCAAAAGAAGAAGAACACATTAGAGAGAATTTGAGGTAAAAAATGGGCCTCCTAAGAGATGTACTACAAAAATATAAGATATATTAAAATATTATGACTTAAGGGTTTTATGGGGTAGGTATATATGACAACTCATCTCCTACACTACTTTTTATGCACAATATAAATAACCATGGTTGAGTTACTTTTCTAAATTGACT
>LPNX010754959.1:234389-299730 GCA_001517045.1 Pseudotsuga menziesii
GTGGATTCTGATATGTCTGATAATGATTATTTGATTGCAAATCCTAACAGTCCTACAAGACCAAAATGGGCAGAAAATACCATTCATGAAGCTAGGGAACTAGCTAGAAATCCTAATGACACTAGGACGACTAGATCTCAATTTGAGAGTGCCCTTTGTGTGAAAGATCATCTATTTTCTGAGAAGTTATATCTGATGGTTGAATCAGATACACATACATATGAAGATGCAGCACATGATCCAAGATGGAAAACATCCATGAAAGAAGAATTCAGCTCGCTCCAGAAGAACAACACTTGAGAACTGGTTGATCTTCCCCTAGGGAGGAAGCTAGTTCAATGTAAGTGGGTTTTCAAGACTAAGTTTGTTGATGATGGTTCATATTTGAAATATAAGGCAATATTGGTAGCCAAGGGCTACTTACAAGTACATGGTATTGACTACAATGAAACCTTTGCACCAGTGGCAAAGATGGATTCCATAAGGCTAGCTTTAGCCATTGCAGCTTCGAAGCAGTGGGAGGTACATCACATGGTTGTGAAGTGTGTTTTCCTAAATGGATATTTTACTGAGGATATTTACATGAAGAAACCTGAAGGGTTTGTTTCTAATCCATATTTAGTGTGCATGTTAAAGAAATCATTGTATGGGCTTAAGCAAGCCCCCAAGGCTTGGTATGCAAAGATTGATGGATTTTTGCTATCACTGAATTTTGTTCGATGCAAGTATGATCCTAATGTCTATTTGAAGCTGATTTATGGTTCTTTGATGATTATTGTATTGTATGTGGATGACCTTCTGATTACAGGAAGTTCAAATAAAGATACTGCCTCCTTAAAGGATGCAATGAACCACGCATTTTCTATGACAGATTTGGGATTGTTGATCCAATTCTTGAGTCTCAAAATTGCTCAATTCTAGCATGGAATCAAAGTACATCAGTACAAGTATTCCTCAGATTTTTTGAACAAGTTCAACATGAAATATTGCAATCCAAGCAAGACTCCCTTCCTTTCAGGAGTTAAGCTTGAAGAAGTAGGTTCTTCTCTTATGGTAAATAATACACTGTATAGGAAGTTGATTGGGTGTTTTCTTTATCTTACACACACTCGAACAGATCTATATTATGAAGTTAGTGTGGTTTCAAGATAAATAGATCAGCCTCATGAGATCCACTGGAGAGCAGCCAAAAGGATCCTAAACTTTGTTCAAGGAACAAGAACTCATGGGATCTTCTACAAAGCAAAATATTATCTTGATTTGATTGGGTTTACTGACAGTGATTGGGAAGGTGACAAAACATATCAAAAGTCTACATCAAGATATGTGTTCATGCTTACAGAAGGACCAATTAGCTGGTCAAGAAAGAAGCAGAGTTCCATAGCACTCTCATCTACAGAAGCAGAGTATAGAGGAGTTGTAAATGCAGCAACTCAATGTTTGTGGTTGCAGGGAATACTTGGTGAATATGCCTTCAAATAAGATTTTTCAACTATTATATACTATGATAATCAGAGCACCATTCGAATATGCAATGATCCAATTTAGAGGCAGTGAACCAAGCACATTGAGATCCATATGCACTACATCAGACAGCTTGTGCATGATGGTACCATTCATCTACTCTCTGTGCATCTTCAAAACAAGTAGCAGACATCTTCACCAAATTTTTTTGTGAGAAGACATTTAGCAATCTCAAATCACTGCTGGAGATTGTTGATCATGCTGTGAAGCATGATTGATGACAATATTTCCAAATTTTATTTTCCGGTCCATGTTTAAGGGAGGATTTTCCCACTGGGTTTTTGCCTCTTTTTTCAGTTGTATGGACAAGCAGTATGTAAAGGGTGACTAAGACTTGTTTCTATGCCCTATATTTTTCTGATATTTACTCATAAAGTCATAATTAAGCGGGGGTGTTAGAATAACCAGCCCATAGTTACCTACCTTAGACATTAATTTAACCATTTGTCTTATTACCTAGTTTCCTAGATTCCACTCTATGCTAGTTGCCTTCTACATGTCCTAGAAGTCAACACATGATAAAATTGAGTCATGGAGCACTTGGGAGACATCCTAGAAACCCATTTTAGCATGTGTTCTTTATTCTAGATTCTCCAAAGCACATATCTGCTTTTTCTATAAAGTTACCTTGTTTTATTTCTGATTTAAGGAAAAGGAAAAGTTGGACTAGTTGTAACTGCCTTGTTTTTTTCCCACGTAATCCTCCCTCCTTTTCTCCAAATAAAAGCATGTATGAGTTGTCTTTCCATCCCTCTTTATATTTCCCACTTGACTTATCCAATTCATGAGCATCTACCTAGATTTTGAAACTGCTTTATGCACCTATGGGGGATTTGACTAGTTTTGGTAAGCGTGATTTTTGACTATTTCGAATGGCGTATTTATGCATTCAAATATCTCATGTAATTATATATTACAACAGCCTATTACTTTATAAGGTTGTCTATTGTACACTTACTCAATACATATTAGTGTTATGCTCCAATTTCAATCTCCTTTGGTGTTAATTTTGCATGTTTGATTAGAAATTTTGTGAGTGTAATTGTTCTATATCTTGGGTTCAATTTCCAAAATCCTCCAATGGCCATTGGAAATGCGATTTCTAGTTTTGTAATTAACAAAAAAAAATTGAAAGGTTGCCATTCACCAGTTAATTTACCCTTTGATTTCAAATCCAGAAGTGTCATTTATGAAGGGTACCACCTTGGAGTTAGCGTGCAATAACTTTAAAGTGGAAGGATACAATTTATTAGGAAAATTGGATAATGATTTGTACTTTGACATATATTTTTTATGATTTAATTAAATTTGTATACACTTTTCATTTTTTTTTTGTTGGTTAAGTGCCCTGTGACTCATTGGGCGAATCTTTGGTCTGAGAAACCACGATCCAGGGGCATCTAAGCCATCAAAATCACCCGGGGATCTAAGGCTTGAATTCTCATTTATAAAGACACAATAGTATTTTTATTTACTAAGGTTTTGAATATTGTTCAATTTTCAACAAAGATTATTTCACATATATGCATTATTCAAAATTTGAAATCTACTAAAGGCATACAGTTACAATAATGTTGTATGATGGCAAGGTGATCTCTTATTTGCACAATTGTAGCGGTTGTGTTATTTACCAAGGATCTTTGATTTTCTAGATTAAAGTAATGTTTAAAGAATACAATTTATATGTTTAACTATATTCATTCTTATGAAATTAATGTACTTTGGGTATATATTGTTTTCGTTAGCATTTTTTACACACCTACCTTCAAAATGTACATGACGATACCTTGTCATATAACATGAACACTCAATATCACACATGTGGGTTAATGTCTAATATAATCCTAATATACAAGAATCCTAGCCATGGATTTCAACTCAAGTTAATGCATAACTTATATTACCATGGTTTTATCAATCGTCTTGGATTAACCATCTCTTAGTAAGCTCGTACATTATATCACCATGATGGCTATCACCTAGTGCGATTTGACATGACAGGATGCATGTCATCTATTTATTGTGGAGTATGATAGCCATGGTAATGAACTTGGTCACTACACCATACTCTTTTAACACTTATCAGGTCATGATGCTTTCCATTAACTCCCCTATCTGTACTTCCCTTTCCATACATTCATGAAAGGATATGGTGGATAAAAAAAAAGATACTAAGAGATTTGTTTTGTGTGTGATACCTTTCGATCATTCTTGAGGGTTTCATGTTGTTTCGTGACGATTCTCATAATCCCCATTTTCATTAAGGGTTTTCCTCAGTCATTCCCCAAACCCTTGAGTGTATCATTTACCAATATTCTTAATGCTCTTCATGCTCATGGGGATGATACATAGGAAAAAAACATAATAGTTGAGAGTTAATTGATACTTTCCAAGATGTTTTGCAACAATTTCATAATATAGGTTGGGTGAAGTTTATTTACAAATTTCATGGTCATCACAAGAATATCGGTGTTCCATTTTCTCAAACTTTAATGGTGAGATGGCTCACCTTGGGGATTTAGAATTTCCGGTGCACAAATTTTTGATAGCCCATAGTGGTGAATCTATAGCAAATGTTCAATATTGTACCCTGTTGGTTAATGAGAGTAGCAAAGGAATTGACCTAGAACCTCAATCTTTGCTACAGGAGGAAATTCCTCTCGTAAATACACTTGAACAGTTAGTTAAATAGATTGAAACTAGTATGCATGTATTTAATCATCAGAATCATGGTCAAACACAGAAGAAAACCATACAAGTTGATCAAATGACTTATTTTTCTTGTCAAAACAATTCTAAAGGGGTTTCTCTAGAAGTATGTGTAGAATATACTTTTGGAGATGATTTTTCTCAAACTATAGAACAAATTGTTAATCAATATATGGGGAAGATGAGGGTAATGCAAATTATTCACAAATCACGTCATAACAAATGTCCTTCTTAGGATAAAGCAAAGCCAAATAATGATTATGTCCAAAACAATCACATGCACAATATCCCAAAAAGGTATTATTGATGAGTGCACAGTTAGGCTATGTACAATCATTTCAATAGAAAAAAAAATAAAGGAATCTCACCTGACATCTATTGCACTATCATAAGAGCACAAGTCAATCTGTGAGCAGATCTTCTCGGGATTTGTCTGTAAACAATGCAGCTGATTTTGTCATTTTAGAAGCAACTACAACTCTATAGTGAGATGACTCCTAAGAAATCCTACCTAACTAACATACATCAATCCATTTGTCCATTTATCTTTATGCCAAGAAGTTACTCATATTAAAGGTGCAATCTTACATGTGATACCACAATATAATCCTTTATCTTTTCTTGAGGAATTCTTATATAGGATCATTAAAAACCTAAATGATTCATAAACCCTAACCATAAGGAGGTGATTCATTACATTTCTTTAATTTCTATCATTTTTTCCTTTAAAAAAATATATCCCCCCCCCTAGATCATTATGCATACCAGGACACCAACAATTGCAGATACCTAGAATCAAATTACTAGTACTGTCAAATTTGGGTGTGTCAAAATCCAAAATTGCCAAATTACAAAAAAATTGAATAATTATTAAATAAGTTCACCCTTAAACACGACTTAAATATGAATTTATGTGAGAATAAACCAAAGGAAGCATAGTAACTTACAAGGTAAAAATTATAGTTAGTTTGAGTGAGGGAAATCAAGTGTTATGGCCAAAACAATTATAAAGCACATTCTTAAACCCTGAACATTAAATGCCATTAGCATTTAAATTTTAGTTATATGAATATGAAATATATAGGGATAAGGGTTCTTACCAGAGAGTAAATTGACAAATAGAATGGTATGTATCTTGGGTTATATCAAACCCTCCCTATAGTCTTGTGAGTTACCAAAAGAAGGATTTTAAAAAGAATTAACTATGATGTAAAAAGGATTGTGCAACTCCAAAATGAAAACAAGTAAAGAGGGGAACCTATAGCCACTTGGGAAGAACCACAGAGATGATAATAAACTTCCCTTCAAATTAAATCAATCATATTGTAACACAAACTAGTCTAAGGGAGTGCACCATGAAACAATGCTTTAAACTCCGATAAAATAATGAAGGAAGAATAGAAATACACAAGGAAGCCTAATCAAAAAAGAGAGGATGCTAAAGATAGCTAGTCCCTGCCTTATGTAAACATTATGTATATTTTTAAATAGTTTTATTAAATTGTTCCCTTTTTTATTAGCAATGTATTAGGTTATAAGATAGTTTCTAAATCAGAAACTAGGTTACGGGACTAGCTGAAGCTGATTTGCACCATTAGTTGCAAAGATGATAGAGTTGCACCATTTAAATTTTATTTGGTGTCCTCTTTTTCCAAATGACTAGTAAATTCAATATATAAAAGGTGGCCTATTGTCCTTTGAACGCTTTTAGCCTGACTAGAACAAGCTTAAGAGAGACCTTAGATTTAGTTGACCCAATATTGCGAACTTGCTTCATTTATCCATCAATAGAACAAGAATAGTACCCAAGAAAATCAATGTGGTGGTTATTACATACACACTATGCAAGACACACGTAAAAGACCCTTACATAGTTCCTTTAATAAAGATATATAGTGCAGTTCAATTCACATATCTTGTGCCATCTTGAAAAGTTTTGGAATTATCCTCTATACATTTTCTCAGTATAAAAGAAACACATGGTCTATAAAGCATTGCATATATTGCTAGGGTGGAAGTTCAGCAAAACAATGCATAGAAGCAACAAAATGAAGAGCCCACCTTGTATAGCAAATTACAATAGCATCTAGACATGCTTGGCTTAAATAATGTAATAAAACAAATAAAGAAAATTATCTCCCTTCAGTCCTTGATACTAATAAAATTCTTAAAATCGGTTCAACTATATATATTTCATACTACAAAGATAGCATATCAATTTATAAAATGAGCATTATTGAGCATTCATTGATTGCTTGAGCATACAAGCATCAGATATGCCACACCCATGTGGTTTATATTCTTTTATCATGCACATACCTAGAGAACACCACTGACTTATAAAAGAAATTTCCAAAATATCAAAGGTTTGCAAGCTTTACCGATGGACCAACTAGCAAAGAAGTTCCTGAATCTGCAATACAAACACAACCTCCAGCACAGAAACCTACAACTAAATGTTCATAAAATGCCATCAATATTTTCATAAGATTCCTTAATAATAATCATGTGCCCAATTGAAGAACATGGACTATATGTAGACCCGTTGATTGATCATCAATGAGGAAGTCTCCCATGTCAAACTGAAGGAAATAACAACATCAATTTATTAGAGTAGAATAATCCCATGACATACCTACTAGTAACTATGACTCATACAAAGAACATGGTATGCATGTGTTTATCCTTAAATACAGTCAATCTTAAACCTGGAAAACTAACATGATTCTATTACATACCTTCAAGTAACCCTTTCGAGTAATAGGAGCATATTGATGTTTACCCTTGAATTGACTAGGATTAACACCGCCAAATACTATCTCTCCTCCTTCTTGAATCACTAGGAGCACCCTGCTTTGAATCCCCAACGATTGGGTCAATATGAGAAAACTAAATCAAGGATGATAATTATGGATTCAATGAAATGCCACCTAATCCCTCATATTGTAGGAAAATAGGCTAACAAAATGTATGAAGCAATGACTACTCTATACTAGAGTGTCAACAATTCCCAGAAGATTCTCCTAAAGAACAAACTCAACAATTCATGCATCACTGACTACTCTAGAGTCTGTACTAGAGTGTGAAAATTTCCTAGAAGGTGCTCTTGAATAACAACCTTACAAATACATGCATGATTGACATAAGCATAGTGGTGAGATACCTTATGACACATATCTAAGAGATCAATTCTTTTTTAATGGTATGAATATTAAAGAGAAGTTGTTAGTGCACATTGCACTAATTGGTTTGTTTACACCCTAGGGAGATTTAGAAAGGTGTATATTCCCATGATCATATTCAAAACCTAACATTTTGTATATCCTTGTTCATACCAAAAAAATATTTCAATTAATATAATGAATGACCTATTCAAAAATCATCAGTCATGCTCTCCAATGTATTTCAAAAAATATTTCATTTGAAAGGTTTCCATTCACAAATTAGTTTACCCTTTGATTTTAAATGTTTTTGGCTAATAAGTTCAATGTCTTATTGAGAGGCTATGACAAAATGTGATATTCAACCTTAGATAACCTAAGTTTTAACTATTACATTATTGAATCTCTTATAATGTTAGGTATTTTACTATGTCAATCTTTAAATAGACTAACTTGATGAATGAATTGAATGATCTTAACTCAAACAACTCAACATAACTCAACATAACTCAAATAACTTAACACTAACTTGAACATGATTTCCAGGTTCTGAAATGGTAGTTCAAAAGGTATTAGGACTAGGAAGCAAATAATATCTAAATTTTTAAATGTTATGCATGATTGCTAACCATTGTCATTTAGTGACTGTGTAGTTACACTTTTTGTGGATGTTAAATTGCAACTTGAAAAATACACGTGATTACTCATATTGTCATCTCTAAGTAGATCACAACCAATGACATAACAATAGAGTAATCTAGGGTAGGGGCACGGTTTACCTCTTGTTCTTAGGATTTCAACACAAATTACAAGGTGTTGAAAATTATGAAATCCCTTTCTTTACCTAATACCAACATTTAGAATAGTCATGAAATTATACACAAAGGAAAAACATTGGCTAAGCTAGCTTGCTTCTCAGCATTATTGTATTGTAAACTGACTGGATGTTACTCTATGTTACAAGTATATAATGTTCAAAATTTCAAAATACTACATTATAATTTTAATTTACAATCACAAACAAGGATAAACATATTTTTACCAGTATAGAGTCTAGACAACATAGCTGAAACAGGCAGTTCTCAAAACCATCACACTGGAATAAATTTCACTTCTTGCAGATACCTGTACTGAGAGAATTTCACAAACAGTCTCTTATGTTTAGTGTATATTACTTTCAGCTTCCAGGTAACTACCCAGATGAACAATTAGTCAGAATCCTCAAGAAAGCATTGTTTGATGAGAATCCATGTAACCTTCTTAGTCTTTCCTAAGCCTGCAAAATGGAATGCAGATAAAATCATAAGGATATCAGACCCGACCAAGCAAGGAATTAATTTATACTACAATTCTATTTAAATAGATGTACAACATCAAAATTTCAGCTAATTTCCTATTATAGCTCACAACATTATCAAAAGTCATGTCTGCAAATGGGATTTCTTCAATAAAAACATTTTTTCCTTGGGAAAGAACCTCAAAACCAGGCTATTTGCATTAGACACTAAAACCCATCTAATTCTATACAAGTGAATAACGGCTAGGAGGTATAAAATGGAATGCTTAAAATCCACTATAGGCAGAGGACGAGAAACAACCTAAACAAATGGTACCCAAGCATTATGTTTATGATTGATCAAGGAATTGATTTACCAAGGGGTACATGTTGCTGAGGGAGTTTGAAAGTTATTTTAACACCTCTGGAATTATATGAATCTCGGGAATCTATGAACATTGTTCTCGTATTTGAAAGATATACTACATACAGCCTAAGAAGACACTTGGGAAACTACAAATAAAGGTGTTGAGAAAAATTGATCACCAAAAGGATAGCAATGAAGCACTTGAAGTAGGCTCATGGTGATGAACTCTACCCAATTTACCTTTTCCAACATCAGAGTTAAATAAAAATACCAATAGTGGAGTATGGGTCTAAAAAGGGGATGAAAATAGAGCTCAACTCATCACAAGCACAAAAATAAATCTGCAATAAGAATGAATATCTTCAAGACCCTTACCAATCTAAGGTTTTCCATTAGTTGAGAGTGGTTCTTGCCTTTAACTATGATAGCTTCAAAACTTCTCACTATAATATTTAATCAAATGGAAGACATGGCATGTGGAATCTGAATGATGATTGGGAAAGGATACTATTCTGCACAAATCAAAAGGATCTTAAATTAACTGTATCATGCCTTCCTCAATTATTTGATGAATCCTTTGAAATTTTGTTCTAAATATAGTGAGACAAGGCTAAAAACACTTACCTAAAGAGATTGTTGCCTTTTCTCTTTATCATTAATTTCTATGATATGTGTTTCAAGTGATGCTAATGTTGTTCATCCTATTCTATTCTCTTGTCAATTTCCTGATAGGGTGGCATTAAATGGGTTGCATTCTACTTTGATCAGTCTGACAAAGTCTTTTTCTCCAACCAACCATATTAAACTTGAATGGATTCTGGACCTTTCCTCTCTTTCCACTTGGAGAAAAATTGGCAAATGGTTTGGTTCACCTCCAACTTCGACCCAAGTTCTTATCCTTTGGTGATCACTCATCAAGGAGGCATAGATTAACCTAATGTTGTCAACAAGAACACCATCATCTTATTTATCATTAGATTATATGCTCTATGTTTCAAGTGACACTAATGCTTGTTTATCTTTTATTATTCTCTTATCATTTGTGTAAGATATTGTTGTCGTTTTCACAAACTTGAAGTTTGAAACAAATTGTAGTCTTATAGACTCTTTGAGAGAGGCATCAATTGGTTTGTGTTGAGATTATTAAGCATATACAGAAGGATTCAAGAAGAGAAGCTCGAATTTGTCCTTCTCTACTCCATCATCAAATAGGTTGAGGTTAGCTTCTTCAACACCACATATAGGTTCACTATAATTTTCTGGGGATAAATTAAACCTTTTTAATATTCAATAGTCTCTACCAACATAACAGTCTATTATATGTACTAGGAGCTTCAGTCAAATCAAGAGAAATATTCTACAAACATATGAAGAACCGTTTGATTTTGTAAACAAAGGGGATGTAAAAAGGGCAAGGAAACATCAAAGATCACTCACACCAGGGAATAATTCTAAAGCTAACCAACTGTCTAACCCACAGAGTTCATCTTCTCATGTTAAAATGTAAGAGGGGCAAACAAAAATCAGACACACTGACAATTGACATAAAATGCTCAAATAACAAATGGAGGACATCAAAATACCTAGTACTTGCTTCAAGACCCAAAGCATAAACCATAAGATTCATGATTTTCCATTAATGGCCAAGTATTACCTAACACAATTTCCAGTGAACTAAGCACCTCATGGTTGAATTAGGATATTGTTTTCGTTTTTCAACATTAAGCTAGCATATCATTAGGATCTTTAAATTGAGAGAGAAACAAGCACAACAATCAAACACAAGAGAAAATGAACACAGTGTTTTTCCTCGGGGAAACCATAAATGGAGAAAAAACCCCGCAACTTGCTCTGAGATAGAATCAGCACCAAAGTGAAATCCAAAAACAGTAAGACAATCTCCCGACAGTAGTAAGATCTTTCCTCTTGCTCCAGTGTCTTTCTCTTCCTCAACTATGCACTACACTTGAGTGTGTATGAGATGTGTGATAAATAGAGAGTCCAGATCTCTATTTATACTAATCCCGACATGACTAAAACCCTACTAGATCTGACCTCACTAGGAGATTCTAATAACCCTAGTGCCCCGAAACTGTGGGGACTTTAACCCTTAGACAATCGGAGGGTTACCCACAATGACTTAACATGACTTGTTTACATTATTGATTCTCCCTATCGGAACATTGGGGCATGACATGACACAAGAACATCCTAGAATAAACATCGGGTTACAATAGATGAGAAATACAAGTGAATATATTCCGAAGTTACAATTACATTAACACTCCCTTTTAGCTAGGAAGGTATTCTCTCGACACAATTTTCATCACTAGTCTTCTTCTCTGGGTCTTCTCGTCATCTGCATCTTTAAGTCATCTTCATATTCAAGTCTTCTTTGTCTTCAAGTAATATTCATCTCTAGATCTGGATCATCACTCGATCTGGATCATCTATAGCATCATTCCTAGATCTGGATCATCCCTCGATTTGGATCATCTCTGGAGAATCATCTCTGGATCTGGATCTTCCCTCGATCTGGATCATCTCTACTGGATCATCAATAATGAATCTTCACAGGTGCTATCTCATGATTCTTCTCATCATAGGAATTTATACAGAGCCAACCCTTTTTCATGCTGGATGTAGGTCTTTGCCCAGCACTTACATCTGATCATGTAGGAACTAACCTATAATCATATCAGAAAGGCACGTCCAACACTCACATCTGACCATGTGAGAACCAATCCCACAAACTTGTCAGAAAGGCCCAACACTCACATTTGACACATGCGAGGAACCAATCCAACATGCATGTTCAAAAAGGATCAACACTTATATTTGACACATGCGAGGAACCAATACAACATGCATGTTCAAAAAGGCTCTGCACTTACATCTGACACATGCGAGGAACCAATCCAACATGCATGTTTAGAAGGATGTGTACTCACATCTGATCAAGTAGGAACCAATCCTATAGTCATATCAGAATGGCCCCCAGTACCAGACTGAGCTACCTAGTAACTGACCAAGTGCCTCCATTCCCAGAATGGCAGTTGCCCTTACATCTGTCCTACTCGAAAGAATGGCCAGCACTCACATCTGACATGGGAGGAATGTAATCCTTTAACTATGACAAAATGAGCATCCCTTACGTCTGACCTACTCGTTAGAATGGATCTCTCAATCCTATCCCGAGTGTTCTTGGTAACTGAACAGGTACCTTCATTCCAACAATGGCATTCAACACTCATATCTAACATGGAAGGAACCAATCCTCTCACCAAGACAGAATGACTCAACCCTTACATATAACCATGGAAGGAACCAATCCTCTCACCATGTCAGAATGGCTATGGGACTTGTCACTTTCCCTTGGAGTAATCTCGATCTGGAGAACACCAAGCTTCTCCCTGAAGTACTCAAACTTCACCCTAGCCAATGGCTTCATCAATACATCAGCTATCTATTCCTTCGTCACAACATACTAGAGCTTCACTGCTCCCCTTTGTACCACATCCCTGATATAGTGATACTTGATCTCGACATGCTTAGACTTGTCATGGAACATTGGATTCTGTGAAAACTTCACACAACTTTGGTTATCACAATGTATACAAGTAGCATCCATCTGGATATCAAATAAATCATATAGTAGCTTCCGCAGCCATACTGCCGCACAACTAGATGAACAAGTTGTGACATACTCTGCTTTAGTTGTACTTAGTGTTACACAGGATTACTTTTTGCTAAACCAAGAGATCACACCTGATCCCATATTGAAGCAACACTCTGAAGTGCTCTTCCTATCGATGGCACTACCTTCCCAATCTGAATCAACATAACCCTCTAGGTTAATCTTTTGATTCGCCTCGTACTTGATCCCATAATCAATTGTACCCCTCAGGTACCTCAGAATATGATTTTCTACAATCAAGTGAACATGTCTCGAATCTATCAAGAACTAGCTCAAGCTGTTCATAGAAAATCCAATATATGGTCTCGTGTTCGTCAGATACATCAAGGACCCAATCATCTGACGATACATCGTAGCATCAACCATCTTTGATGAAGTATCGCTTAATAGCTTCAGGATCTATGCCATAGGTGTGGCCATAGCCTTGCATTCCATCATCCCAAATTTATTTAGGATCTCTACTACATACTTCCCTTGTCCAAGGGAGATTCCATACGCATTCCACCACACCTCCATACCTAGAAAATGATGCATCATACCCAAGTCCTTCATTTCGAACTTGGCAGCAAGCTTTCTCTTCGTATTAGCAATCAATCCATCCATACTTGTTACAAACAGATCATCTACATACAATAGAAGCATCACTGTGTTGCCATCTTCAAACTTGTAGTAAAGGTTGGAGTCTACTTTACTCTTGGTAAATCCCAAACTGGATAGAAAGCTGTCAATTCTGTGGTACCATGTCCTGGGTGCCTATTTCAAACCGTATAGGGATTTCTTCAGTCTGCACACATGAGACGCCCTGTCATGTGTCTCAAAACTGAGTGGATGTTCTACATACACTTCCTCTTCCACTACACCATTCAAGAAAGAAATCTTGACATCCATTTGGTGTATCTTCGATTTCATTACTGCAGCCAAAGCAAGTACTGATCTGTTGGAAGTGTGTCTGGCTATAGGAGCAAAGGTTTCTTCATAGTTTATTCCTTCCTTTTGTGAGAAGCCACAAGCCACAAATCTTGCCTTATATTTCTCTATGCTACTATCCGTAGCATGCTTGATCTTGTAGATCCATTTGGAAGTTACAACTGACTTCCCTTCTGGTCTTGGGACAACATCTTAAACATCGTTCTTCATGATTTATTGATATTCTTCGATCATCACATCCTTCCATTCTTTCCGTTCTACCGCTTCTTCATAACTGGAAGGTTCTTCTTTGATAAAGTCACATAGTAAGGCTACATATCCAGAGCAAGATCTAGTTCTCTTTCTTTCTTTGTGATTTTCTTCTGGAGACACATATCTTTCTACACCTTCGATAATTTCTCATACCCAAGTAGGTTTCCTCTTGTGAGCATTCGTCCCCTAAGGTGGATTTACAGGTATTTGTGGTTCTTCAAATTCTCGATCTTCTTCTTGAATTTCTTCATTCATGGTTGTATCATGAATTCTGGGAGCTTCGGATTCTTCAGGTTCTTCAGCAGGCCTCTTTCTAGATTTGTTGTAAGCTGTGTCTTCATCAAATGTTACATCGCTACTGATGTCGATCTTCTTGTATCCTAGGAATTATATTCTATAAGCCTTCAAGATTTCAGAGTATCCCACAAATATACCCTTCTTTCCTGAAGGATCTAGTTTTGTTCTCTTCTCTTTTGGTATGTGTATGTGCACTGGACAACCGAATATTCTGAGATGGCTAACTTCTGGTTTCTTGCCGGAGAATACTTCTTCAGAAGTCTTATTCTTGAGTACTCTGTGTGGAGTATGATTATGTGCATACATCGCTGTTCTAACTGCTTCTACCCGTAGATGCATAGGAAAATACTAATCGTGAAGCATTGCTCTTGCAGCTTCCATGATAGTTCTATTGTTTCTTTCTGCAACCCCATTTCATTGAGGATTGTAAGGAGTGGACAACTCCCTCTTAATCCTCGATTCTTTGCATAAGTCTTTGAATTCATTTGATGTGAATTATCCGCCATTGTCTGATCGAAAGGTCTTGATCTTCTTTTCTATGTGGTTCTCAATCAAGGCTTTGAATTCCTTGAACTTGCTGAACACTTCATCTTTGTTCTTTATGAAGTAAATCCATGTCTTCCTAGAAAATTCATCAATGAAAGAAACATAGTATACATACCCACTTAGTGAAATTTATGACATTAGACTGCATACATCAGAGTGGATCATTTCCAAGATTCCTTTTTCCTTGCTCTCGCTACTTGGAAATGTCTTCTTTGTATTCTTCCCTTTCACACATCCTTTGCAAACCCCTTCATGTTTTGCTTGAATTTCTGGAAGACCTTCAACAACTTTTCTTGCAAGTGGTAGTGCTCTGTAATGCACATGTGCAAGCCTTCTATGCTATAGTTCATTTGGCTCTACTCTATCATGGACCATAGCTTGTTCTGAATGGCCCTTTAGCTTGTATAAACCTCCTTCTTGTTCTCCAATCACTATTGCATCATCAATAGTCTTTCCTCTTGGCCACATGATAACTTGGCCATCTATAAATGCAACCCTCATGCCTTTTGCATCCAGTGTAGATATGGAGAGAAGGTTCTTCTTGAGTCCTGTTACAAATAGAACATCCTTCATTTTTATAGACTTTCCAGAGTCTAGCTTGTAGGAGGATTCACCACTACCTTTTATTGGATATTGGTAGTCATCGCCTAGCTTCACCTTATGGGGTGAATTATGTTCGGATAGTTTCTCAAAGTATTCTTTGAAACCTGTCATGTGTTTGGAAGCCCCACTATCAATAAGCCAATCTTTGCTTCCATGAGTGACAGTTCCCATGAGAGCGGAAATCAGAACATATTCATCCTTGCTTGAAGAGTCTTAACTTTCTTGCTTTAATCTCTTCCTTGGAGGATCATCATCCTCAACAGTGTGAGCATGATGTTTTCTTTTGGAGTTCTTCTTCTTATTGGATCCATTCTTATTCATGGGACAATTTCTAGCAAAGTGCCCTATTTCATCACATGTATAACATCTGAGTTTAGATGAACCTTTCTGATGAGAATGCTTACCTTAGTGATGATGCTTTTCCCTTCTTCCTTTCCTTGAGTGTACTGTGAGAGCTTGATCTTCATTTCCCATATTTTCTTCTAGAGCTGCTATCTGAGCCTCTTCTTGAAAGAATTCTTCCCATAGTCTACTGAATTTGACCAACTTCTTCCTAGCACAGATTCCTTGGATGAAAGAATCCCATGACCTAGGGAGGCCATTCAATGTTGTCATCACAATTTCTGGATTCTCCACTTCTTCATCTACAGCTTCTAGTTGTTTTTTTATCTGGGAGACCCTTATGAAGTATTATTGGATGGTCTCCTCATTTTGGATCTTGACATTCTTCAACTGGTTCCTTAGAGTCATCTTCTGATTGATGTTCTTCCCTTCAAACAGTTTGGTTAGGGAATCAAACATGGCTTTAGGTGTCTTGAGGGAGGACACCTGTGGAATAAGGTGATCCTTGATAGAATATACAATGATCCTCTTTTCCATAACCAACTTATTCTTATGTAAGGCCTTGGCCTCATCTCCCTCTGGAACTGAAACCTTCTCCTGGATATAGGAGCCCAACTCATTTTCTTCCAGGACCAGGGAGATCCTATACTTCCAAGCTCAGAAGTTATCAGCTCCCTCAATATTTTCATAAATATTGGTATGATGAGACATCATAACTGAGAACCTCAAATGCAAATACAAAATATTTATATCTTACCAGGTCAAGATGTCGGATCTGGATTTGAAGCTGAAATCCTGTAGTACTGGTTCAGGAACAGATTAGGGTTTTTCTTTTCTAGGAGTTCTGTCGAACCAAATTCTTTGAAATTGATCCCTAACTTTGATTTTGGGGAGGAGATCAATCCAGGCCTGGGCTCACTGAAAAATTCCTCTTCTGTGAAAAGCCCTAATTTTTGGCAGTAGTGTCGGGTCCAAAACTGAAAAACCTCAAAATTGGATTCTGCTTCGACAGAAATATGTGCCCTAGGGAGGAGATTTATTCCATGCTTCTTTTGCTGAAAATATATGGAGATAGATCCACAATGTAGGAATCCCTAGTTCTTGTAACTGCACAGTGTCTTGTTCTCAGGTTAGCTCTGATACCATGTTAGTTTTTCAACATTAAGCTAGCATATTATTAGGATCTTTAAACTGAGAGAACAACAATCAAAGCAATAAAACACAAGAGACAATGAACACAGTGTTTTTCCTTGGAGAAGCCATAAATGGAAAAAAAAACCCCACAACTTCCTCTGAGATAGAATCAGCACCAAAGTGAAACCCAAAAATAGTAAGACAATCTCCTGATAGTAGTATGCTCTTTCCTCTTTCCCCAGTGTCTTTCTCTTCCTCAAATATGCACTACACTTGAGTGTGTATGAGATGTGTGCTAAATAGAGAGTCCAACTCTCTATTTATACTAATCCCGACATGACTAAAACCCTACTAGGGCCGACCTCACTAGGAGAGTCTAATAACCTTAGTGCCCCGGAACTGTGGGGACTTTAACCCTTAGACAATAAGAGGGTTACCCACAATGACTTGACATGACTTGTTTACATTATTGATTCTCCCGATCGGAACATCGGGGCATGACATGACACAACAACATCCTGGAATAAACATCGGGTTACAATATATGAGAAATACAAGTGAATACATTCCGAAGTTACAATTACATTAACATATTGGGCCAAGTTTATTGCAGAATCCATATATCATTTGAGGTACATAAAAAATGTGTATTCCAAAGGATTTCTATATCATGAATTTGAAGAATCAAAGTTACATAAATTGCATCAAAAAAAATTCAAAGGACGAGGGGAAGAACCCTAAATTAAGTGGTGGAAAAATAAAAATGGCCATTTTGTTGGATTAACATCTTCAACAAAATTTAGGAGTAAAACCATCAATCTGACCTACCTTCTTTCATAATAAAAGAATCAATCCAACCTACCTTTTTTTCACCATTGAAACAAGGTTTCCATTCTTTGTGACAGGGTTAAAGGTGGTTGTTATTATTGTTGATAGTATCTTAAGATACATCAATGATATGACCTATCTGAGGTATATTGTTGAAGGACTGACTTTATTAAGGTAGCCTCCAATTGCTGCTCATCACCTTATATGCAGGTTCATGATTATATGAAGCTCCAATTTGCCTAAATGTGCACAGTAGTCCCTTTTTTATGCCTAGGGTACCTTCTCCATGGTTGCAACAAACTCAGGACTAATGTTATTTATGCTGAGATTGCACCAAAAATTAATTTTTGTGTGGTTTGTTGAGAATTAATTTGAGGCATCGACTTAGGGAAGAGGGTGGATGGACTATCCAAACACACCTGAAATGCTTAATCATTACCCAGGATTAAATTTAGTGCTCAGGGTGAATTTTTACTTCTTCCTTATGATTTTTATCACTACCTAGAATTATCATTAACATGTTGTTATCCATTTAAAAGTGTGCAAAATCATCTCCGAAAAGGTCCACGGAATTATGTATATTAGGCTTCAAAAATATGTTGTGACTTCTATTGAATTCTACATGTCTCAATTCTATAGATGAAAAGTTAAAGTATTTTGTTGAGAAAGTACAATAATTTACAAAAAATTATAAAATCCAAGAAACAATCGATAGAGCAACCA
Source organism: Pseudotsuga menziesii (assembly GCA_001517045.1). Classification (NCBI taxonomy): domain Eukaryota; kingdom Viridiplantae; phylum Streptophyta; class Pinopsida; order Pinales; family Pinaceae; genus Pseudotsuga; species Pseudotsuga menziesii. The sequence goes on from LPNX010754959.1 coordinate 252,776, forward strand.
AGCATCCACTGTACAGGATCTTCAAGAACTAACATAATTAAACTGATGGATGTATGCAGACTCCTGCATACATTATATCTCTATTCATTCAATTTCCTACAAAGTGTTGTAACTTGCTTAGTGCTCCTCTCTGTTTATCATTTAGGTTCAACTTAACGGTGAAATCAACAAGTCCAGGTAAATCTTATAGTACATTTCCTTTATAGTAATGGACAAATAATTATGTTAGTTCTTGGAGATCCTGTAGAGTGGATGTTTTAACCTCTTCAGTGCTACTCTATAGTGCATAACCCAGCACTTCAAAGAAGATCCTAATGGTTTTCTTGGACATCTTGAGGTATCCTAATCAATTTCATAATGATAAATGGGAGGAATGCATTCCGAAATTTCATGGGCAATAGGAATATGCTAGGTTTCATGTGGAATTACATATTGAATCTCTTCCAAGGTTGAATGTGGCCTTAAGGATATTAATATGAATATGTTCAATATATATCTTAACTTGAAAAACGCGACATAAGAAATTGGTATATATGGATTCCTAGTAAGGGTGTATACTCAATTGTATATATTCTCAATTTGTTATACAAGATATGGGATCCTATTCTTGATGAGGAATCTATTGAGGATCTAGTTTACCCTCCACAAAATCAAGCCCTTGAAAAACTCCATGAAGAAGGCCCTATTTATGAAAGAACCCATTCTCTCAATATATTACCTCATCCCAAGAATCTGAATTACATGGTCCATATTGTTGAGATTCTGATGTGGAATATTTTGTAGGCAAACCCTTGTTTGATGATGAGATGGAAAATTCATGCATTTATCCATTTCATGAAGAGTTGGATGTTATATTTGAAATCAATAATCCTATTTTTGGGGCCCCCATATATGATTCATATAGTCAAGCATCTAGTGAGGAACCTAAATATTTGGAACCTATAGAGCAAACAAGCATCCACTCTACAAGATCTCCAAGAATTAACATCATTATATCTCTACTCATTAAAATTCCTACAAAGTGTTGTAGATTGCTTACTGCTCCTCTCTGTTTATCATTTAGGTTCAAGTTAACGGCGAAATCGACAACTCCAGGAAAATCTTCTAGTACATCTTCTTTATAGTAATGGACAAATAATGATGTTAGTTCTCTGGAGATCCTGTAGAGTGGATGTTTTAACCTCTTCAGTGCTACTTTGTAGTGCATAACTAATCACTTTAGAGAAGATTCTAATGGTTTTCTTGGACATATTGGGGTATGCTAATCAATTTCATAATGATAGATTAGAGGAATGCATTCCGAAATTCCATGGGCAATAGGAATCTCCTAGGTTTCATGTTGAATTACATATTGAATCTCTTCCAAGGTTGAATGCGGCCCTGAGGATATTAAGATGAATATGTTCAAGATATATCTTAACTTGCAAAAACGTGACATAATAATTTGATATATATGGATTCCTAGTAAGGGTGTATACTCAATTGTAAATATTCTCAAGTTTTTATACAAGATATGGGATCTTATTCTTGATGAGGAATCTATTGAGGATCCAGTTTACCCTCCGCAAAATGAAGCCCTTGAAAAAATCCATGAATATTCCTTTGAAGAATCCCCTATTTATGAAATAACCCATTCTCCTATTATATTAGCTCATCCCAAGAATCTGAATTAGATGGTCCATATTGTTGAGATTTTGATGAGGAATATTTTGTAGGCAAACCCTTGTTTGATGATGAGATGGAAAATGCATGCATTCATCCATTTCATGAAGAGTTGGATGCTATATTTGAAATCAATAATCATAGTTTTCGGGACCCCATATATGATTCATATAGTGAGGCATCTAATGAGGAACCTAAATATTTGGAACCTATAGAGAAACCAAGCATCCACTCTACAGGATCTCCAAGAACTAACATAATTATATCTCTACTCATTCGATTTCCTACAAAGTGTTGTAGCTTGCTTAGTGCTCCTTTATGTTTATCATTTAGGTTCAAATTAACAGTGAAATCAACAAGTCTAGGAAAATCTTCTAGTACATCTCCTTTATAGTAATGGACAAATAATGACGTTAGTTCTCTGGAGATCCTGTAGAGTGGATGTTTTAACCTCTTTAGTGCTTTTCTGTAGTGCATAACTGAGCACTTTAGAGAAGATTCTAATGGTTTTCTTGGACATATTGGGGTATCCTACTCAATTTCATAATGATAGATGGGAGGAACGCAATCCGAAATTCCATGGGAAATAGCAATATGCTAGGTTTCATGTTGAATTACATATTGAATCTCTTCCAAGGTTGAATGAGGCCCTGAGGATATTAAGATGAATATGTTCAATATATATCTTAACTTGAAAAAACATGACATAAGAATTTGTTATATATGGATTCCTAGTAAGGGTGTATACTCAATTGTAAATATTCTCAAGTTGTTATACAAGATATGGGATCCTATTCTTGATGAGGAATCTGTTGAGGATCTAGTTTACCCTCCAAAAAATCAAGCCCTCGAAAAAATCCATGAATATTGCTTTGAAGAAGGCCCTATTTATGAAAGAACCCATTCTTTTATTATATTAACTCATTCCAAGAATCTGGATTAGATGGTCCATATTGTTGAGGTTCCAATGAAGAATATTTTGTAGAGAAAACCCTTGTTTGATGATGAGATGGAAAATGCATGCATTCATCCATTTCATGAAGAGTTGGATGTTAAATTTGAAATCAATAATCATAGTTTTGGGCACGGGGGCTTCACTTGTTGACCAATATCCTATCACGTTAGTTCATATTGTGGGTTTTGAAATTATTAAAAATTGAACCAATATATTGCAGGTATTGGGGGGGTGAGGGGTTTAAGGTGGGGGTGGGTAGGGTGGTTTATAAGGATTGAGGTATAAAAAGGGGTGGGGAGGAGGTTTTAAGTATTGGGAGGGGGTTTCAACAAAAAGAGTTGAGGTCAATATCACTGTAAATTAAGGGTATTCTTTAATATCCCATGATCGCACGCACTATGTGAGATGTTCACTAAGTGAATTCCCCATGGTTTTGGGGACCCCATATATGATTCATATATTGAAGCATCTAATGAGGAACCTAAATATTTGGAACCTATAGATTAACCAAGCATCCACTCTATAGGATATCCAAGAACTAACATCATTATATCTCTACTCATTTGATTTCCTACAAAGTTTTGTAGCTTGATTAGTGCTCCTCTCTATTTATCATTTAGGTTCAACTTAATGGTGAAATAAACAATTCCAAGAAAATATTATAGTACATCTCCTTTATAGTAATGGACAAATAATGATGTTTGTTCTTTGGAGATCCCGTAGAGTGGAATTTTTAACCTCTTCAGAGCTACTCTATAGTGCATAACCCAACACTTTAGAGAATATTCTAATGGTTTTCTTGGAAATCTTTGGGTATCCTAATCAATTTCATAATGATAGATGGGAGGAATGCATTCCAAAATTCCATGGGCAATGGCAATCTGCTAGGTTTCATGTTGAATTACATATTGAATATCTTCCAAGGTTGAATGTGTCCCTGAGGATATTTAGATGAATACGTTCAATATATATCTTAACTTGAAAAAACATGACATAATAATTTGGTATATATGGATTCCTAGTAAGGATGTATACTCAATTGTAAATATTCTCAAGTTATTATACAAGATATGGGATCCTATTCTTGATGAGGAATCTATTGAGGATCCGGTTTACCCTCCACAAAATCAAGCCCCTGAAAAAATACATGAAGATTAATTTGAAGAAGGACCTATTTATGAAAGAACCCATTCTCCTATTATATTAACTCATCCCAAGAATCTGAATTAGATGGTCCATATTTTTGAGATTCTGATGAGGAATATTTTGTAGGAGAATACGTTGACCCCCACAATGCATCTTAGGCTGCAATGAGGTTTGAACCCTTGACATGATTAACAACTTGTACACCTTAACAAGTGCACGGTTGCCAAGTGGTCTACACCTCGGGGGGTCATTCTCCTATTATATTAACTCCTTCCAAGAATCTAGATTATATGGTCCATATTGTTGAGATTCTAATGAGGAATATAAGGTAGGCAAACCCTTGTTTGATGATGAGATGGAAAATGCATGCATTCATCCATTTCATGAATATTTGGATGTTATATTTGAAATCAATAATCATAGTTTTGGGGACCCCATATATGATTCATATAGTGAAGCATCTAATGAGGAACCTAAATATTTGGAACCTATAGATCAACCAAGCATCCACTCTACAGGATCTCCAATAACTAACATCATTATATCTCTACTCATTTGATTTCCTACAAAGTGTTGTAAATTGCTTAGTGCTCCTCTCTGTTTATCATTTAGGTTCAACTTAATGGTGAAATAAACAAGTCCAGGAAAATATTCTAGTACACCTCCTTTATAGTAATGGACAAATAATGATGTTTGTTCTCGGGAGATCCTATAGAGTGGATTTTTTAACCTCTTCAGAGCTACTCTGTAGCACATAACCCAACACTTTAGAGAATATTCTAATGGTTTTCTTGGACATCTTGGGGTATCCTAATCAATTTCATAATGATAGATGGGAGGAATTCATTCCAAAATTCCATGGGCAATAGCAATATTCTAGGTTTCATGTTGAATTACATATTGAATCTCTTCCAAGGTTGAATGTGTCCCTGAGGATATTAAGATGAATACGTTCAATATATATTTTAACTTGAAAAAACATGACATAATAATTTGGTATATATGGATTCCTAGTAAGGATGTATACTCAATTTTAAATATTCTCAAGTTGCTATACAAGATATGGGATCTTATTCTTGATGAGGAATATGTTGAGGATCCAGTTTACCCTCCACAAAATCAATCCCCTGAAAAAATACATGAAGATTAATTTGAAGAAGGACCTATTTATGAAAGAACCCATTCTCCTATTATATTAACTCATCCCAAGAATCTGAATTAGATGGTCCATATTTTTGAGATTCTGATGAGGAATATTTTGTAGGCAAACCCCTGTTTGATGATGAGATGGAAAATGCATGCATTCATCCATTTAATGAAGAGTTGGATGTTATATTTGAAATCAATAATCATAGTTTTGGGGACCCCATATATGATTCCTATAGTGAAGCATCTAATGAGGAACCTAAATATTTGGAACCTATAGAGAAACCAAGAATCCACTCTACATGATCTCCAAGAACTAACATCATTATATCTCTACTCATTCGATTTCCTACAAAGTGTTGTATCTTGCTTAGTGCTCCTCTCTGTTTATCATTTAGGTTCAACTTAACGGTGAAATAAACAAGTCTAGGAATTAGAGGAAATTTGAGTTCTAAAATGATCCTACTAAGGAAAATAATAAAATAATAGTTAAAATAATAAAATAATAGTTATTAATTTTAGAGGAAGAATGAAAAAAACTACTTTTTTTCTTCGTATTTTAGACATATCTCCCTATTTTTTTACTCAAATTCTGAGCGGGAGAGCTTGTTGAATGTATAATTTAATTTTGCATCCAACTAGTATCCACAGTGCATACTTCTGATGGACTCCGCTACCCCAAAAATAAGAAATACCTGAAAAAACGTGATGAACGTTTTTTCAGGTATTTCTTGTTTTTGGGGTAGCAGGATCCGTCAAAAGTATGCATCGTGGGTATTCGTTGGATGCAGAATGAAAATTTTCATCCAACGAGCTCTCCCGCTCGGAATTTGAGTAAAAATAAAGGGAGATATGTCGAAAATACGAACAAAAAAAGTAGTTTTCTTTTATGACAAATATGTCAATTCAACCATTATGGTTGACTCATTTTATTGAAATTCTATTGGCTCTTGAATTCCAACTCACAAAATTTAATGTTGATGCGTTTTCTTAGAAGGCCCATTTTAGACCCCAAATTTCCTCTAATGAAAATATTCTAGTACATCTCCTTTATAGTGATGGACAAATAATGATGTTAGTTCTCTGGAGATCCTGTAGAGTGGATATTTTAACCTCTTCAGTGCTACTCTGTAGTGCATAACCCATCAATTTAGAGAATATTCTAATGGTTTTCTTGGACATATTGGGGTATCCTAATCAATTTCATAATGATAGATGGGAGAAATGCATTCTGAAATTCCATGGGCAATAGCAATCTGCTAGGTTTCATGTTGAATTACATATTGAATCTCTTCCAAGGTTGAATGTGGCCTTGAGGATATTAAGATGAATACATTCAATATATATCTTAACTTGAAAAAACGTGGCATAGGAATTTGGTATATATGGATTCCTTGTAAGGGTGTATACTCAATTGTAAATATTCTCAAGTTGTTATACAAGATATGGGATCATATTCTTGATGAGGAATATGTTGAGGATCCAGTTTACCCTCCACAAAATCAATCCCTTGAAAAAATACATGAATATTTCTTTGAAGAAGGCCCTATTTATGAAATAACCCATTCTACTATTATATTAACTCATCCCAAGAATCTGGATTAGATTGTCCATATTATTGAGATTCAGATGAGGAATATTTTGTAGACAAACCCTTGTTTGATGATGAGATGGAAAATGCATGCATTCATATATTTAGTGAAGAGTTGGATGTTATATTTGGAATCAATAATCATAGTTTTGGGGACCCCATATATGATTGATATAGTGAAGCATCTAATGAGGAACCTAAATATTTGGAACCTATAGATAAAAATTTTATCCACAAGCATCATCTAATGAAGATAGTCCAGGACAAAGCTAATGAAATGATCTCATAGGTTAATGATTTCAAATAGGCTTTCAAAGAGCTATTTGAATACGGCCTCCCTTCCTTTTGGGATGAGGAGGGATGAATGTTTTCTCAAGAGCACTATCACAACCTGTTGGTACAAAGCCGCATGGATCATTCCAAATTTGACGATTTGGAAAAAGGGCTGACAGGGAAAGTCATTGTGAATAAGATGACAGAAGATTTCAAGATATTACAGAAGTTCCTGATCATCAGGGGAGGGTTTCCTAAAGTGTCTTATGAATATTACATGGAGCTGGAGGTGTCCATTTGAGAGATGATTGAATATGATATTCCAAGCGCAGAGCAATGGAAGGGCATAGAAAGATTCGGAAAAATGAAGTATATCCTTCATTCATGATGACAGGTGTTGCACGCTGAGGAGCTACTTGGACGGGCCTTGTTACCGAGTTGATTTTAACTTAATGATATGTTAGGATCGAAGCAAGTAGTTTATTCCTAGGATTTAGGAATATATTTACAAGACTTTGATTAAGCCGGTTATTCAGTTATAAATCTTCTAGGAAGATGGAATCATTTTATGTATATAAGTGCATTTATTTTATGTGATGGGGGTTGGAACCAATCTTGTTGATGAATGTTTCTTTTGAATACATATATTTTTTAATAACAAAAAGAATACATAAGAGTTATCAGAGATTCCTGCATCATTTACATTACAGTCCGTATTTCTCTTCTTCTGTGATTGTTGTTTTTTCCAGTGTAACACTCCATTCTGTTTTTCTTCATATCTGAAACATAGTGTTGAATGGTTAGAATTCATAGTGTTTATGCTCTGATCATCGTTTCAGATATTTTATACATTTTTCTACTAAAGTTAATATAGAACTCATCTTTGATGCTATGTATTAATGGATTGTCCATTGTCTCTTCTGTTTCACCCGAACTAAATGAATGACTGTGATGGAATGGTTATCTTGCCTTTGATAAAATCTCATGTATATGTCTTTGTGATATCTTTATGTATATGTGACTCCATTTCCCAATGGTTATGTGTTGTTTCAACTGTTTATACAATATTTGAGTGTTGATTTATATATGGTCTTGTTAAATATGTATTTGAGAGATCCCTCTCTGGAAAGAAAAGCCAGTTTCTTTCTAAAAGTGGTTCTTCCTGTTACCTTTGGGATTTACCTTTGCAACCTGGGTAAATTCTGAGTGCTAAAGTGTTGAAACCACTACCAAGGAACGAAAGTGCACATCTGCCATGGGAAGAACGACAAAGTTGAAGAAATATTTATGTGGGAAAACAAGGATTTTTACCAGTAGAAAAGGTTGTATATTTGCCTTGGCGACTCCATTGTAAAACTTTTTCAGAACTTAAGGAGTGATTCTGGCTTCGAGAAGACACACGCGAGGTAATTCTGATACCGAAGTCTTGAAAAGTTTGGAAGATCTGGAAAAGTTATTTAAGAGAAAAGATAAAGAAAAGATACGTTTTCCCTTGTTTGGTCCATCATCTTCTAAATATTCTCCTTTTGATCCAAAATGGGAAGTTAATGTTGGAAGGAGTTTGTTGAAAACTAAATCTGAGTCTGATCTTAAAAATACTGAGTTTAATTCTCGTAGATTAGAGTCTTATTTGATGGATTCCCTCTGGAGAGATTTACAACAGACTACAAAAGTTTAAACATTTGCTGTTCAAAATACTCAAAAGTCTTCAGTTCCCTTAAATCCACCTAGACCAATGGCAGCCAGATTTGGTCCCTTGTGTTTGCCTGCTTTATTACATGACCTTCCTTAGAATTATTCCCAAATAATTTCTTTATTTGATGGAGAAGGTGACATAACTACAAAGCAGCATGTTGCCAAGTTTGAAAATTTCATTGACTTAGAAGAAGTTGATTATCCAGATGTTAAAATGCGGTTATTTGCCCAAAGTTTGTCAGGTGAGGCAAAGAAATGGTTTAAAGATTTGCCAGATGGGTCTATAATGAATTTTCAGGCTTTCCAGAATGCATTTCTAGATAGGTGGGATGATAAACATAATCCTTTACAGCTCTTATCTCAGTATAACAGTCTCAAAAAGGGAGGTTTCGAATCTATCCATGAATTTTCCAGCAGGTTTATGAGGGTTTATAATTCTATTCTGGAAGACATAAATCCTTCTACAGCCGTTGCTAAACTACATTATGCTGGAGCCTTTGATAATGATTTTTCATTTTCATTAAGGGAGAGAAAATCAATGACTCTTGTTGCAATGTTTACGGATGCTTTAGAAGTGGAAGCAAATATGATGGCAAGTGGAAAAATGAAACATAGAGATATTGATAGGAGGAAAAAGGAAGAAAATTTGCCTTCTTCTTCTTCTTCTACTAATGATATGAAATTTGAAATGATGTTAAAAACAATGGAAAAGTTGATGGACAGATTAACTTTGGATAATAGGGGGTTCAACAGAGAACAAGCCGACCCTCAAATCAGAAACCCCAATTTTAGAACACCAAATCCTCTTGTTCCTACACAAAATAGGCAAAGAGACATAAGAAACCCAAGAAATCAAGAAGAACAACAAATATGACCACCGTTCCCTGAAAATTATGTTGCCGATGAAGAAGACCCTACTGAAAATGAAATTCATCTTTTTGGAGAACTGGATTCAGAGATATATCTTACTGAAGAAGAACATAACATGTTGAACAGGAAGGTGGAAATGAGGAATTTGAAAGGGAGACAGAGCAGTATCAATGGGGTTATTTACATGCTATGGATGATGTGCAAAGGAAAATTAGACTGAGAAATAGGGAAGTTTTCATAAATAGAGGGAAGGCAAATCCAAATCAACCTTCCACGAGTTTCCTAAATGTAGAAAAGGGAAAAGAAGTGAAAAAAGAGTCTCTTGTAAATAAAGAAGCTGAAAATGAAGTACAAAGAGACAAAAGAGTAAAGCAAGTGGCCCCAATTTATGTAGAAAGGGCTGGTTCCGATTTTAATTTGCAAAATGAGCTTTCAAAGTTAAAAATTTATGTTCCATTTAATGAGTTGTTGAGAAACAATGAATATAGAGACACTATAACAAAAATGGTCAAAGGTCAAGGAGAATCGCAATCTGATATTTTAGAGTTGATTGATGATAATCCTACTATTTCATTTGGGTCAAAGGTCAAGAATTTGGAAAATGAAGAAGTCCCTCCTTTCTATTTGAGCTTGAATGTGCATGATATGGTAGTCCATAATGCTATGTTAGACTTAAGAGCATCACATAATTTAATGCCGAAGGGAGTAGTTGAAAGTTTGGGACTAGAAGTGACAAGGCCCTATAAAGATTTGTATTCTTTTGACTCTAGAAGAGTAAAATGCCTTGGTTTGATCAAAGATATGGTAGTGACTCTGAATAAATTTCCATCTAAAACTATTGTCATGGATGTGGTAGTAGCAGATATTCCACCTAAATTTGGGGTATTGTTATCAAGATCTTGGACTTAGAAGTTGAAAGGTAGTTTACAAATGGATATGCCATATGCTACAATTCCTATTCAAGATGGGAGAAGAAGGTTGTATAGTGAAAAAAGGACTCCTTATGTAGTGAGCAGTCAAGATAAACATGAAGTTCATCATATATATGCTGTTGATACTGATTTGGGGTCTTCTATTCTGTTTAATGATACTGTCCCATGTGATTTAGAAGCCACATTACAAGAGAAGTCTGAAGAAGATAAGAAAGAAGAGATGAAGGAACAAGATGCTTTGGAGGCAAAACAAAAAAGGGAAGGTTTGTGGACTATGTACTTTGACGGATCTGCTGCAAAATTACATGCTAGAGCTGGTGTGTATACAATTTCTCCTATTCAAGATTTCAAAGCTTTATCCTATAAACTAACATTTGAGTGCACCAATAATGTAGCAGAATATGAAGCTTTATTACTGGGGTTGCATGCTTTGAAAGATTTTGGAGCGTAGAGAATAAAAGTCTTAGGATATTCAGAACTGGTGATAAATCAAGTAAATGACAGCTTTCAAACCAGGCATCCTCAGATGAGGGCTTATAGGAATGAAGTGTGGGATATGATTGGTAACTTTTTCATAGAGCACACGATTCAAGTGGTTTCCAGGCATGAAAATATGGTGGCAGATTCTTTGGCAGTAGCTGCTGGAAAATTTAAAACCCCTATTGCTGGTCAGAAAGAATATCAGGTGGACATTGTGAATAGACCATCTATTCCTGATAATTCTAAATATTGGCAAGTATTTGAAGATGACATGTAGATCAGAAGGTTATTAGAACTATCAGGAGAATTTGTAAATACTCATATTGACACCGAAAATGATGATGGTGAGATCTTGCAAGATGATGAGGGACTTGACAAAGAAAAGGAAGGAACTGAAAATTTAAAAGGAACGCTAGGAGGTAAGGATATTATTCAATTAAAAAATAATTTCATACCAAGAGGTTTGATTCCTTTGGAAATTTTTTTTGATCAGAATGATGTTGCTAAGAATCCAAAAGTAAAGTCTGTTGAGAATGCTATTGAAGATAGGAATATTGGCACTGAAGAGAATCCTAAGATTATAAAATTATCTAAGAATTTTCCTGAAAAAGAAAAAGAAGAATATGTGAAATTAATGAAAAAATATACAGATGTATTTGCTTGGAGTTATGAAGACCTTAAGGAGTATGATACATTTATCATACAGCATACTATTCCTATAAAACCTGGGGAGAAACCTTTCAAGCAAAAACTCAGAAGGATAAACCCTAAGTTGCTTCCTATTATTGAGAAGGAAATTAAGAAGTTGTTTGATGCCAAGATCATTGTAACTTTAAGATTTTCAAAGTGGGTTGCAAACTTGGTTCCTGTTAGAAAGAAGAATGGAGAAATAATATTGTGTATAGATTTCTGGAATTTAAACAAAGTTTCTATGAAGGACAATTATCCCCTGCCAAAGATGGATCATATATTGCAGAAGGTGGTTGGAGCTGAAAGAATTTCAATGTTAGATGGTTTTTCTGGTTATAGTCAAATCAAAGTATTACCCGAAGATCAGGAAAAGACCGCATTTACTACACCCTGGGGAACTTTTATGTATGCAAAGATGCCTTTTGGCTTAATGAATGCAGGAGCTACTTTTCAGCGAGCTATGGACATTGCTTTTGTAGGGGAAATTGAGAATTTTGTGGTGATCTACATGGATGACATCATAGTCTATTCAAAATCTGACAGAGAGCATCTGTATCATCTAGAGAAAGTTTTCATGAAGTGTAGGAAGTTTGGTATATCATTGAATCCAAAGAAGTCCAATTTTGCATTGGAAGAAGGAAAGTTGTTGGGCCATATAATATCTAAAGATGGAATAAAAATTGATCTTGAAAGGGTGAGTGCAATTTTGAAAGTAGGTGAACCCAGGAGTAAGAAGGAAATACAATCATTCTTGGGGCAGGTGAATTTTTTAAGAAGGTTTGTGCCAAGTTTTACTAAAATATTAATGAATATCACAAATATGTTGAAGACGGGTCATGAGGTAAAATGGAATGCGGAAGCTAGAAAGTATTTTTGGGAAATTAAAAAAGCAATATCAGATGCTCCTGTGTTAGTGAGTCCAAATTTTACCAAAGATTTCTCCGTATTTTCATATGCTTTAGAATATACTATAGCAGCAGTTTTATTGCAGAAGAATGATGAGAATTTAGAACAACCCATAGCATTTTTTAGCAAAATTTTGAGGGATGGAGAATTAAAATATGACATCATGGAGAAACAAGCATATGATTTAGTCAAAGAAATGAAGGATTTTAGAGTATATATTCTACATTCACATATAATTGCACATGTTCCATCTGCTGCAGTAAAAGGGATTTTGACACAACTAGATCTAGAAGGTAGAAGGGAAAAATGGATAGCTACGTTACTGGAGTATGATTTAGAGATAAATCCCACCAAGTTGGTTAAAGGAAAAGGATTAGCTAAAATGATGGCCAGTTCAAATTGTCAGGCTTTACAAATTAATTTCCTATCTCACCAATCTAATCAGTTGGACATAGAAGTGGAAGTAATGGTTGATTTTGTGGCATCTCCATGGTATTCTGATATTGTTTACGTCCTTTGAAATTTACAAGCACTAGAAGGATTGAGTAAGTTAAGGGCAAGATCCATAAAATTGAAAGCTGCTAAATTTTGTATTTTAAATAAATATCTTTATTGGAAGGACCCCGGAGGTGTGTTATTAAACTGTCTTTTAGAAAATGAAGCTCATCATACAGTCAAAGAATTTCATAAGGGGGATTGTGGAGGACATCATTCTTGAAAGGTAACTGCAAACAAAATTCTAAGAGCAGGTTATTATTGGCCTACATTATTTTTAGATGTGTATAAAGAAACTAGCACGTGTCATCAATGCCAAATTTTTGATGGTAAAAGAAAAGTACTTTCTCTTCCTCTAAATCCAATAATGATAGAAGCTCCTTTCCAATAGTGGGGTTTGTATTTTATCGACGAGATAAACCCCAATTCATCAGGACAACACAAATGGATTCTGACAGCTACAGATTATTTTACAAAATGGATTGAAGCAATTCCCACCAGAAGAGCCACCGAAACTGTAATCATGGATTTTCTCGAGGAAAATATATTGGCTCGATTCGGATGCCCTAGAAGAATAGTAATAGACAATGCAACTGCTTTTAAATCCAAGAAAATGATTGATTTCTGTCACAAATATCATATAAGTCTCAATCATTCAACTGCCTATTATCCGCAAGGAAATGGGTTAGCTGAATCTTCAAATAAAATCTTAGTAAGGATCATCAGGAAGCTGTTGGAAGATAATAAAAAGTCCTGGCACAACAAACTCAAGTATGCTCTATGGGCTGACCAGATTAGTACCAAAAGGGCAATTGGCATGTCTCCATTCCAACTGGTGTATGGAACTGAAGTCATTTTTCCAGCATCATCAGGTGTTCCAGTTATGAGATATTTCCAAGATCAGCAAGAAGAACCAAATCATATGCAAAGGAGGATAAATCATATTATTGAGCTGGACGAGTGAAGGAATAAGGCTTATGATAAGGTGCAGTTACATCAGGAAAAAATGAAAAATACTTTTGACAGGAGAATCAAAGAAGAACAGTTTCAGATTGATGATTTGGTCTTGAAGTGGGATGCTCCTAAAGAATAAAAACATGGGAAATTTGATCATATGTGGGTAGGTCCTTATGTTGTTGCTGGATACAGAGGACAAAACGCATTTATGCTAGAATATCTGAACAGGGTTCCTCTGGATAGTAACCCTGTAAATGGAAGGTATCTGAAACATTACCTGTCCTAAGGAGGAGGGTAAAATTTATATTATAACCTGTAAATACTTATTTTTCTTTACAAGTCAATACGGATGGTAAGCCGAATGTATTTGAAGCCCGTGGTGAAGGCCCTAAGGTTCAGGAGGCGTGCCATTCCTTTCTAAATATATATAGATATATATATATATATATCTACGAAAAACAAAAGATAAGTTTTCTGGAAGTTATTGTGAAAGATTAAAGACAGGCACCTGGTCTACGAGTTCTTTGATACCTCACAGGAAGGATATCATCCCCAGATGGATCCAGTTGTTAACACCTTTACTTAGCAGAGGGTCGAAGAGACCATGGTAAAGAGGAAATAATGGTTGCTTGTAAGACTTTGGTTAAATATTATGGTATAAAGGTATGACAAAGGGCGAGTAAGCGATGAATTATCACGGGATCCAACGGTGTAAAGCGAGGAAATGGAGATCGACGGCTTATAATGTGTCTGCTTTATGAAGATGCAAGAAAGATAAGGACATACAGGGCGTTCGATGAGATGTGAAGATCAACGGTCGCAAATCCGACTCGATGAAATCTATGGTCATTGTGAACTCTGCCCTGTAGACTTGCATGTTTGATAAAATGAAGAAGCTCAGTGGAATAGGGTACGTGTCGCTCCATCCGACGGCTGGAAAACAAAGGGGAAATATATCAACGGTCATTGACGAATTCGGAGCGGGAAGTTGCGTGGTGGTTGAATACAAAAGGTGGTAGCAGAATGGAAACCACGATACATGCGGCAGATTGTGATGCATTCCACGGGCAAAAGTAGTTTGGCGGAAACCACTAAAGGGGGGCCTCCGGAGTCGGGTCCTATATAAGTAAAGTTGACTTGTTGAAGAACTATTTTTTATTCGCACTGGACGAATGAAAAGGACCTGCGTGTTCAACAACCTCTAACATTCAATCTCGAATACATGTGGTCACAGTAACAGGTAAGGCCCGAACGCCTGAAATTCATCCACCTAATTACCATTGTTGACTGAATTATGGACAAAGGAAAAGATTTGCAAGGGTTTAGTCGTATTTTGGACGATGGAGAGGAATACTTGGTTGACAGGGACAGAGGAGTATGTGACCCTTTCTTGTCTGTGGGAAGTGTATCAGTTAGCAAAGAGACATTATGGCAATACAATTCACAGGGTAATGATATCCTAAATGCTTGTAAATCATTTTTATATAATTTTGCTGTTGAGAAGACCTTGCATTTTCCCGAGTTTGCAGAGTGGTGTGCAGTTAACTATTCTTCTTCTCAGAGAGTTATTGTAAGTCAGTCTACATCTAGGATATTGTGTAAAATTGATGCCAAGGTCATCCGTGAAAACCTGAACTTGCCCGACAACTACCTTGATAGTCGTGAGCTTGTAAATGAGTCCATCCTAGCTGAAGTGTACAAAAATTGTGGAACTCAAGTTCACTACAAATTCTTGTCCAGTATCTTGAAAGAAGGTCAGTCATTAGATGGTATTTTCCCACCATACCATGTTCGTATTTTCAGAGGTGAAGTTCAATTAGTTATGTCCTTAGTCTGTCAAGTCTTGGGTCTAGATGATGATTGTCATGTAAATGATGTCATCTTGGGCTTTCTATTAAAAATAAGTTCATTGAGTTCTGAGTCTCAGTTAGTTCATGTATTTAGTTTAGATGAGTACTTATCAGAATCTATACATCTTCAATTGAGTGAATTTCCAAAAGTAAGGTTCTTCAAGTTTCAAACTTATTTGCTGAACATGTTGCTATGTTCGAACGTCACCGAATTGCAGTTTTTAAGTACCATATTCTCTTTAGATTTGCCCAAGCAAATCAACATGTTTGAATTTGCAAATTCTATCATGTTAGAAATATACAAGATTTGTTTTAATAAAATGTTACCCCGGGTATTGGAAGAGATGAAAAGCATGATGCAATCCTCACCTGAGGATAGAGTCAAAAATTGGTTTCTGTATAAGGATTTCACCATTTTGAGAATAAATGGTTTTACTGGAGAACCTTATAGGTTACCTACTTTCCTTACTCCCAGAATTTTTGCATTGGAGTTTATGAGACAAAGATTGCATTCAGAAGAATAACACTTTGGGGCTTTTAAGAAATCTTCAAATATCAAGTTCCCTCTCAAAGTTGGTTCTTTTATTTTCAAAAATAAAGGTGCTTTGGTGTTTATAGAAAAATTGTTGGAAAGCATGGAATTTCAAAAGGAACAAAGGGAAAATTATGATCCCCATCATATAATTTCCCTGAGAAAGAAGGCGAATAAAAACAAGCCATTTGACCACCAAGTTGTTGAAGGTTTGAATGAGACAGCCAATTTGTTTCATTTTATGGAAATTCCAAGATCTGATGAAAATGCAAGTACTATACCAGTTGCAGTATCTCAAGTGACAGATGGTCCTAATATTTTAGTTAAAATAAGTCTTTCTGAAGTTGAAAGCATGGAAGTGGATGAGGATGATTCACATAAAAAAGCCAAATTGTGTCAAGATGATAAAGTTTTGAGTGAAGTTATTTTAGATAATCTAAAAAGAATTGCTTTGGTTCCTGCAAAGTATGTACAAGTGAGTCAGTTTTCTTTTGAAGGTGTAGATAATACAAAATCAAGCCCAGTTTTCAAGTCCAAAGAGGAGCTCATGACTAGTTATGTGGAGAATCAAAAGCAGTCCCTAGAAGAGACAAGGAATCTACTCCCGCGGGTGAGGAGTTTAAATAATCCAAAAATTTCCTTGATTTCTACCAGGGACATAAAAAGAAATACTTTTAAATTGGCCATGGTAAGTGATAAGAAGATGTCAGAAATGGAAGTAAGATTAGACAAGATTAGTGTACCAGACAAAATACAGTTACATAAGCAAACAGGAGACATTATTTATTCAGATTTATTGCATGCTATGATGAGAGTTAATAAGTTGAAAATTTTGGTAGACAAGTTGGAAGTTCAGTTAAAACATGAGAAGGTTGAAAATAAGGCTAATGCCATTCAAATTAAAAATTTGCAACCAGACGTCATAAGCTCAGGAAATGAAAGAGGTAACACCCAAGCAATCAAAAAGACTTCTAGAAGAAAAGGACAACACCCTCCAGGTTTTGAAGAAAAGGTTGAAGATCCCAAGTACAGAACATGTTCAATCATCCGAATTATTAGCATTACAAGAGGAGAAGGACAAGATTCACCAAGAGATGATGGAGCATAAAGGAAAAGCTGTCAAATTACAAGAAGAAAAAGACAAATGGGAAACAGAGTGGAATGAGCTAATAGCACAAATATCCCTGCTGAAAAAAGACCAAAACGATGAAAAAGAGATCATGGAGGAATTAATGAGCCAAACTCCCACTGATGAAGACTTGTCTATTGTGAATATTGAAAAACCATTAAATGATTTTTCTGCAGATGACCTATTAGTGCCCATGTCCCAGGTTAGCCTGAAAGATGAAGAAATAAGAGAATTAAACGTGGAAAATGAAAAAGTCAAATCCGAGCTAGCCAAAGTGACCGAAAGTAAGAATAAAATATTGCAAGATAAAAATCAGCTACAGAATAAATTTAATGAATTGAAAGAAAGAAACATAGGAAAGGGTCCTCTCCAGGGAGAAAAGCACATAATTTGGGATACATTATCTGTAGAAATTACTAAATTCAGGCACTATTTGAACTTCATTGATGATCAATGCATATTGATCAATTTGGCCAATCAAAGACTGAAGTTAGTAAATGAAACTATGGAGAGGAAACCCCTCACCATAGCCCAGAATGCATTAAATTTCTTAAATTCATTAACATACCAAAAATTGCATGATATAGGGGTAAATGACAGAATAGCAATGGTACTGTGGGCCAAAAATGTTTATCCACAAGCATCATCTATTGAAGATAGTCCAGGACAAAGCTGATGAAATGATCTCACAGGTTAATGATTTCAAACAGGCTTTCAAAGAACTATTTGAAGACAGCCTCCCTTCCTTTTGGGATGAGGAGGGACGAATGTTTTCTCAAGAGCACTATCACAACCTGTTGGTACAAAGCTGCATGGATCATTCCAAATTTGACGATTTGGAAAAAGGGCTGACAGTTTAAGTCATCGTGGATAAGCTGACAGAAGATTTCGAGATATTACAGAAGTTCCTGATCATCAGGGGAGGGTTTCCTAAAGTGTCTTATGAAGCTTACATGGAGCTGGAGGTGTCCATTCGGGAGATGATTGAATATGATATTCCAAGCGCGGAGTAATGGAGGGCCATAGAAAGATTCGAAAAAACGAAGTATATCCTTCATTCATGAAGACAGGTGTTGCGCGCTGAGGAGCTGCTTGAATGGGCCTTGTTACTGAGTTGATTTTAACTTAATGATCTGTTAGGATCGAAGCAAGTAGTTTATTCCTAGGAGTTAGGAATATATTTACAAGACTTTGATTAAGCCGGTTATTCAGTTATAAATCTTCTAGGAAGATGGAATCATTTTATGTATATAAGTGCATTTATTTTATGTGATGGGGGTTGGAACCCATCTTGTTGATGAATGTTTCTTTTGAAGACATATATTTTTGAATAACAAAGAGAATACATAAGAGTTATCAGAGATTCCTGTGTCATTTACATTACAGTCCGTATTTCTCTTCTTCTGTGATTGTTGTTTTTTCCAGTGTAACACTCCATTCTGTTTTTCTTCATATCTGAAACATAGTGTTGAATGGTTAGAATTCATAATGTTTATGCTCTGATCATCATTTCATATATTTTATACATTTTTCTAATAAATTTAATATAGAACTCATCTTTGATGCTCTGTATTAATGGACTGTCCATTGTCTCTTCTGTTTCACCCGAACTAAATGAATGACTGTGATGGAATGGTTATCTTGCCTTTGATAAAATCTCATGTATATGTCTTTGTGATATCTTTATGTATATGTGACTCCATTGCCCAATGGTTATGTGTTGTTTCAACCATTTATACAATCTTTGAGTGTTGATTTATATATGGTCTTGTTAAATCTGTATTTGAGAAATCCCTCTCTGGAAAGAAAAGCCAGTTTCTTTCTAAAAGTGGTTCTTGCTGTTACCTTTGGGATTTACCTTTGCAACCTAGGTACATTCTGAGTGCTAACAGATCCCACAAAAGGACCAATTCTCCTTCACTAAACACTCTTGGATGGATAGACTTATCATACTGGACTTTAACGCGACGTTTATTAACCTCTAGAGCCACCAACGCATCCCAACGCTGCTCATCGAGTTGCTCAAGGTGAACCAAATGATCCTCCAAAGGTGAAGTGTCTGGTAATATTTCCACAGCTAGATTCAACAAAGGAATCTTGCATTCAACTGGCAATATTGACTCCACTCCATGTACAAGCTGATATGGAGAAAAACCAATGGAAGTCTTAACTGCGGTTCGATATTCCCACAAAGTAGAATATAACATAATGTTCCAATTTGTCTTGCTTTGTGCGATGGTTCATTGGAGAATGGATTTGTGTGATTTATTCACTGCCTCTACCTATCCATTCGCTTGGGGGTAGTAAGAAGAGGAGTTCTCTTGCTTATACCCTAACTTGTATGCCAACTCTTCCATCATACAGTTCTAAAAGTGCGAGCCATGGTCAGTGACAAGCTCTTTCAGAATCATGAACCGAGTAATGATTTGGTTGAATACGAAGTGAGCGGCTGTCTCCCCGTCAGATTTTACTGTAGGCATCGCCTCATCCCATTTCATGAAATAATCAACAGCCGCTATAATATGATGGTGCCCCCCAGCCGAAGCTGGGTTGCAATCCATAAAATCGAGCCCCCACTTCGTGAAGGGACCGACATTGATAATGGGATGTAACGGGGTAGGTTTCGAGCGCATATTACATGTGAACACCTGGCAAGGGTGGCACCTCTTGACCACATCAACACAATCTTTAAAGATCTACGGCCATAAATAACCCGCTCTCAAAATATTTTGAGCTGTAGAAAGCCCAGATAGATGACCACCACACGGCCCTCCATGGAAATCATTCAGCACAACCTCAGCCTCGTCATGAGTTAAACAACGTCGTAAAATGGAATCTACCCCACAGCGGTACAAAGTATTTTCCACTATAAGGTAGTTCTTAGAGACGTGACGTAATCGTCGTCGTTCATCTCGCAAGAGGTGAGTAGGGGTCTTCTGTGTTTGTAGATATACTATGATATCTCCATACCATGGTTCAGATGTTGAGATTAAGAAGATGTGTTCATCAACAAACGTATCTTCACAAACCAACTCCTTGGCCTCGCTCGAGAAATCCGATATAAGCTCTGCAAAAATTAAAGACTTCTTCGACTTTGCCGAAACAAACTCGAGATCGAATTCTTACAGAATGAAAATCCATTTATTATACTTTCCCCCAATCATCCTTCATGTGAGGACGAACTGAAATGGATTGACATGGGCCACAACCAAGGTCTGGCGAAGGAGAATATAATGTCTCAAACGCTGAACCGCATGTACGGTAGCTAAAGCAAGCTTCTCGACATGAGAATAACAAATCTTTGCATCAATAAGGTTTCGGCTCAGATAATATATGACATGCTCTTGGAGATCCTCATCCTTTTGAACCAAAACCATACCAATCATCTCTAAATACATGGCCACATATAATAGAAAATAACGGCTATAATCTGGAGGACTAATCACCGGGGCCGATGCTAGGGCTCGCTTGAGTGCATCGAAGGACTCCTAGGCTCGCTCATCCCACTCAAAGAGAGTATCCTTCTTCAAGAGATGCATGAAACCTCTAGTCAAATTGGCAAAGTTGACAACAAATCTTTGTAAGAAGTTTTCCATGCCTTGCAAACACTGAAGATGATGAATGTTCTTCGGGGGAGACAAGTGAAGTATTGCCTCAACCTTCAAAGGGTTGACTCTTATACCCTCTTTCGAAACAATGAATCCTAATAAACGACCTGACTTCACGAAAAAGATGCACTTATGAGGATTTAATCTAACTGAATAGTGCGGCATCTTTCGAATACCAATCTCAAGTGATAGGGATGACGCATTCTCATACGGAATGAGCAGTGAGGTCATCAAAAAATACTTCAATAATAGACTTGAGATCGTGGAAGATCAAGGTCATTGCCCGCTGAAATGTAGCTTCGGCATTTTTAAGGCCGAAAGGCATTTTTCGATATGCAAACATTCCCCAAGGACAAATAAATGCATTCTTGTGTTGGTCCTCAGTTTTAATCTGTATCTGATTATACCTGGAAAATCCGTCCATAAAGGAGAACACCTCGCTACCCGCACACTCATCCAAAATCTGATCTATAAACGGTGTGGGGAAGTTATCCTTAGGACAGGCACGATTCAAATCACGGAAATCAGTGCATATTCAGATTTCTCCCTACTTCTTATCCCCTGGAACGGGGTTTGAAACCTACTCCGTTAAAGGAACGAGATAGATGAAACCGGATTTGAACAGCTTCTCTATCTCTGCCTTAATGGAGGGTGCTTTCCTAGGATTCACGGTGCGTAAATGTTGTCAAACAGGCTTAGCGTTGGGGCAAGTCTTAATCTCATGTTCGACAATCCAAGGGTCAATACCTGGCATCTCATCGTAAGACCAAGAAAAAATATCATGAAATTCCTTGAATAGCTCAGTATATTCCAGAATCTCAGCATGGGAACATTCCGCCCCAATATAGACATTCTCAATGGTACCAGGATTGCGACAGATGTTGATAGGAATCGTGGAAGATATGTTTTCCATGTTTCCATCAGCCATCGAACTAGGAGAGCTTAATGGAACCACAAGACTACCAACTCTCTGACTAAGAATCTCCCTATAATCCTCATGCTCCAAGCGGTCAAGCTCTAGAAGGAAGTACAATCTATGATGAATTTCCTCCCATGGTGGCTCAACTCCCGACATAGCCTCGATAATCACTTCATCTGAAGGGAAAAATGTATCAAGGTAGTCATGGGCATGAGAATACTGTACTACCCATGCCAGTAGCACATAGGGGTCTTCCTCCTCCATCTGCGAAGAGGAAGAACAAGGCTCTGCAACACTCTTAAGATTATCTTGATAAGCTATCATGGATGCAGGAAACGACATGCTCATCTCGACAGGCTCACTCGAAGTACTCGGTGTGGGAAGAATCCAAGGATCTTCCATATGGGTCGTGCGAAAGGACACCGAGGTCGTAGAAGTCGAAGCCTCATCGGATCAAGATCCTATCATGAGGATCGATGCAGGACAACTAAAGATTCCCATAAGGGATGGATACATGCCTACACCCACACTCCCAGTTGCCGGCTGAGAGTGCTCAACGATCGGGATCGAAGCTCCCAAAGTTGTGGTAACAGAAGGATTCTTGAATGCCATTTGATCAATCATTACAATCTTCCTGTTATGTGGAAAGCATACAATGTGGAACAAGGAAGAAGCAACGACTTGCATACTATACATCGAGTTCCTACCCAGCAAGAGATTGTAGTCAAGGGGCACATCAACCACCTCAACCTCTATCGCAATGGTCTTCCCCCCCAAATGGACTTTAAGGGAAGGAAGGATGCCGTGCGGTCTGAAATATCTCCCATCAAATGCAGTTAACATAGTCGTTGATTTAGACAGCTCAGGATAATCAAGACCCTTCCAACAGGACAAAGACATCACAAAAGCGGCAGCACCCTCGTCAATGACAGTGCGCTTGATGGTCATACCAAGATATTCTACATGCACCAAAAGGGACACATAGTAGGGCAAGCGAGGCTGATGTCCTTCAGTTTCAAATTTGATCACTGAGGAAGAATCATCACCATTCACACCAAGAGAAGAAAGCAACGCCTTCCTTTGCGAAGGATAACTCTGAAGCACTTCCAATGCAGACATTGCACAAGGAGTATGGCCCAAATCCTCGACAACTGAATAATTCTAGGCGGCTTGGGAATTTGGATTATGCCTCGAATGCTTAAGGAATCCCTTAGGAATGCGAGGTGCAACTTCAGGTTTATCTGCAGGTTTCTCAATGCGCAAAGGGGTTCCTGGTGGATCAGGTTCTTTGCATGGGCTGGGTTGTGACGAACTGTAATCTTTCGCACGAGTCATAACCTTGGCAGCATGAACCATGTTAATGCACCCACGACCACTACCCTATGGTGGATCATCATCACTAGACTGGTCATGGGACTTTGAGTTCATATTCTGGTTATGCGGTAAAGGGTTAGTTAGCACAGCTGGGCCTTGTGCTAAGAATATCGAAGCTTCTTCAATCTGAGGGCACAAGTAAGTGAGGTGATCATCCTTACATAGCTTGCAAGGGAATTTAACCTTACATTTCGCTTGCTTGTCCCCCCCAGCATTTTTACTGTTCTTGTCATTATTGGTAGCATTCTCATTCTTATTCCCACCCTTTCGATTATTATTTTTACCCTTTCTTCTATTCCGTCCGGGATGCTGGTTACCCTTCTGGTCTAACGATTGCACAGAAAGTACATTCACCATTTGGGTAGGTTGAGATGAAGCCTTAGCTTGTCCTGAAGCATATTGGTTGAGTGACAACTGACTAACTTGTTTTGCAACTGAATCTGCAGGTTTCACACTTGCACAGCCCACAATGCCATCGACATGTGGTCCAGGTTTGACTTTGTGATTGAAACTAGAACGAGGAGCATTGGGAATAATCTCATACAACAAACCAGACTAAGCATAGATGAAGTCCAGTTCCTGTTCCCTAAAAATCACTTGTTCCTCATTCTGCACTCCGGATGTGGAAACATCCTTGGCTATATATGGCAATAACGACTTGAGGAACCACTCGAGGAGGAACTGTGGCAGTATAAATGCTTTAATTAATCTCTTCCGTCTATGCCACTCTTGAATATGATCAGAAATATGGGTGGATTTATCTTGCCGAAATGTTGACAAGAGTTCAGTACCAACGTCATAGTGCACTGGTAGCTGGAAGTGATTAAGAAAATTCATCGCAAGGTCATTGAACAAAGCGAAATCTCCCTTAGGTAACTCTATATACCATTTCGCAGCAGGCCCTGTGAGGGTGTGTTGAAATAGTCTCAAATGGACTGATTCCTAATGTAACGAATTCAAAGAGCACCATAGGTGAAATGTAGTAACATGTTCGCTCGGATCCTCTCCTGGTTTGCCTTCGAACTTAGGTATGTCCGAAGGAAGCTTGGTAGGGACATCCGGCCAAGCCGGGTCATGAGCCATAGGATCATTCCTAAGTATCGATAAGTTAGGAAGGTTAAGCATCACGAGGAAAGGGAGCCTAGGATGATGAGGTCAATGGACCGCTCCCTGGTTCATATAGGGTTGATTACCACCATGGCCTTAGCCATAGTGTCCTCCTCTTATCTGACCCGTATAGGGTGGTGTGGAAGTACCATAGTATGGTGGACCTTGAATAATAAGAGCTACGAAGCCGTAATTAGGAGAGTAAGAAGGTTGTTGATACCCACCTCCATAAGGTGAAGAAACCTATCCATACTGCGTCCCATAATAAGGTCCATAGGTCATCGCATGCAATGTCCCATGAGACACTCCGTAGGTAGGAATATAAGCTCCGGAAGGAGGGATATACATACCAGAAGTAGGGATATATGCCCCGGAAGTAGCAAGCTGACCTCTAGAAGTGTGAACATAGCCTCCCGAAGCAGTGGGCGGTATGTGAACTTGAGACACAATCGGCCTAGTAACCGCAGTATGGACCTGACTCGTAACCATATACCGGCTCAAAGGACTACGTGAATAAGGTGGAGGGTGTACATTTGAAGAACTAGGGACCAAGGACGAAGGAATCTGAGTAATAAAATATGTACTACCACCTATCGTAACTTGTCTCGGATCTTGTATCCTAATTGGATCGCTAACCCTAGACCTAGGAGGGAGATACAATGTAGCTTCCACCACTGGGATGGAAGGTGCAATGTGACTAGTGCTCCCAAACCTCTTCACATGGTAAGGAATGAGAGTTCCCCCATGCATAGTGTTAGGATCAAAGTCGGATTCGACATGAAATGTCAAATCATGTGCAGGGAAACTAGACGTAGCATAACTACCGTAGCTAGTGCTAGCAGGTTCAAAGTGAGTCTCGTCATCTTTCGACATTCTATACCGGTAATGTGTCAATGAGGAATCAGCCCTAGAGTGAGTAGGTCTATTGTGCAAGGTTCCTATCTCAGAAATCATAGGACTGAACTCAACTAGGTCGGGTGAAGGATCATAAGTAGGAGTAAATTCTCCATCGTCTACGCGAATGGGAGGAGGTGGTTCAAGAATATCCTCTGAATGGTCTCCCATTGTGTGTGAATAAATGTGTGAAATAGTCCGCCTGGACTGTCTAGGTATCTCTCCCAAAGGAGGCGGAGAAGTAGAAGGCAAAATTCCTGCTAAACGACGAGAACGACGAGGAACCGCACTCGAATCCACAATGACTCAAAAAATAGCAAAGACTCTCTATTTACGTAAACCCTAGGAAAATTATCATGCACAGAGCAATCACTAATAAAATCTAAAGCCAAATGCAAGCAAACAAGGGCTGGATAAGTGAGCTCCCGAATGAAGCAGGTATGTCTCACCTAGGAGAGGCTTGAGACTCCCATACACAACAAGCAGAGGTACGTAACCAATTATTGTGGCCCTCAGCTTCAACGCGTAAAGCAACTATGCTGTCCGACCCCAACTTGGCTGGGACACCCACAGAATAACGTCTACAAGTACCCCCTCGATATCCTAGGTAAGGTCACTAAGGTCACCTCAATATAATCAATGCTCAGGCGGACAGTCACAGGCGGGATTGACCGTATGGGCAGGGTAGCAAAGCCCAAAACTCTTGAAAGAGTCCCCAAATATGAATACAATCTTGGAAATATCTTCGGTCCTACTCAGTTATGACTAGGGGTCATCCCAATCAATAACCGCTCACACTGCCTCGTGCTTAACTCCCATTTGAGAGGAGGATCCTGAGAACAATGGTTATACCCAGGATTTCATACACTCACCTGGACAGACACCTAGATGTTGTTGTTTAGTGATCTTGGAGAATTGACTTGCAATGACCTATTCCAAGATCCTAAAACCTAAGCTTGTTGGTGCACCCTAGAAAAGAAAAGAGTGTAATTCATTTTACTTTAGTGTTGATTTTAGTTGGCTTTATTACTCAAAAAAGGCATATGACCGTGCAACTAGTGGTGTTATGACGCAACATGAAGTAAAATGCACACCTTAACAGTTAATGAAAATGCATTGTGTCCATGAAAACATGGTATGCTACTACGTGAAATGCACAATTCTTATTCAAGTGATGAATGCAAATTTCCTATATGAATTCCTAACTAGTACTCCAAAGAAAATCTAGATCTAGTGCAAGTACAATGCAAAGTGCAAAATGCAATGCATGATGATAAGCAAATGTTTTTGGATTTTTTGAAAATAAAAGAGATGCCAAAAAGCAAAAGAATGATTCTACGACCCCTAGAATCTGCAAGTACACCCAAACAGCACTCAAGCAAAGATCTAAGGTAAAATAACTCTAATGCACTAATCTCAAACAAAAAATTGAAAATTCCATGACAATAACTTTCCTTAAAAAAAAAAAATTAGGCTAAAAAAAACGTTTCTGGTAAGAAACAGAGGTCTAAACAGACTCAGGCAGTGCCAAAGGAGACTCAGCAACTAACAGAATTCACCCAGCAACCAATTATCTTCCATAAAAAGGCAAAAACAAGGGTATACGCGACTGTTAGCAGTAAATCCGCGTGTATACGTGGAAATCGTAGAGGAAACCGCGTGTATACGCGACTGTAAATCAAAAACCCGCATACAAGAAGAAAAGGTGCATAAAATCAAGGCAAATAGGTAAGCTGAGACAAACTTCACACCAATCAGACTCTACCAGGCATACATGCCCCCAGACCCGACACAAAAACAAGAGAGAAAGAGCAATTCAAATACATTGAATGCCGAGAAAACAACCCCCAAAGGACAACTACTAGGAACTCCCCAGTGGAGTCATTAATTCTGTTACGGAGAGAAATTCCTATGGCTTGGGGTACCACAATAGACAACTTGACTCCAGAAATCAATCCTTTCCAATATGCAATAGAAATTAAATGTCTAACACTAAAGGATCAGACCTCGTACCTTATTCCGGATGGTTGAAGTAGATCCCCATTGAGCTTTCCAATCTTCAGCTTGAATTGATATATTACTTCCTCAACAACAAGTAAACAATACAAGCATACTATATATCATGGTGTTAGATCTATTCTAGCATATATAATCAATAATGTAAAAGCATTTGACATATTCCCATAGATAAAATATTCATTCAAACACACATTATTGGATAGGAAAAGATATTTCCATTAATATAAATCAGATATTACAAGATAGATACAACCTCTGATGGCAAGTCTACGAACCAGAGAAACTGAATCCCCCACTTGGGCCTTCACCACTTCAATCCTCCATCTCTCTATAGGAAGCTCACAAGCAAAAGGCAAGCTTGGGAAGAACACAAAAGTGCTCCAAGGGACAAAGGGATGCAGACTCAAGCATAAGTTCTGAAAATAATGGAATATAGTTTCTTTGCTCTCAATTCTCTCTTCTTCCCTTCAATGTACCAAGGGGTTCCTTATATAGCTTTCAAAGGGACAATGAAAGGTCGAATCCGAGCGATCTCAAGGCATATGGAAGTCCATTGTTGATGTAATTGTAACTTCAGAATGTATTCACTTGTACTTCTTATCTATTGTAACCCAATGTTTATTCTGGGATGTATTTGAGTCATGTCATGCCCCGATGTTCCGATCGGGAAGTTTCTATAATGAGAAAGTCATGTTAAGTCATTGTGGGTAACCCTCCTATTTGTAAAGCGTTAAAGTCCCCACAGTTGTGGGGCCCTTGGGTTATTAGAATATCCTAGTGAAGTCAACCGTAGGTGAGTCATTGTAATTCAGGGCAATAGTCCACACCATTATGTTACCCTCCTATTGGTCAGAGGAGGCAAAGTCCCCACAAGTGGTGGGGCACTAGGGTTATTAGACACTCCTAGAGATGTCGACTCTAGTAAGTAATTGTTAAGTGAGGCCGACATGTTGGAGTGCACTTAAAGTGAACGAAAGAATATAAATAGAGAGTGAGAGCCTCTCTATTTATCACTTGCAACACATCACTCACTCACTCAAGTGTGGCGCATTAGCGAGGAAGGAAATACACTGGGACTAGACAAGAAGAAGACTACTGTTGTCGGGAGTGCATCTTGTTGTTTTCTGGTTTTACTATTTTGGTGTTGATTCTATCTCTGAGGAAGTTGCAGTGTTTTCTACTTTATGGTTTCCCTAAGGAAAACTCTTTGTGTCTCTTGTCTCTTGTGATGTGCTTATGTTTTATTGCTGTGCTTGTTATTCTATCAGTGAAAAGATCCTAAGATCATAATGCTAGCTTATATGATGAAAAACTAACATGGTATCAGAGATAACCTGAGAAGAAGAAATTGTGCAGCTACAGAAGCTAGGGATTCTTACTTTTTGGGTCTATCTCCACAATCTATCAACAAAAGTATGCTAGGATGACTCTCCATTGAAGGGTGCATCTTTCTGTCGAAGCGGAATTCGATTCCAAGCATTTTCAGTTTTTGATGTGGAAATCAGGGATTTCTACAGAAGAGGAATTTTTGAGTGAGACCAGCATAGGATTTTTCTCCTCATCAAAACCGAAGTTTCGAGACCTAGATCAATAAATTTGGTTGGGTGAAACTCCGGGAAAGTCAAACCCTAGTTTGACCCCGAGCTAGGAAAAACCCTAAATACCAAAACTGATAAGTTTTGGTACAGTCACTATATTCTGAGGTTGGTGAAGTCTCAGAAGTGGAAACTTGCATGGGCTCAATATAAAATCTTGATGAACACTGTGTCCAAAAATAAGCCTCATATTCGATATATTCTGGGAGATATGATCCCTCTAATTTGGGGTTCTGGCCTCTTCTAGAATTCATCCTTAAATAGGACACCTGGGGATAATTGCAATATATTGGGCTAAAGAGGTCCAAATGGAATTATTTATGCTTTTCTAGAAAGGGCACGGACTTTACTTTCAGTGGTCTAAATATCAGACTCAGAAGATCAATCAGTGACACGTGGCATGCTGTACAACTTTGTTGTTCTGAACAGTCCTGTAATAGGTCACCTTGGGAAAAGGATCATAAATCCCAAATGGTGAAACCAATTCTAATTAAACCTGCGGTTTTATATCAGGGACATGTGAAGTTACCTCAGTGAGAAATTTCAGACACATAGGGGCATAAATTGTGGAGATATTACAGAAACAGTAACAGGCATTTCTGCAGAAGAAATTGGAAATCTAGGGCTTCCTGTTCCGGGAGCTTCCCTCCACTGTTTTCAGAAAAGGAGTACATTGGACAACTCCATTTGAATAGATATATCTATATATCCAATCAGATCTGAAAGATTCCAATTTTGGAAAATTAGGGTTTCTGTGACAAACCCTAGATCAGCCAGCTCCGGAACCAAGACAGACACCTCAAATCGGTAAGATCTAATCCTTTGCTATTTTCATTTGAGGTTCTCATTTCAAAGTGATCTATCACATCAGCTTGATGACAAACTTTGGGAAGTTGAAAAATTCCAAGCCTGGAAGTATATGATCTCTTTGAAGAAAATGGATTGGACACCTATATGAGTATAGAGGTTCCAGTTTCAAAGGGAGATGAGGCTCAAAGCCTTACTCAAGAAGAACTTGGTCAAGGCCAAGAAGATCATTGCTGATTCAGTCATGAATCAACTTGTATTACAAGTGTCTCCCTAAAGACACCAATGATGTTTTGATTCCTTGACCAAGATATTTGAAGGGAAGAACAGAAATCAGAATCTGACCTTAAGAAACTAGTTGAAGAATGTGAAGATCCAGAATGCATAGACCATGCAGTCATAAGAGTCTCTCAAATCAAGAACAACTTGAAGTGGTAAAAGAAGATGTGAAGAATGCAGAAGTGGTGATGGCCACATTAAATAGCCTCCCAGGATCATGGGATTCATTCATGCAAGGAATTTATGCCAGAAGGAAGTAATTACTTTCAGTAGACTCTGAGAAGAAGAAGAAGCTCAACTCATAAGAAAAGAAGAGAAGAGAAGATGGGAGAAATTGAAGATCAAGCTCTCTCCTTCCAAAGAAGATTCCTCAATCGATGGGGAATATGGAGATCTCAACTCTTGAAGAACTTCTTATCCACCCTAGCATTTGGATAAGAAACGATGCTATCATGAATGAAGAATATGATGAAGCTGAAGCCTCAAGAAGGAGTCTACCCATGAAACAAATAAAGATAAGTATTCAAGTGTCATTTCATGATATTGTTTTGTTATGCATTTGTTTATATTCAGTTGATGTATTATGCATGATAGGATGTTTGCATTAATGACAATATACTACTAATATGCATGTGATGGGTAAGTAGCTCATGGTGCTATACAACTCTCCATTTCTACTTATCTAGAATGAACCCTCTTTGCTGACATATTGGATTAGTGCACAATCTCAATGTTGTCCTGGTAGAGATGGTAGGCATCTAGAAAGTTTCAGTGAGATATGTATGAATGTTGTATTGGCTAAAGTAGTTGCATGATCAAATATTTATGCATAATAACTTGCCAGTATGAATATTCCTTATGAAATTTTTCTAACCATACAAATGCATTTGACTTGTATGAAATATCGCATACATAATCACCTACAAGCAAAGAAGAATGAAGACTTGTTTCGAAGAACAAGAGACGACAGTTCAAAGACAAAGAATAATATGACGAATACAACAACATCATTGATACAGAACCTTCCAGCCATGAAGAAGTAACCAAGAAGAAATGGAAGACCGGTTCAAGAAGAATGGTCTAGGATGCAGTATCAATACATGAAGAGAATTTCATAATTCCATCATGCAATAGTTGGAAACATTGTGGGATACAAAGCAAGATTCGTAGCACGAGGCTTCCCAAGAAAAGAAGGAATAGACTACGAAGAGACATTTGTAGCCAGGAAGAATTGAAACACATACATGATGAGATTGATGAAGATCTTAACCTTTGCTACAAGGTTGAAGATGAAGTTTTACATACTAGATTGATACATAGAATACGAGTAGCATAGGAAGCTACTTGTCACTCTGGTACAGAATGTTTTCAGTGCATAGAGCATAGAAGATAGAGGGAGTATGATGCTTCACTTCAGAGGGAGTGACTAAAGAATATCTTGAGGTTCGACATGGTACGACAAGATGGGTAGATTACTGATGACTCAAGGCTTTACTGAGAGTAAAGCGGATTCCAACCTTTGCTTCAAGGTTGAAGACATAAGACCGTTGATGCTCCTGTTATGTGTCGATGCACTATTGTTCTAGGCATGGAGGTGTGGACAAGGGAAGTATGCAGTAGAGATCCTGAATAGGTTTAGGATGATGGACTGCATGACCAAACCTATGGCATCGAACTTGAAGTTGTTAAGTGATGCTTCATCAGAGTCGGTTGATGCTACAATGTATCGTCAGATGATTGGGTCCTTGATGTACCTAAGACCAGATATTTGCTTTGCTATGAACGCATTGAGACATGTTCACCCGATGGTTGCAAAGATTGCAGGGGTACAGTTGAGTATGGGCTCAAGTATGATGCGAATCAAAAGATTAACCTGGAGGGTTATGTTGATTCAAATTGGGAAACAGTTCCATTGATAGGAAGAAGCACTTCAAGGTGTTGCTTCAGTATGGGATCAGGTGTGATCTCTTGGTTTAGCAAGAAGCAATCCTGTGTGGAACTTAGTACAACTGAAGCAGAGTATGTCACAGCTTGGTCATCTAGTTGTGAGGCAGTATGGCTACGGAAGCTACTATCTGATATATTTGATCTCCAGTTGGATGCTACTTATATACATTGTGACAACCAAAGTTGCGTTAAGTTGTCAGAGAATCCAGTGTTCCATGACAAGTCGAAGCATATCGAGATCAAGTATCACTATATCAGGGATATGGTGCAGAGAGGAGCAGTGAAGCTCCAGTATGTTGTGATGGAGGAACAGTTAGCTGATGTATTGATGAAGCCATTGGCTAGGCTGAAGTTCAAGTACTTCAGGGAGAGACTTGGTGTTCTCCAGATC
This sequence comes from Pseudotsuga menziesii, assembly GCA_001517045.1. NCBI lineage: Eukaryota > Viridiplantae > Streptophyta > Pinopsida > Pinales > Pinaceae > Pseudotsuga > Pseudotsuga menziesii. The sequence continues at coordinate 285,025 of LPNX010754959.1, forward strand.
GAGGTTTCCTCCAAGAGAAAGTGATAAGACCCAAAGCCATTCTGACATGGTGAGAGGATTGGTTCCTTCCATGGTCAAATGTAAGGGCTAAGCCATTCTGTCATGGTGAGAGGATTGGTTCCTTCCATGACAGATATGAGTGCTGAGATCTATAGCCATTCTGACATGGTGAGAGAATTGGTTCCTTCCATGGTCAGATGTAAGGGCTGAGCCATTCTGTCATGGTGATAGGGTTGCTCCCTTCCATGTCAAATATGAGTGCTGGCCATTCCAATGAGTAGGTCGGATGTAAGGGAAATTTCCATTCTCTAGGAGAATGGAGGCGCCTGATCAGTTACCAGGTAGCTCAGTCAAGGACTGGGGGGCATTCTGATATGACTAATGGGATGTGTTCTCATAGGATCAGATGTTTTCTCATAGGGTCTGATGTAAGTGCTGAGCCTTTTCACAGATGCTAGTGATGTGATGTCCTATCATACTAGTGAATGTGAGTGCCGGGCCTTTGTGATGTGATTATAGGATTGGTTCCTATATGATCAAATGTGAGTGCTGGTCATGCCATTCTGATGAGTAGGTCAGATGTAAGTGTTGGGAGAAGACCTACATGATGGTAGGCCTACAACCAGCATGAAAAAGGGTTGGCTCTGTAGAACTTCCTGTGACGAGAAGAATCATGAGATAGCACCAGGGATGATCCAGATCGAGTGATGATTGAGATCCAGTGATGATAGCCAGCGATGATCTAGATCGAGTGATGATCAAGATCCAGTGATGATGATCCATCAATGATGATCTAGATCGAGTGATGATCCAGATCCAGTCCTGTGATGTTGGTCCAGATCGAGAGATGATCCAGATCCAGTGATGATGTTCCATGATGATCTATATCAAGTGATGATCCAGATCCAGTGATGATGCTCCAGATCAAGAGATGATCCAGATCCAGTGAAGATGACTTACAGATGAAGATGACTTGAAGATGAAGATGAATTTGAAGATGATGAAGACCTGACAATGACCCAGATGATACAAAGAAGAAGACTTGTGCTGATAAATTGTGTCGAGTGAATACCTTCCTAGTTAAGAGGGAGTGTTGATGTAATTGTAACTTTAGAATGTATTCACTTGTACTTCTTATCTATTGTAACCCGATGTTTATTCCGGGATGTATTTGAGTCATGTCATGCCCCGATGTTCTGATCAGGAAGTTTCTATAATGACAAAGTCATGTCAAGTCATTGTGGGTAACCCTCCTATTTGTAAAGGGTTAAAGTCCCCACAGTTGTGGGGCCCTTGGATTATTAGACTATCCTAGTGAAGTTGACCCTAGGTGAGTCATTGTAAGTCAGGGAAATAGTCCCCACCATTGTGTTACCCTCCTATTGGTCAGAGGAGGAAAAGTCCCCACAAGTGGTGGGGCACTAGGGTTATTAGACACTCCTAGAGATGTCAGCTCTAGTAAGTAATTGTTAAGTGAGGCCGGCATGTTGGAGTGCACTTCAAGTGAACGAAAGAATATAAATAGAGAGTGAGAGCCTCTCTATTTATCACTTTCAACACATCACTCACTCACTCAAGTGTGGTGCATTAGTGAGGAATGAAATACATTGGGACTAGACAAGAAGAAGACTACTGCTGTCGGGAGTGCATCTTACTATTTTCTGGTTTTACTATTTTGGTGCTGATTCTATCTCTGAGGAAGTTGTGGGGTTTTCTCCTTTATGGTTTCCCCGAGGAAAAATATTTGTGTCTCTTGTCTCTTGTGATGTACTTATGTTTTATTGCTGTGCTTGTTATTCTCTCAGTGAAAAGATCCTAAGATCATAATGCTAGCTTATATGATGAAAAACTAACAGCCAGGAGTCAAATGAGTCGGATCCATGTCAAGGAAAACTCCAAAAGGATTTGGATTATGCACACATCCCAATGTACGCGGTTATATGGGTCAAACCCACGTATGTACATGCTTATAGGTTTAAAAGCCGCGTATATCATTTTTCATATGTTTTTAGGGATGATCAAGGAAACATCAAAGGACAAAAAATGGTCCATGGGGTCTAAGGAGTCTGCAACGGGATAGGGGAAGGCCATACAAAGTGTGATTCACCTAGAGTGGTGAAATCCGCTATAACAATCATTCATGGAAGGTGACAGCAAACAATATTTTGAGATCTAGGTTTTACTGGAATTCAATGTTTTCATATGTTTACTAGTAGACTACTACATGTCACCAATTCCATATCTTTTATGGTAAGAGGAAAGTGGTCCCACTCCCTCTCAATCCAATATCACTAGAAGCACCTTTTCAGCAGTGGGGACTCAATTTTATTTGGGAAATAAATACAACTTATGCAAGACAACATAGGTCTATCTTAACAACAACTGACTACTTCACTAAGTGGATTGAAGCAATACCTAACAAAAGGGCCACATATGCATTAATTATGGATTTTATGGAATAAAATATTTTGGCTAGATTTGGCTGTCCCAAAACGATTGTGACAGATAATGCACCTACTTTTAAATATAATAAAATGATAAGTTTTGTCACAAGTATCATATTAGTCTCAATCATTCAACTACATACTATCCACGGGGTAATGGACTAGCTGAATCTTCAAAAAAAATCCTAGTGAGAATCATTAAGAAGCTATTGGAAGATAACAAAATAACTTGGCATACAAAGCTGAAATATGCTTTATGGGATGACACGATCAACACAAAAAGGGAAATTGGGATGTCACAATTCCAATTAGTATATGGAGCTGAGGTGGGTTTTCCATCGTCTTTTGGGAATGCCATTCATGAATTTATTGCATGAACAACATGATGAACCAAATCATGTGGAAAGAAGAATAAATCAGATCATAGAATTGAATGAGTTGAGGGACAAAGCCTATGGTAGAGTGCAAATAAATCAAGAAAAGATGAAGAACAATTTTGATAGGAAGGTAAAGGAAGAACAATTCCATATTAATGATTTGGTTTTGAAGTGGGATTCTCCTAGGGAAGAGAAACATGTGAAGTTTGATCACATGTGGGTAGCTCCTTATATCATTGACACATAGAGAGGTGAGAATGCATTCATTATACAGCATCAAGATGGGTCTTTGCTGAAAGGAGATCCAATCAATGGAAGGTTTCTCAAACATTACTTGTCTTGAGGGAGGATGTAATTTCTATATCATAGTTGTATATATTTATTTTATTTTTAAATAGTACAAATGGTGAGCCAAAGGATTTGAAGCCCGAAGAGAAAACCCCAAGATCTAGAGGGATATACATGTTTCTATTTTTATTTATTTTCACTTATAGAAAAACAATTAAGAAGTTTGATGTCTGTGAAGTTGGGAACATCCCAATGGATTTGGAACCTGGTCTACGAGGTTCTTTGATACCTTGTAGGGAGTATATCATCCCGAGTTGGAGCCATTTGTTTGCGCAATTTTTGGGCTAAGTAATTGGTAAGAAATTTGGCCAATAAAAAGAGGAATATGTTTATATATTTTCATATCATAAGACCTTAAAGAATTTTTATGAGGGTCTGCAGATGTTTGAAGAGACAGTTCTAGATTCAAAATTCAAAATACTTAAGAAATACTAATTTTTTACCTTGAAAATACATGTACATGAAGAAATGATCCCCTAGTTGAATGATGATAGGAAATGGACAACTTAGATGCACAATGCACACGATCAAAGGCCAAACAATCATTTCCACCAAGGAGAAATCGAGAGCGGAAAGGAGAAAAAATCAAGTTTGGTGTGTAAAAATGATAAAAACTGGCTCTTGCTTCACGTTGTCCCATATCCAACGGCCCAGAACATTTCTGCCAAATATCAATGGTCCAGCAATGGGAGGAAGTGAAAAAGGCAAGAAATTTTCATTTTAAAGTTAGAATCCCAATTATTTTATATCCGTAGTCTGAGATCCGACAATCGGGGAGAACTTTTGCGTACATCAACGACTCAGAAAGTAGTAAAAGGAGTAAGAGGAAAAGGTAAAGTTTCGGGTTACAAAACTTGGAAAACCTGACTATCTCTTTTCACAATCCAAGATCTATGGCTTAGAAAGTTTCTGCCGAAGATCAACGATTCGGAAAGATAAAAATCAAACTTCAAATAAGTTAAAATCTTGATTTCTGTTCTCCACAGTCTGAAGATTTGACGGCTCAAAGTGCTTCCGATAAATATCAATGTCTCAAAAAAGAACAAAGGGAGGATATTGGAAAGTAGAAAACTTAAGAATGTGGTCGTGAAGGGTTTAATTTCTGCATTTTGTGATCCGCTAGATCGATGGTCCGGAGAGTTTCTTTGAAGATCAACGGTCTAGAAGATCTCAGAAAGGGGGAGATCAAAAAGTGAAAAAAATAAGAATTTGGTCATAAAGGATATAGTTTCCGCCTTCTGTGATCCACAAGATCGATGATCCCAAAAACTTCTACCAAAGATCAACGTTCTAGAAAAGAGAAGAGGGGCGGAGATGGAAAGGAATCTCACTTTCCATTTTCAGCCAGATTGGCGACCTGAAAATTTTCAACAGAGATATATGGTGCAGAAAGAAACATATGGAAATAAAATATCGAAAACTGAAAATGTAAATTTTTTTGTTATGAAAATCTAGAATTCTGATTTCCATCTTTCGAATCTCGCAAACTTGATCTCAGATCAATGACTGAGAATGAATCCTGCAGAGATCAACGGTACTGCAGAAAGGTAAAGGGAGGAAAGGATAAGTCGGGGACAGAAATATTATATTCAGCCTCAACAAAGATATAATCTCATTTTCCATTATCTTTTGCCCTCCATTTTGATCCCATATCAATGGTGCAGGATAAATCTTGAGGAAATTGACGACCCAGAATGATTTTGTAGGTGGAAGAAGGCAATGAAGAATGAATATGTTGCATACTGTTGGAAGTGCTCTGAAATGTCATTTTATTCAAGAGATCCCGATTCCCACATTCCATTATTGTTGTTTGATCCACCACGCGCCATCTAGCGTGCTTTTCTGTTTGTTTATGATCATGGAAAATCTTCCAGATCAACGTTTGTTCAGATTTTGATGCTCATGCTACAACTATTTTTGGCTCTGTTTTGAGTTTGTTCTCCGGATCCTATGATACTATAAGTATACCCTCAATAGAGGAAGAAAGGGTTGGAACACATGAGAATTTTTTGTTATGCATTTTGTGATCTATCACTTAGAAAATTGAAGAGACGAATGTTGGCCTATTGCTGCAAAGGTTCTTGTGTAATTCATAGTTATAGCATGTTATTTCCTTTCCTATGTGTATGTATTTCCTATTAAACTTTCCATTATGTGTTCTTCATATCTGGAATAAGTGTGTAATAGTTCAAAATTCATATTTTTATGCTTTGGCTATTGTTTCAGGTATGAAACAATATTTATTTAAAAAATCGATGCAAAATTTATACTCTGTGTTGATGAAATGTTCTTGTTCCTTCTTAATCACCAAGAAAACTATTATTTGACTGTGACCAAGTGTTACCTCGCCTTTGTAGAATTCCACCTGTAAATTGTTTAATAATTCATGAACATTTTTGACTCCATAGTCCAATATATGCTTTCCTTGTTTCAACCACCAATTAAATCTGAAATTTTATTTCATTTTATATATGGCCTTATTAAAAAACTGTGAGAGCTCCATCTCTATAAAGGAAGAATCCAAATCCATTTATTAAAATGGTTTTGTTATTACCCTGGGATTTACCTTCTGCAACCTTGGTTACATTCTGAGTGATAATAGTAAGTAAGTATCAGAAAGGTAAATCTAATTCCATAATCGATTGTCTAAGTTGACTTTCTATTACTCTCCTTTTTACAGTGATGAGTATGGAGGTCCATGAAACCGCTACTTGGTGTCAATCGTATTGGGTAGAATATGAATTTTCTATAGTTTATTGACATCTTCAAACCAACCTGTTGTCCACTAATGACTATTTCCTTAAATATATGTTGCTATACAAGCTTGGAAAAATTTATGTACCGAGAGGTGAGCACTGACAAAATATCATTTGGGACGCGCACTGCATCAAGACTGTATGACACTTTGGAGTAGCACAGACCCTTTCCATCTTCCAAAAGTATTTTATTTTCCTTCACTTAAGTCTAGCGTCAACAGGTACATTCAATCATGTGTGATTTGTTCTATTTATGAATCATTGAATCAACGAAAAGGACTCTACACTCCTTTGTTGGTTCCTAATCGACCATGGGAAACTATTTCTATGGACTAATTGATGGGACATCCCACTATCAAACATCACCATGATGCAGTCTTAGTGGTAGTCAAAATATTTTCCAAGATGGCCATTCTCATTCCATGAAATAATATTATGAAAACGGAACAATATGCTCAACTCTTCTTGAAACATGTCTGGAAACATTATGGCTTGTTGATGACCATTATTTCTGAGAGAGATTCCATATTTATCAGTATATTTTGGAATGTTAGATTTTTAATATTAAGCTAGCATTATATTAGGATATTTTAACTGAGAGAATAACAAGCACATCAATCAAACACAAGAGACAATGAAAAAAGTGTTTTTCCTTGGGGAAACCATAAATGGATAAAACCCCTCAACTTCCTCAGAGATAGAATCAACACCAAAAGTAAAACCCCAAAATAGTAAGATGATCTCTCGATAGCAGTAGCCTCTTTCTTCCTAGCCCCGATGTCTTCTTCTTCCTCGGCTATGCACTACAACTGAGTGTGAGTGAGTGTGTGATAAATAGAGAGGCTCACTCTCTATTTATACTAATTCCTGACTTAACAATAACCTACTAGGGCCAACTTATCTAGGAGATTCTAATAACCCTAGTGCCCCGGAACTGCGGGTACTTTAACCCTTGGCCAATAGGAGGGTTACCCACAATGACTTGACATGACTTGTTTACATTATAGAAACTCCTTATCCATCAGGGCATGACATGACTCAATTACATTACAGACACATCCCAAAATAAACATCGGGTTACAATACATAAGAAATACAAGTGAATGCATTCCGAAGTTACAATTACATCAACACTCCCTCTTAACTAGGAAGGTATTCTCTCGACACAATTTATCAGCACGAGTATTCTTCTCTATATCATATGGATCATCCTCGAGTCCTCGTTATCTTCAATTCATCTTCATCTTCAAGTTATCTTCATCTTCAATTCATCTTCATCTTTGGATCTGGATCATCACTGGAACATCATCATTCGATCTGGATCATCACTGGAGCATCATCACTGGATCTAGATCATCACTCGATCTAGATCATCACTGCTAGATCATCATCACTATATCTTCATGGGTGCTATCTCATGATTCTTCTCACCACAGAAAGTTCTACAGAGCCATCCCTTTTTCATGCTAGGTGTAGGCCTAGCCTCCATGTAGGTTCTTCAGCACTTATATCTGACCTTAAGTCAGAATGGCTTGTCCAACACTTACATATGACCTTGAATCATCAGAAAGGCATGCCCAACACTCACATCTAACCATGAAAGGAACTTAATCCCCTCACCATGTTAGAATGGCCCATCCCTTACATCTGACCATGGATGGAACTTCATCCTCTCACCATGTCAGAATGGCCTATCCCTTACATCTAACCTTGACTCATCAAAATGGCCCAGCCCTTACATCTAACCTTGACTCATCAAAATGGCCCAGCCCTTACATCTGACCTTGACTCGTCAGAATGGCTCAGCCCTTACATCTAACCTTGACTCGTCAGAATATCCCAGCCCTTACATCTAACCTTGACTCATCAGAATGGCCCTCAGTACCAGACTAAGCTTTCCTGGTAACTCACAAGGCATCTCCATTCAAAGAATGGAAACAACCCTTATATATGATCATGTAGAAACCAATCCTACAGTCATATCAGAATGGATCAACACTCATATCTAACATGGAAAGAACCAATACTCTCACCACGATAGAATGGCTTATCCCTTACATATGACCATGGAAGGAACCAATCCTCTCACCATGTCAGAATGGCTCACGGACTCATCTCTTCCCCTTGGAAGGAACCTCGATCTGGAGAACACCAATCTTCTCCCTAAAGTACTCAAACTTCACTCTGGCTAATGGCTTTGTCAACACATCAACTATATGTTCATCTGTCGCAACATACTGGAGCTTCACTGCTCCTCTCTGCACCATATCCCTGATATAGTGATATTTGATATCGATATGCTTTGACTTGTCATAGAACACCAGGTTCTCCGATAACTTCACACAACTCTGGTTGTCTCAATATATACAAGTAGCATCCAAATGGAGATCAAATAAATCATATAGTAGCCTCCTTAGCCATACTACCTCACAACTAGATGAACAAGCTATGACATACTCTGCTTCACCTGTACTCAGTGCCACACAGGATTGCTTCCTCCTAAACCAAGAGCTCACACCTAATCCCATACTAAAGCAACACCCTGATGTTCTCTTCCTATCGATGGTGCTGCCTTCCTAATCTAAATCAACATAACCCTCCTAGTTAATATTCTGACTCACGTCATACTTGAGCCCATAATCAACTGTACCCCTCATGTTCCTCAGAATATGCTTTGCAACAATCAAGTGAACATGTCTCGTATATGTCAGGAACTGGCCAAGGTGTTCACAGGAAAGAAAATATATGGTCTCGTGTTCGTCAGGTACATCAAGGACCTAATCATTTGACGATACATTATAGCATCAACTGCTTCTAATGAAGCATCACTCAATAGCTTCAGGTTAAATTCCATAGGTGTGGTCATGGCCTTACAATCCATCATCCTGAATCTCTTTAGGATCTCTATCACATATTTCCCTTGTCCTAGGGAAATTCCATCTGCGTTCTACCACACCTCCATGCCTAGAAAATAATGCATCATACCCAAGTCCTTCATTTCGAACTCGGTATCAAGCTTCATCTTTGTATCAGCAATCAACCCATCTATCCCTGTTACAAATATATCATGTACATACATTAGGAGCATCACTGGGTTGCCATCTTCAACCTTGTAGTAAAGGTTGGAATCTACTTTACTCTTGGTAAATCCCAAACTGGATAGAAAGCTGTCAATTCTGTCGTACCATGTCTTGGGTGCTTGTTTCAAACCGTACAAGGATTTCTTCAATCTACACACATGAGACTCCCTGTCATGTGTCTCAAAACCAAGTGGCTACTCCACATACACTTCCTCTTCCACTACACCATTCAAGAAAGCAGTCTTGACATCCATTTGGTGTATCTTCCATTTCATCACTGTAGCCAGAGTAAGTACTGATCTGATGGAAGTGCATCTAGCTATAGGTGCAAAAGTTTCTTCATAATCTATTCCTTCATTCTGGGAGAAACCATGAGCAACAAATCTTGCTTTATATTTTTCTATGCTACCATCTGCAGCATGCTTGATCTTGTAGATCCATTTAGAAGTTACAACAAACTTCCTTTCTAGTATTGGGACAACATCCCAAACATCATTCTTCATGATCGATTGATATTCTTCGATCATAGCATCCTTCCATTCTTTCTGTTCCACTGCTTCTTCATAATTGGAAGGTTCTTTATCGATAAAATCACATAATAATGCTACATAACTAGAGAAGGACCTGGTTCTCTTTCTTTCTTCGTGATTCTGTTCTGGAGCCCCATATCTTTCTGCACCTTGGATAGCTTCTCGTACCCAAGCATGTTTTTGCTTATGAGGATTCTTCTCCTGAGGTGGATCTACAGGTTCTGAGGTTCTTCAAATTCTTGATCTTCTTCTTGAGTTTCTTCGTTCATGGTTGTATCATGAATTTTGGGTGCTTCTGCTACTTCAGGTTCTTCAGCAGGTCTCTTTCTGGATCTGTTGTAAGCTGAGTCTTCATCAAATGTCACATCCCTACTGATGTCAATCTTCTTGAATCTTGGGAAGTATATTCTGTAAGCCTTCAAGATTTCAGAGTATCCCACAAATATACCCTTCTTTCCTAAAGGATCTAATTTTGTCCCCTTCTTTTTTGGAATGTGTATGTACCCTGAATAGCTGAATATTCTTAGATGGCTGACTTTTGCTTTCTTGCTGGAAAAGATTTCTTCAGGTGTCTTGTTCTTGAGTACTCTTTGTGGAGTATGTTTCTGTACATACACCGCTGTTCTGGTAGCTTCTGCCCATAAATGTATGGGAAGATCTTGATCATGAAGCATAGCTCTTGTAGCTTCCATGGTAGTTCAGTTTTTCCTTTTTGCAATCCAATTTTGTTGTGGATTATATGGAGTGGACAAATCCCTATTAATCCTTGAGTCTTTGAATTAATTTGATGTGAATTCTCCACCATTATCTGATGGAAAGGTCTTGATCTTCTTTTCAGTGTGGTTCTTGATCAAGGTTTTGAATTCCTTGAACTTACTGAAAACTTCATCTCTGTTCTTCATGAATTAAATCTATGTCTTCCTATAAAAGTCATCAATGAAAGAAACATAGTATAGATACCCTCTTGGTGAACTTGATGACATTGGTTCGCATACACCGGAGTGGATGATTTCCAATATTCCTTTTTCCTTCCTCTCGCTACTTGGAAATTTTTTCTTTGTATTCTTTCCTTTCACACATCCTTTGCAGACTCCATCATGTTTTGCTTGAATTTCTGGAAGACCTTCAACATATTTGCTCGCAAGTGGTAGTGCTCTGTAATCCACATGTGCAAGACTTCTATGCCAAAGTTCATTTGGCTCTACTGTTTCATGGATCAAGGCTTGTTTTGGATGGCCCTTCAACTTGTATAGACCTCCCTCTTGTTCCCCAATCACTACTGCATCATCGAAGGTCTTTCCTTTTGGCCACATGAGAACTTGGCCATCTACAAATGCAACCCTCATGCATTTTGCATCTAATGTAGATATGGAGAGGAGGTTCTTCTTGATTCCTGGTACAAACAATACATCCTTCATCTTCATGGAATTTCCAGAGTCTAGCTTATAGGAGGATTCCCCACTACCTTTTATTGGACACTGGTAGTCATCTCTGAGCTTCACCTTGTGAGGTGATTCATGTTCTGACAATCTCACAAAACAATCTTTGAATCCCATCATATGTTTGGAAGCCCCACTGTCTATAAGCCAATCATTGCTTCCATGTGTGATGTTTCCCGTGAGAGTGGAAATCAAAACATATTCTTCATCACTTGAAGAATCGTCACTTTCTTGCTTGTTTTTCTTTGAGGAAGGTTCATCATCTTCTGCAGCATGAGCATGATGTCTTCTCTTGTTTTTTTCTTCTTGTGAGAGTTTCTTTTGTTTCTAGGACAATCTCAGGAAAAGTGCCCTATTTCATCACAAGTATAACATCTGAGTTGATATTTCTTGTAGGAGTGCTTACCTTTAGAATGATGATTATGATGGTCCCTTCTAGGTTTCTTGGATTGAACTATGAGAGCTTGATATTCACTTTCCATATTTTCTTCTCGAGCTGCTATCTGAGCTTCTTCTTGTGATCATTCTTCCCAAAGTCTGTTGAACTTGACTAACTTATTTTTGGCACAGATCCCTTGAATGAAAGAGTCCCATGTCCTAGGGAGACCATTCAAGGTGGTCATTACAATCTCTACATTTTCCACTTCTTCATCTACTACTTCTAGTTTTTCCTTGATTTGAGAGACTCTTGTGAAGTAATACTGGATGGTCTCTGCATTCTGAATCTTCACATTCTTCAACTGGTTCCTTAAAGTCATTTTCATGTTTATGTTCTTTCCTTCAAATAGTTTGGTTAGGGCATCAAGCATAGCTTTAGGTTTCTTTACAGCTGTGGTATGAGGTGACCCTTGTTTGAATCAGCAATAATCCTCTTTTCCATAACCAACTTCTTCTTTTGTAAGGCCTTAACCTCATCTCTCTGGACCTGGAACCTCCTCATTGATGTAGGAGTCCAACTCATTTTCTTCCAAGACCAGGGAGATCCTATACTTCCACGCTTGGAAGTTATCAGCTCCCTCAATATTTTCATCAAGCTTGGTATGATGAGACATATTAATTGAGAACCTCAAATGGAAATACAAAATATTTAGATCTTACCAAGTCAAGATGTCGGATCTGGATTTGGAACTGAAATTCTGCAGTGCTAATTCAGGAGCAAATTAAAGTTTGGATTTTCCTGAGTTTCGTCCAACCAAATTCTTTGATCCTAATCTCTAAACTTTTATTTTGAGGAGGAGATCAATCCAAGCCCAGGTTCACTGAAAAATTCCACTTCTATGGAAAGCCCTACTTTTTGGCAGCGGTGTCAGGTCCAAAACTGAAAAAGAATCAGATTCTGCTTCGATAGAAAGATGCGCCCTAGGGAGAAGAGTTAGTCCAACATTAGTTTGCTGAAAATATGTGGAGAGAGATACACAAAGTAGGAATCCCTACTTTCTGCAGCTGCATAGTGTCTTCTTCTCAGGTTAGCTCTGATACCATGTTAAATTTTTAACATTAAGCTAGCATTATATTAGGATCTCTTAACTAAGAGAATAACAAGCATAGCAATAAAACACAAGAGACAATGAACACAATGTTTTCCCTCAGGGAAACCATAAATGGAGACAACCATGCAACTTCCTCAGAGCTAGAATTAGCACCAAAAGTAAAACCCCAAAACAATAAGATGATCTCCCGACAGCAGTAGCCGTTTTTTCCTAGCCCTAATGTCTTCTTCTTCCTCGGTTATGTGCTACAACTGAGTGTGAGTGAGTGTGTGATAAATAGAGAGGCTCACTCTCTATTTATACTAATTCCCAACTTTACAATAACCTACTAGGGTCGACTTCTATAGGAGAGTTTAATAACCCTAGTGCCCCGAAACTGTGGGGACTTTAACCCTTGACCAATAGGAGGGTTTCCCACAATGACTTGACATGACTTAATTACATTATAGAAACTCCCAATCAAAACATCGGGGCATGACATGACTCAATTACATTACAGACACATCCTGGAACAAACATCAGGTTACAATACATAAGAAATACAAGTGAATACATTCCGAAGTTACAATCACATCAACATGGAAAAGATAGGGCAATAGTTGGACACAAGACTATCCTTATTAACATCTTTTCATCCTAAAAAATAACTAACATATAGAATATATGAATCACGTGGTAGTACAACTGCTCTGCATGTACAACTACAAGCATTGTCGAAAATGGCATGAAAGTATTGTTGATGTATTTGTAACTTTGGAATGTATTCATTTATGTATCTTATGTATTGTAACCCGATGTTTATTCCGAGATGTTTCTATTATGTATTTGAGTCATGTTTTCTTGCCTTGATGTTCCAATCGGGAGGATCAATAATGTAAACAAGTCATGTCAGGTCATTGTTAAAGTCCCCACAGTTTCGGGGCACTAGGGCTACTAGACACTCATAGAGATGTCGGCTCTAGTAAGTAATTGTTAAGTGAGGCCGACATGATTGAGTGCACTTCAAGTGAAAAAAAGAATATAAATAGAGAGTGAGACTCTCTATTTATCACACACATCATTCACTCACTCAAGTGTGGCACATTAGTGAGGAAGGAAATATACTGGGACTAGACAAGAAGAAGACTACTGCTGTTGGGAGATATTTTACTGTTTTGGTGCTGATTCTATCTCTGAGGAAGTTGCGGGGTTTTCTCCTTTATGGTTTCCCCAAGGAAAACTCTTTGTGTCTCTTGTCTCTTGTGATGTGCTTATGTTTTATTGCTGTGCTTGTTATTCTCTCAGTGAAAAGATCCTAAGATCATAATGCTAGCTTATATGTTGAAAAACTAACATGGAATTAGAGCTAACCTGAGAAGAAGACACTATGCAGCTGCAGGAACTAGGGATTCCTAGTTTATGGAACTTCCTCCATATATTTTCAGAAAAAGTAAGGTGGAACAACTCTCCTCCTTAGGGCGCATATTTCTATCGAAACAGAATCCAATTCCGAGGTTTTTCAGTTTTGGACCTGTCACTAGGGTCGAAAATTAGGGATTTTTACAGAAGAGGAATTTTTCAGTGAGACCAGGCCTGAATTGATATCCTCCTTAAAATCGAAGTTAGGGACAAATTTCAAGGCATTTGGGTGGACAGAACTCCAGAAAAGCAAAACCCTAGTTTGCTCCTGAACCAGCTCTACAGGATTTCAGCTCAAGTTTCAGATCCGACATCTTGAACTTGGTAAGATTTAAAATCTTTTGTATTTCCATTTGAGGTTCTTATTTAAGATGTCTCATCATACCAAGATTGATGAAAAGATTGAGGGAGCTGAAAACTTCCAAGCCTGGAAGTATAGGATCTCCTTGGTCCTAGAAGAGAATGACTTAGACTCCTACATTCAAGAGGAGGTTCCAGTTCTAGAGGGAGATGAGGCAAAAGCCTTACATAAGAAGAAGATGGTTATGGAAAACATGATCATTGCTGATTCTATTAAGGATCATCTTATCCCACAGGTGTCCTCTCTCAAGACACCTAAAGCTATGTTTGATGCCCTAACCAAATTGTTTGAAGGGAAGAACATCAATCGGAAGATGACCCTAAGGAACCAACTGAAGAATGTGAATATTCAGAATGTAGAAACTATCCAGTCTTACTTTAGAAGGGTTTCTCAGATCAAGGAACAATTAGAAGCTGTTGATGAAGAAGTGGAAAATGCAGAGATTGTGATGACTACTTTGAATGGCCTTCCTAGGTCATGGGA
>LPNX010754959.1:302631-318346 GCA_001517045.1 Pseudotsuga menziesii
ACCTGAAGCCATTGAGTAATGCTTCATTAGAGTCAGTTGATGCTACGATGTATCGTCAGATGATTGGGTCATTGATGTACCTGACGAACACGAGACTAGACATTTGCTTTGCTGCGAACACCTTGAGCTAGTACTTGACAAATCCGAGAAGTGTTCACTTGACTGCTTCAAAGCATATTCTGAGGTACCTGAAGGGTATAGTTGATTATGGGCTCAAGTACGATGCGAATCAAAATATTAACCTAGAAGGTTATGTTGATTCAGATTGGGAAGGTAGTGCCATCGACAGGAAGAGTACTTTAGGATGTTGCTTCAGTATGGGATCAGGTGTGATCTCTTGGTTTAGCAGGAAGAAATCTTGTGTGGCACTGAGTAGAGCTGAAGCAGAGTATGTCACAACTTGTTCAGCTAGTTGTGAGGCAGTATGGCTATGGAAGCTACTGTCTGATATATTTGATCTCTAGTTGGATGCTACTTGTATACATTGTGACAACCAGAGTTGCGTGAAGTTGTCAGAGAATCCAGTGTTCCATGACAAGTCGAAGCATATCGAGATCAAGTATCACTATATCAGGGATATGGTGCAGAGAGGAGCATTGAAGCTCCAGTATGTTGCGACGGAGGAATAAATAGTTGATGTATTGATGAAGCCATTGCCTAGGCTGAAGTTTGAGTACTTCAGGGAGAGACTTGGTGTTCTCCAGATTGAGGTTCCCTCCAAGAGAAAGTGATGAGACCCATAGCCAATCTAACACGGTGAGAGGATTGGTTCTTTCCATGGTCATATGTAAGGGTTGAGCCATTCTGTCATGGTGATAGGGTTGCTCCCTTCCATGTTAGATACGAGTGCTAGCCATTCTGTCAAGTAGGACAAATGTAAGGGCAATTTCCATTCTAGGAATGGAGGCACCTGTTCAGTTACCAGGATCACTCAGTGTAGGACTGAGTAGCCATTCTGATGTGATAGAGGGATGTGTTCCCACTTGATCAGATGTAATGGCTGAACCATTCTGTCATGGGTAAAGGATTAAGTTCCTTCCATGTCATATGTGAGTGTTGGCCATTCCGACGAGCAGGTCGGATGTAAGGGAAATTTCCATTCTCTAGGAGAATGGAGGCGCCTGGTCAGTTACCAGGTAGCTCAGTCGAGGACTAGGGTCCATTCTGATATGACTACTGGGATGTGTTCTCATAGGATCAGATGTGAGTGCAAGCCCTTCCATCATTGTGAGAAGGATGTGTTCCCGCCTGGATGGATGTAAGTGCAGAGCCATTCTTTGCATCATGTGTTGACCAGATATAAGTGCTGAGCCATTCTTCGCATCATGTGTTGATCAGATGTAAGTGCTATGCCATTCTTCACATCATGTGTTGATCATATGTAAGTGCAGTGCCATTCTTCTTATCATGTGTTGATCAGATGTAAGTGCAGTATCTATCTTTGCATCATGTGTTGATCAGATAGGGATGATTGAGCCATTCTTCGCATCATGTGTTGATCAGATGTAAGTGCTGGGCCTTTCTGACGAGTAGGTCAGATGTGAGTGATGGGCATGCCTTTCTGATGAGTATGTCAGATGTAAGTGCTAGGCGTGCCTTTCTGATGAGTAGGTCAGATATAAGTGCAGTATCTATATTCGCATCACATGTTAATCAGATAGAAATGATGAGCCATTCTTCGCATCATGTGTTGATCAGATGTAAGTGCTGGAAAAGACCTACATTGAGGCTAGGCCTACAACCAGCATGAAAAAGGGCTGGCCCTGTAGAACTTCCTATGATGAGAAGAATCATGAGATAGCACCAGTGATGATCCAGATCCAGTAAAGATGATCCAGTTGATACAGAGAAGAAGACCAGTGCTGAAAATTGTGTTGAAAGAATACCTTCCTAGTTAAGAGGGAGTGTTGATGTATTTGTAACTTCGGAATGTATTTATTTATGTATCTTATGTATTGTAACCTGATGTTTATTCCAGGATGTTTCTATTATGTATTTGAGTCATGTTGTCTTGCCCCGATGTTCCGATCGGGAGGATCAATAATGTAAACAAGTCATGTCAAGTCATTGTTAAAGTCCCCACAGTTTCGAGGCACTAGGGTTATTAGACACTCATAGAGATGTCGGCTCTAGTAAGTAATTGTTAAGTGAGGCTGACATGATTGAGTGCACTTAAAGTGAATGAAAGAATATAAATAGAGAGTGAGACTCTCTATTTATCACACACATCATTCACTCACTCAAGTGTGGTGCATTAGTGAGGAAGGAAATATACTGGGACTAGACAAGAAGAAGACTACTGCTGTTGGGAGATCTTTTACTGCATTGGTGTTGATTCTATCTCTGAGGAAGTTGCGGGGTTTTCTCCTTTATGGTTTCCCCTAGGAAAACTCTTTGTGTCTATTGTCTCTTGTGATGTGCTTATGTTTTATTGTTGTGCTTGTTATTCTCTCAGTGAAAAGATCCTAAGATCATAATGCTAGCTTATATGTTGAAAAACTAACAAGTATCCAATTTATACATCACAATTACAATCTTTCTCAACAAAACTCTACCTGAAGGATTCCATTTGATATGTTATGGATTTCAACCCTCAACATCCATTTACATTTTTTAGTTCATGAACACAATTGAATGACACCGAATTTGATCGATGAGAAGTTGAAAAAACATTGTTTTTTTAGATCAAATATGCGACATCCATAAACACACACATAAAATGTTGCAATGAGCTAATTTGAAAGATAATCCTCAACATGATAAGCATTGTATTCCTCATTCATTCCAAATTGGGGATTAGGTCTAGTCACATCTCAATAAGGAATGCTTCAATGGTCCATACAAGAATCTGAATCCTTTGAGATAAGGTTTGTACACTATTCTTAATAATATTCAAGAAAACACTTTCCATCTCCAGATTCCTTCATTCCTAGGTATGCATCCAATATTTAATGTGGATATACTTTAACCATACCATGCACCAGGGTTGGAAAAAAATGACTTCGAGACACCAGAAACTGAAGACATCCATCCAGATGTTCAAGATCCTCTTCCTTGTGACAGCATTGTGGGAGGACGAATATGCCATACAAGGATGAACAAAATTCCGTTATTTTAGGTGGATAAAGTTGGATAGCTCCCAGCATAAGGAAAATGGTACTCTACTACTAAACTAACCAACAAGTTTCCTCATACGAGAAAACAATGGGGACCATTTTTTATTAAGGAAGGAGGTATGATCCACCTAACAATTGGAATCATTTTTTGACTTCAACAAGTCCAAAATTGACTTCGAAAAGTTCCGCAACTGAACACAACCTCGACAGGTTCAATATCGACTTTGACCAATTATGCACCTCGACATTTATCATCCAGACTGACGATCGACATGACTTTAAAAAATTGTGTCTCTGTCTTTCATTTGTTTGTAACGGTTGCACTTATGGAACCGTTCCAACTTCTCTTGTAACTAAACATAATGGGAAGACAATTGAAGAGTTCTCAACACTCATTTTAAACATATACATTATTGTAATATACGACAAGTAATAGAGAAGTAATGAAGTAACAAAGATTGGTTTGAATTCTTGCATATTGTCTGTGTGTGTGTGTATGTTTCTGTGTGTAGTGTATTTTCGGCTTTGCTTCTGATTAATATGCTTCCACCATAATAGTACTTGATTTATTCATTCTAAACGTTGTCCAATCGTGCACCTCAAAACCCAGATCATGAGCGTTCACCTATCACATTTAATGTCGTGAACGTCTATTATCGATGCATAGTCATTAATGTTAATATGTCTGTGCACACATTAGTAACATGAACCCACTTATAGTGTGTGCACGTTATTAATCTGTGTGTGCTCCTATTGTTTGAAAAAGATAGGAAAAACTTCCATGTTCATCCTCTATTTAATTTTTTTCGATTAGACTATAAACTCCATCTAGTTCACACAGTTTCTATTTTCATCTTCTTCCACTCACACATCCAACTTGCATTCTTTCATAAATTGGAATAAACTCAATCATCTTCGACACAAAAACTACATTTGACAATTCTTAGAGCTCGGTTTGGGACATTGGGATATTCTCATAACTGTTTGACACATTGGAGTTCATTAGTTTTTCAATGCAAGCAATGAGATGTAATAAAAAGGTATGGTGACATATTTTCTACATGAGTTGTACACGTTGTTCCCCTTGTAAATTCCAACAGTTGGACATGTTGCACTCATTCAAATTTAAATATTATAAATTGTAAAAATTATACATATATGCTGTATTTTTGTTCAAATTGATATGTACGTGAACGTTGTAATTCTAAGTGTCAAATTTATATAAGACACATGATAACAGATAATTATTAAAAAGTGTGTAAAGAAAGACATTATTTTTGTTAGAATGAAAAATATGCTACACAAATTCTCTAACAAATATGTTAATATGAGGAACTTACATATACTCTCTCATAATTTAGGAAATAAAAGAGAAGTTGCAATATTTTTCAAGATAAGGGGATGTATCACTCAATTGTACTTATTTCCCGTAAAAATATTACGTGGCCCAAAAGGGATCATTACATACGTATAGAGCTCAAAAGAAATAGGCTATGCAAAAACTTTAGTAGGCATAAATCCAATGGAACGGGAGTTGAGGGAACCTTCTTCTATTTGGAAATTACTTTCCAATATTCATCAACATACATACTTTGAGACCAGATATTTGCTTTACTCTGAACACCTTGAGCCAGTTCCTGACAGATCCAAGACATGTTCACTTGATTGCTGCAAAGCATATTCTTAGGTACATAAAGGGTACAGTTGATTATGGGATCAAGTATAAGGTTGTTCAGAAGATTAAACTAGAGGGTTATGTTGATTCAGATTGGGAAGGTAGTGGCATCAATAGGAATAGCACTTCAGGGTGTTGCTTTAGTATGGGATCAGGTGTGATCTCTTGGTTTAGCAGGAAACAGTCTTGCATGGCACTGAGTACAATTGAGGTAGAGTTTGTCATAGCTTGTTCAGCTAGTTGTGAGGTAGTATGGCTGAGGAATCTACTGTCTAATTTATTTGATCTCCATTTGGATGCTACTTGTATACATTGCGACAACTAGAGTTGTGTGAAGTTGTCTGAGAACCCGGTGTTCCATGACAAGTCGAAGAATATTGAGATCAAATATCACTATATAAGGGATATGGTGTAGAGAGGAGCAGTGAAGCTCCAGTATGTTGTGATGAACGAACAGATAGCTGATGTCTTGACTAAGCCATTGGACAAGGTGAATTTTGAATACTTCAGGGAGAAGCATGGTGTTCTCCAGATCGAGGTTCCTTCCAAGAGGAAGTGATGAGTCTGTGATGTGCCCTTCTGACATGGTGAGAGGATTGGTTCCTTCCACGGTCAGATGTAAGTGTTGTGCCCTTCTAACATGGTGAGAGGATTGGTTCCTTCCATGGTCATATGTAAGAGCTGTGACATGGTGAGAGGATTGGTTCCTTCCATTGTCAAATGTATCTGATGATGCCACATCTAGCATGAAAAATGGATGGCTCTGTGAAGACACATCTAGTATGAAAAAGGACTAGCTCTGTGTAGATCCCACATCCAGCATGAAAAAGGGTTGGCTATGTGAAGACACATCTAGTATGAAAAAGGACTAGCTCTGTGTAGATCCCACATCCAGCATGAAAAAGGGCTAGATCTGTGAAGACACATCTAGTATGAAAAAGGACTAGCTCTGTGTAGATCCCACATCCAGCATGAAAAAGGGCTGGCTCTATGATGAAACCTATAATATGAAAAAGGACTAGCTCTGTGTAGATCCCACATCCAGCATGAAAAAGGGTTGGCTCTGTGATGACACATCTAGTATTAAAAAGGACTATATCTATGTAGATCCCACATCCAGAATGAAAAAGGGTTGGCTCTGTGATGACACATCTAGTATGAAAAAGGACTAGATCTATATAGATCCCATGTCTAGTATGAAAAAGGAATAGCTCTGTGATGACACATCCACTATGAAAAAGGACTAGCTCTCTGTAGATTCCACATCTAGTATGAAAAAGGACTGGCTATGTAGATGTACATCTAGCATGAAAAAGGGTTGGCTCTATAGAACTTCCTGTGACAAGAAGAATCAAGAGATGGCACCCATGATGATGATCCACAGTGATGATCTAGTAGTAATGATCGAGATCGAGTGATGATCCATATCAAGATGAAGATGACTTAAAGATGAATATAAATCGAAGATGAATATGACTTGAAGATGAAGATGACGAGAACTCATTGATGATCCAAATGATACAGAGAAGAAAACCCATGCTGATAAATTGTGTTGAGAGAACACCTTCCTAGTTAAGAGGGAGTGTTGATGTATTTGTAACTTTGGAATGTATTCACCTATATATCTTATGTCTTGTACCCTGATGTTTATTTCGGGAAGTGTTTGTAATGTATTTGAGTCATGTCAGGCCCCGATGTTCCTATAGGGAGATTCAATAATGTAAACAAGTCTTCTCAAGTCATTGTGGGTAACCCTCCTATTGTTTAAGGGTTAAAGTCCCCGCAGTTGCAGGCCCCTAGGGTTATTAGACTCTCCTAGAGAAGTCGGCCCTAGTGAGTTATTGTCAAGTCGAGAATTAGTATAAATAGAGAGTGATCCTATCTATTTATCACACATTCACTCATACTCAGTTGTAGTGCATAACTGAGAGAGAAGATGTTGTTGGGGAAAGAGAGAGAGAGAGAGTAATGATGTCAGGAGATCATCTTACTATTTTGGGGTTTTGCTTTTGGTGCTGATTCTATCTCTGAGGAAGTTGTGGGGTTTTCTTCTTTATGGTTTCCCCGAGGAAAACCTTTGTGTTCATTGTCTCTTATGTTTGATTGTTGTGCTTGTTATTCTCTCAGTTAAAGATCCTAAGATAATGCTAGCTTAAATTATAAAAATCTAACATATATCTGCCAACTCCTGGGCAGCAACATGTTGTAGCTCCACCAGCGCTTGAGCCGGTAAATTGTTCATGTCCAAAGCAATGCTCTATATCAGCCATAGTAACTAGTTTACTTCTTCACTCCCCGATTCGTTGCAGTCGAGGGAACTCGAACGTTCCTAACCCGAGGCTCGGTGCTGGTCGACGGGACTTCCTACATCCCATGTCTCACAGATGTATGCTTGGAAACAATGTCAAAAATGGAATTTAACCTATCTCTTACCACACCAAATTTGTCGCAGTTGGACTCTTGTATGGCCTATGTCGCATCCTCAGAATATTCAGTGATCACCTTGATGAACCACTGCAATTGGTCCTCCATCCTCGACCAGATACTACTTCCCACATTGTATTCTTAGCACCTTTTGGTGCGAGTCTCCTCTTGCGTGCATTGTTCTTCGGCCTCTGGATCCATCAATGAATCGTTGTCATATTCGTGAACACTCAACTCCTTCTAGGTAGGCTCTTATGGGGCATCATGTGGAGGCTCCTTAGAAAGTTCCTCTTGACTCACAGGGTTGCGCCATTCAGTCAGCCACTCTTGAACAAAGGCATCCAATTCTTTAGCCATGACTTTGTAAGCTAGAGGCAGCCACGTCCTGTCGGGGTCCCGCCATGCCTGAATGTAAATGAAATGTGGCCTGATAGTGAACCGAATGAGCCACTGATACTTGGCCACTGCATAAGGAGATACTCAGGGAAATGTGATAGTGGTGGCTTGTAGCGCTTCCCAATAGACCCAAAAATTAATTACACAGTCCACCTATCGACTCAACTCCTCAAACCACCACAAATTCTAATATCGTGCATCGAGGCACACTTCCTCCTCATCGACTGCCATTGGTTGGTAATCTTCGGGTTCCATCCAGGAGACAAGTGCAATAAGAATTAATAGCCAACTATATGAAAGTGGCCTCCCAGCCTAAGCAGTGAGAGCATCTTCGAGCACCTGGTTAAGCAAGAACAAAGACCATTTCATTTGTACACCTTCTGCACATTTCTGGGCGCATGCGACCATGCCCGAGTTGCACTGGACCGGTTGATTCCCCCGAACAACCTTGCTCACCATAATTCGTGCCCCGATACGCACTGCTTGTGAGTTAATGTTATCAATATGGTAGGTGTGACCATTATGTTGTAGACCAAAACAATCTTGTAGCTACTTAGCAAGCTTCTTGTTGATATCCCTCCCGCAGATATACTGCATCAAATCTTCCCCATCCTTCAGTAAGCCCGTAATGCTCATGATTATGTATACTATAACATGAATGGGCATGTTTAACCAGAGTGTCCCACCATGAAAACATGCCAAGAGTTGCTTAACACATGCATGGGCTTCATTCAGTCGCATAAATGAGGCATATTGATGAGCACCAACAATCCAGATTGATCTAACCCACTCGCCCAAGGATGAGGAATATGCTGAATTGGGGCACCAGGAATCATCGAAATTGAATCATAGGGATCATCTCAAACATATTTAAGTAACAACAAATCATGGTCCTCAAACTTCAGCCTGATCAGGGCAGGGATGATATTGACTGAGAAACTCATCCCTTATGGCAGCGAAAGAAATTTTAATGGATACTTCTGATTTTTCATCAGATGCCTCGGCTTTGCTACCGGATGCGTAGAAGAGACATACCCCAAAATATCATGAACAGAGATGCCCCTAGGCACCGTTGAATCTATAGCTCCTGAGCTTGATAGCCCATTTTGTGCAGTCCCTTCACCTTGCACTCTAGACAAAGTGTGTGTATGCCTTTTCTGCAGCAACATGGAACTGGGATTTTGAGCCTGCCTCTTTCTCTTAGGGATAGATGATGAGGCAAACGACATGCTCATGATTTTTCCTTCCATGGCCATGGGCTGAATAGGGGAATCTTGCTCACTAGAAATCTCAATTGCGTCAAGGTCGCTCAGCATGCCTCATGACCCAAAACTTACAATGCACTTGAGGACTCTAGCCTTCTACTCTTCAACTCACCAAAAGCTCACAACAAAATTGCACAATTCACACTCTGCTCACTCAACTGAATAATTCCTTCAACCCACATCCCGTGCACTTTTTATAGGAATCTCCCAATTTCAACTCATCATTTCCAAATCTATGATCTCCATCATGACTAAATCTAGTAGTAATGATGCCAAATCCACCGGCAACCCTACCCATCCAACGATCGGATCGACCATTAATGCGTGTCGCTTCAACAAGAGCTGCTAGATAATTTTTTAACTACCTGCATTTATTACTGATTTGACCAACCCACATCTTTGCAGCTATCATAGGTGATCACTTGTCCGTCACTACTAACTCCTATACTTACAATCCTTGTCCCCTAGGCTTGCTTTGTTGCTTAGCTAATTTTTTTTCACAGCGCCTCAAGCAGTGCGCAACTATGGCCCCATCCTATAGGGATTTAAGTGACTCACATTTATGAGTGTCTACAATACCGTGCCATCTAATTGATGTAAATGAATTGCACCTATAGAAGTAATGGAATGAACAAGATATAGTCCTAACTAGTGCATCTGTAACTTACCTGGATTCTTTATGAACTTGTTGTCCTATAACAACACCAAATATCCTTCCGCAAACTATTTCTTCTTAATGTGGCAATAGTGCCATGCCTTTTGTCGATCCTTCACCACCCGCTAGTGGAAGCTTGCAATAAAACAGTCTTCTTCAAGATGGACCAACTACACAATGCACTCTTCTAATGCTTATGTATCATCCATGCCCGTCGTTGCAGCGATGCGCAAGCTAGGAACAATGTATTCCATGGGCATGACTGCTTCTTTCCCATATACTAGCTTGAATGGTGTCTGTCCTATTAGCCATTTGCAAGTAGTGTGATAGGCCCATAGCACTGCTATAATTTTCAAGTCCCAGTCATCGCGGTTAGCATTACATACCTTTTTCAGAGATGTTTCCAAAAAAAATTTGAACAATTCGACAGTCCCATTCTCCTCTAGATGGTATGGTGTACTCCTCTTATGTTGCACCTGCAATTCCTCAGTTATCACTCTCATAGTACGGTTGATGAAGTGACTTCCCTGGTCACTCATCAAGATCTGGGGACACCCAAACCATGTCATGATGTTTTTAAAGATGAACCTTGTTGTTGTCACAGCGGTAAAATCCACAAATGGTGTAACCTCTGCCCACCTGGTCAGATAGTCAGTTGTAGTAATGATGTATCGTGCCCTAGTCCTATTCCCTAGTGGATTAATAGGAACCACAAAATCCACAACCCATTTATTGAAAGGTTTCAAAGTCACCTGCAGCACTAGCAGCATCTCATCCTGTCACGATGGTTTACCGACACGCTGGAAGATGTCATAAATCTTAGCATAGTCTACAACATCATTATGCAATATGGGCCACCAGAGCCCAGCACACAACACCTTCTTCACAGTAGCCCTTCCTCCATAGTGACCTCCCACAATTCCTGCATGTGCCTCTTCTAGAATAGGTCCTTGCTCATGTGGTGGGATACACCATCGCAAGATTTCATTCGGTTCAAGCTTATATAACTACCCAGCAATCAGCTGGAAATCAAAGGCCTTTACTACCAGCTAGTTGTTTTGTCTAGTCAACATGTCCTTCAAGGCGATACCAGTGGCAAAGAACTGAATGATCGGGGCATAATGATCATCTGTGATGTCGACATGGAACAGTTGTGAATCTAGAAATCCATCATCAATATTGGTCGGTTCTTCACCGGTCTCAATGCGAGATAGGTGATCAAGTCCAGTGTTCAACCGCCATGGTTTCATGACTATTTCAAATTCAAACTCCTGAAACAGAAGTAGCCACTGAAAAATCCCCCCCCCCCCAACATAGGCTTATTGACCAAGTATTACAAAGCAGAATGATCGGTGAACATCTTGAAATGTCTGCCCAACAAATAGCGCCTAAACTTTTGCAAGGAATAAACCATCGCCAAGCCTTCTCTCTCAGTCGTTGTGTAATTTCGTTCAACAAATGACAACTTTCTACTAGCATATGCAATTGGGTGATCCAAGTCGCCCTCACCTAGTTGCGTAAGAACAACCCCCAGCGCAATAGATGAGGCATCGAAGTGCACATGCAACTCCTTATTCCAATCAGGAAAAACCAGTATGGGCGTGAAGGCCATCTTGGCCTTCAATGTGTCAAAATTGCCTTTACATTCCTAAGTCCACTCATATCCAACATCCTTCTTAAGTAGCTTCTCCATGGGGATAGTAATTGTAGTGTATCCCTTGATAAAATTAATAGCCTGTATTCCCCAGCATTATCTGAAGCATCTTCACATTCATCTACGGTGGAAAACTAATAATTAGTGTGATCTTTGTTGGATCAACCAACAAATCGCCTTACACATTATGTGTCTGAGTATCATTCCAAACAACACACAAAAAATGCACTTCTTAGAATTTAATGCAATCTGATGTTGTCGACACCATTCAAGCATCAATCACAAGTTGTCAACATGGTCCCTAATTAGACCATAGACAGTCCAATCATCCATATATACTCATGGGAACTTTTGAATAAAGTCTTTAAACACGACGACAACTACCCAAGAAAATACTACAAGTGCATTCTTCATCCCAAAAGGTATAACTGTATATTGAAAACATACCCATTCAGTGAAAAACATGGCCTTATTGTGATCCTCCTTGGCAATCTGGATCTGGTGATACCCCAAAAAACCATCCATGAAGAAATACATCTCCTGACCGCCTACTCCTTCAAGGAATTCATTTGTAAAAGGAGTCGGGAACAGATCATGCACGCAAGCATCATTCAACTTTCTTAGGTCAACGCAAATATGTATTTCGCTGGTCTTTTTGTCCTGGACCACCATAGGGCTTATCCACTCGGATTCTTCTACAGCCTCAATGATCCCAGCATCTAGCATCCGGTCTATCTCATCCTTCAGATCGTCCTTGTATCGTGGGTTCAATCGATACGGCCTATGTCGCATAATTTTTGCATCTGGTTTCAACCGGATTTTCATCTCACCCAAGTCCCCTAATATCCCCTTCATTTCTAAAAACCACATTGGAAAAAGATCCTGGAATTCATGCAGCAGGTCCATGATTTTAGCCATTGTCTCCTCGTCCCAGTAGTCCCCAACATTGGCAAATTTTGGGTTGTCTTCTGATCTGATGTTGATTTTTTTGATCTTCAGTGGCTAACTCATTGAATCCGTCGGTATGTTGGGTGCTATGACATTGTGGCTTCCTTTGGACTCTAGAATATTAACATTTCACAACTCATCATCATCTTCAGGTTCCCTAGACAAGTTGTAGCATATCATCATGGATTATATCAAGCAGTGTGCATGTGGATCAACGGGGTATGCGATAGGGATGACCTTCAATACTACATCATGGATGATTTGTAATGCATTATGAACTTCTAGGTTGGAATCCCAGAAACTAAATGTCTACATCAAGAAAACAGACAACTCCTCCCAAGTGGTGATAATTCTGCGCAATTCTGCCGCTACATACCAGGATCTCGACATCTCATCCAGAGTGTGAACAAAAGCATGGTCCCACTCATATTTGGGTCACGATTCCCATAAGGCCTGAAATTCTATCAAATGATTGGTGGGGTCATTCCACCCAGTGTATCTTCAATCATGATAGACCTCTGAATCACCAAAGCACACCATCATCAATCTTTGACACTGTCCCCGGTCATGGATCATCTGCTTGTGCGTCGCCCACCATTGGGCCGGGGTAGACTTCAATTCTACATCTAGGGCCAATACCCTTTAGGGATCGAACACTTTCTATTCAAATTCTTGAAGGAATTCTAGTAATCGTGGAAGCCCTTCATAAATTGGAAACTCAACCCTCTCAGTCACAACACAATGGAGAGACTATGTAATCAACCCGCATTTCCTGAATGACACTTCATGAAACCTATTCTACCAATTTTCAAGAGCATCATTGAAATTAGAGGAGGAACAACTAGCACTGCGCCATCCAAGTTTGCCATCGACGATAGGATGGATATAGTCTTTAGAGATATTATAACCATGATCCCAAATTCTACCAACTTCATCCTTCACTAGTTCAATATATCGACGTCCTTCACGAGGGTTCATGGGAGTGATGACCCTGGCATCGTGGTTCTCAAACTTCATGACCTGTTTCTTGAAATTTATGACCGCCATGTTATCATTAGCCCATCTAATCCCTAGCAGTGAGGGATAAGAACCTTCATCTTCAACTACTTCTATCACATCAAAATCATCATGTGTTTTCATACCTTCAATATCGACAACTAGGTTTAAAATGTGACCAATGGGATAAAAAATTTCCTGATTTGCTATTCCCAACTCCACTAAAAAACATCCCAAGGTCAGCTTCCCCATCCACTGCCAGGTTTGCTTGGTCGTAATGTTTACATTTGATCCAAGATCCAAAATAACTGAGCCAACCTCATAATCTCCGATCTGGATATTCATCCTCATCTCCTTTCCTGTCGTCCTCTTTTGCAAAGAGTTCACAGCAGAATCCTTCAATGCCTTATCATGGTGGTACAATAATGTCTCAAGATTGATAAGGGCTTCAGGGTCCCTTTCCGGTGACAGACATTTCTCAAAGAACTGCCGCAAGGTACCATGCTACCGCGATGGACTTGCCTCTACAGATGGATCAAAAGCAAATGGCATGTCAATAATTGGTAACTTACCCAGATTTGTCTTGATTGCATGTTTTTCCCCAAAGAAGGTGTCATTCTCCATTGCAATATCAAATTCTACCTATTTCCTTCCAGTGAGACGAACTTGCTGCCGTGGTCCATCTCCTCTAGTCATCGCACTGGCGTGAGTGACGACCCCAATGTTGACATCCTTCATTCGTGGTTCAGCTTGAATTGTTTCAACCATTGATCCTTGATTTAGGTTCGATGGCGGTTTGTGATTCAACAATGGATTCTGAGTCTATAGTGGGTTTTGAATCTGAATTTGAGGTGAGATCTAATTCTGCATTATCAGTTGGTTATGTACTTGGAAATTTGGCTGGTTCTAAGTCTACACATTCTGCAACTAAGGAATGTTTCCAGCTTGCCATTTTTCAATCAGCTGAGCAAAATTTTCAACATTATGCTCACTGGCTGCAGAGTATGTACAATGCGCATGAGGAAACTCCTTTTGATAGTGCCCAAATACTCCATAGGTATAATAATGGATTGATTCTCGACCTCGTCCTCCCCCTCAACTGAAGCCTCCTCCTCGTCCTCTGAATCCTCCGCAGAATCCTCCTTGGACGACTCCTTGCTGAAACTAAAGCTAGACCATTTGCTATTGTGGTGGGTTTGGTTGCTGCTAGACATAGTGCACATATTGAACATATTGTGGTTGAGATTGAATGAGTGGCACCTGATTATACTATGGTCATGGCGCATACTGTGGTTGTGCTACAATCTGCAGTTGAGGTGCAAACTCTAGCTATGCTATAAAATACTGCTGTGGTTGCGTTGGGATAAACCACATCTGGGGCGGTGAGGTATATTGCACCTATGCTGGTAGTTGGGCCATCTGTGGCTACGCTTGCATTGCCCGTGGGTCCTCACCTTTCAAAAAATATGAATTGTATGTCCTTTCGTAGAGCAAAACATAAGCTTGACAGTTTTTATCATCATGTCCTACTAACTGAAAAAAGGTACAGTATAGATTTTCTACCTTGGTAACCATATCCTGCATGTATTTTCAGTTCTCATTCCAATGCCCATATACCTGACATATGCGGCACCATGTTATACCAGCGAAACTCAACGAATTCAAAGCTCTTGAAAGAAAATAATTTCAAAACGTCCACTACTAGATTTTGATCCAAAATCCGACGGTTTTTTCCGACGGCGTGTGGTTTTTTTCTTTTAACTGTGCCAAAAATCAGAAAGATTAATTTTTTTTTTGAAATGGTGGGGATCAGTGTCGCTTAAGCGACGGCAATGCTCCTAAGTGTCGCTTAAGCGACGGCGCTAAAATTTCTATCCTCTTAAGTGTCGCTTAAGCGACGGATAGCTTCCTAAGTGTCGCTTAAGCGACGGCTCTAAAATTGCTTGAATTTTAGGGTGGTGATGTGCCTACATTGAATTATTACTCCAATGCTCTATTTAATGCGAATTATCCCTTCATTTGTATATGTCTCTCTAATCATTCACTATCTCATCTATATTATTGAACTTAAATCCTTACCACTTCAAATAATATGAGAATATCCCCCTCCCTCTCTACAAATAACCAACACAATTCAATACCAAATTACTATATACCTTGTGCAATAAAATTCCTATCCTCTTATTCTCTCATAAATTTATCAAATCCTTATTTGTACATTCTTTCTTCTACTCAACATAAACTACTCACTTGCATGGTTCATGCCCTCATTACAAACTTCCCCTCTCTCTCTCTCTTTTCCAATGACCAACTTACAACCTAACAACCACCCTACTAGGATGTCTATTAATAAGAGATCCCCCTATATTGTAGTCTCTCACCTTGTGTCTCTCAAGGATTTATTAGAGGATATCTTAACACAACCTATTTAGTCAAGGATAAAATAAAGTGATTGAGTAAGAATTCAAGGATTCAATTGAGAAGATTAAAACTACTATTCCTTGGATTTAATACATATATAGTTTAAGTTTGTTTGTAGAATTTTCTTTTAAAGCAAAAGAAGGTCAAAGTAAGGCATATTTTGAT
>LPNX010754964.1:4757-88627 GCA_001517045.1 Pseudotsuga menziesii
ATGAGGAGGCTGAACATGTGTTAAATGATTGACATGCTAGAGCATGCAACAGTCATTTATCTGGGATGGCTACAGCCCAGAAAATCCTTCACAGTGTCTATTTCTGGCCTTCTGTCTTCAAAGACTGTGATGAGGCTATTAAGAAATGCCCACCTTGTCAACACTTTTATCCTAAAAATCGCACCCATCCTTCTCTGCTACACCCCGTCATTGTCGTTGGCCCATTCGCCAAATGGGGGATTCACTTCATGCATTGTAAGCCTACCTCAGTCGGGGGGCATGGTTACATCATCATAGCCATTGATTATTTCACAAAATGTGCTGAGGCCATGCCTACATATGCAGAAGACGGTAAGAATGCCACTCTCTTCTTATTCAATCATATCATAGCTAGATTTGGAGTCCCTTAGTCCATCATTACTAATCACGGATTCCATTTTCGTAATCAAACGATGGAGGAAATGAGTGCCAAGCTAGGTTTCCACCATGAAAACTCTACGCCATATTATCCACAAGCTAACGGTCAGTTAGAGGCCATTAACAAAGTTTTGAAAACTATGCTTCATCGGATGGTTGGAGATCATAAATCCAACTGGCACCTTTTTCTTTTCACTGCTCTTTGGGATTATCGGACTTCGATGAAAGCAACTACTGGTTTCATGCCATTCTAGCTTGTCTATGGACTCAAAGTTGTCTTACCGATTCAATGTCAGATTCCATCTTAACAACTTGCCATCGAACTTCTCCCAAACACTTCCACAGAGGAAGAAATATTTTTGTACTTGAATAACCTTAACGAGACTTAGAGAGATGCTGCCTTGGCTAATGAGGCACATAAGAAATGCGTTAAGGCACAGTATGATAAATCCATCCAACCTCGTGTCTTTAACGAGGGTGACCTAGTCTTGAATTATGGTCACAGATATGACAAACTACGGAAGGGTAAGTTCGAGTCCATGTGGTACAGACCTTTTGTCATTTCTAAGGTTTTATAGAAAGGAGCCTACAAGATCGTTGATTATGATGGAATCCCTTTGGGGCAGCCTCGCAATGGGTTGTACCTAAAAAGGTACTATGCCTAGGTCTTTCTTGGATAGTATCTTGTATATATGTATATTGATTGGATTTTAGTGTGCTTTTACTATTTTCAAGATGGTTTTGAGTTTAGTGTCCACATCTGTTTATACTATGTTTTGGTCATGCAGTTGGCTTTCTACGGCTTCGCTGATGGTGCTTTCCGCCACACCTTGAATCTCACCTCGGTTGTTTTATATTCCCTAGCTGAAGATTTGGTCAGTTCAGGAGCAGTTTGTATAGGTCCCACTACTAATAACATCGCTGAGTATGAAGCAATCATTAGTCATTTGACTGAAGCTGTCTCCTAGGATGTTTGTGATCTAGTAGTCTTGATGGACTCACAACTCATGGTTTTCCATTTAAACCATATTTACACCATTAGAAACCCTGTGATTCTCCATCTCTTCCGGAGAGTACGCTTGTCTGAGAGGTAATTTGAAACCATCACTTATAGGCATATTCCTAGGGAACATAATGTAGTTGCTGACTCATTAGCTAATTACATCCTAGATTGGCATATTTCCCATTCATGACATTGAAATCAAACATGGTACATTGTAAATAAACATTTAAAGACACATAAAACTCATGTAAAATACATTGACCATTTGAGACATATAAACACCAGGTAAAAGTTTGTGTGTGTGTGTGTGTGTATATATGTGTGTGTGTGTGTGTGTGTGTGTGTGTGTGTGTGTGTGTGTGTGTGTGTGTGTGTGTACGTAAAAAGTTTACAAAAAATAGGTCCCGAGACCTCATCTAAAGCACATAGGATTTCAGGAAAAATCATCATACAAAATCCTGAAGCTGTTAGCTTTCAGTACATATGTCATACACTAGTGATGCTCATGGTAGAACATCACTGCTCAAGCTACTCTACGTAGCAGCCTACTGAATCGACCCGGTACTCCCGTTGAAGATCTCTAATATCTCATCAGGAGGTCATCAATGGTAGCATCTAGGATATTGAAGGTCAACCTCTCTAGGTTTTCCTCTAACTCCCCGGTAATATCATCACCCTATGGCACAAAGTGGGCTCCAGCTCGCCTATCCAACGGGGAAGCTCCTCTAGGTTGCGCTGCTCCAACATCTGCATGAGAATATACAGGTCTCATCACTTAACATAAAAAATATAAAACATTAAAAAACATAAAAACATTTCATCCATTTTAGGGTTTCTTTCTTCTTACTGATGTCGCCCCACTATCAGCCAAGTGGGAGTGGTAGGTCAGGATCTCTGGTAAAGTATGTACCTGCGTAAGCATAATCCTCAACCATGAGGATCTGATCTCAAAGCCATCTGAAGAATAGGTCACCGAACTTCATCCTTCCCCTACCTGCTCCTGTACGAGCCATGACCTGGACCCACCTCAGCATACGAGGTCCCGCGCTCTTAGACTCTAGAAGACCACCTGAGGTCTCATTTGTGGTACCCGCTCAAAGAAGAAGTAGGCTAAAATGGAGCCAAAGCCAAAC
This sequence comes from Pseudotsuga menziesii, assembly GCA_001517045.1. Taxonomy (NCBI): domain Eukaryota; kingdom Viridiplantae; phylum Streptophyta; class Pinopsida; order Pinales; family Pinaceae; genus Pseudotsuga; species Pseudotsuga menziesii. The sequence continues at coordinate 7,311 of LPNX010754964.1, forward strand.
CACTTTAGCTCTCCCTACTGACCCTTAGTCAGCTGATCTTTGAATATGGGAAGCATGGCTTCCACCCAGTTGAATACCGTGGGTGCCATGGCCTCTATGGAATACAACATGTGTGCCCTAGAAGCCTGGTGCACACCCTGATTCCTGGCCAACCTCTGCATAGTAAATAGGATGGTCCATAAGGGCCCATCTGTCACTGGTCTGATGGGAATATTCTTCCCTGATGTCCTCATCCCCAGAGCACAATGATGATCTATAAGCTCTTGAGTGGTAATATGCCCTCCACGGGAACCTGTTACTAAGATGGGGGCACCCCGTCTCAAGAGACCAGTCAAGAAGTAGATGTCCTCTACTTCCACTATAAGAATATGGTCCCCCACCTCGAAGTACTACTGCTCTAGATTCCACATCCGCAGTATGTGTTCTAGTAACCGCTCGTGTGACACCATGCTTGGGGTCTGGAATAACTTCAGGATCCCATAGTTTCATAATGTGGCTATACAACTTGCATTTCTATCAGCAAAAGAATCATCATCGTCATCATGTGTTATTTCTTTCCATATCACCATGTTTTGATAAACCAAGGCCTACCAAAAACAATCATAACATTCATTAGAATCATCCCTAATCATTAAAAATCAAAAGAATGACTTCTTATTGCTCATGTTATTAGTTTAAAATCTCAATGGCCAGCACTACCTGTGCATCGTTGGAGACAGGTGGTGGCACTTCCTATCAACTATGTTATAGGCGCGGTTCTTGGGAGGTACCGCGTATCCTATAAGGGGTATGCACAGTGCCCACTTTTGAGGTTTTAGGGCTTGCCATACAAGCCCAAAACCCCATCAAATCTCAAAATAAACACTATGAAATGAAAGAGAAGGGTGTTAGCTGTTACCTTCAACTGACGGTGCTCAAAACGGATGGTGGGAACTCCCGGTATCAGCTGTTGGAGATCTAGCTAAGAAAGTGCTCCAAATGCTCTCCACTATGGGTAAATAGTGAAATGATTTGATTTTTTACTATTTACATGACTTATATAGGCATTTTTGGGTCCGACATGCTATAGTTCTGACTTAAATTTACTTTTTATTTCGAAATTTATCTATCGTAATCCCTTAATGCTAGTTATGAATGCATTTAACACTTGCTTCTAAGTCGATTGCAGGATAGGAGAACCATAGCAAAAAGTTTTGGAAGTTTGTTTATGGGTTTTTTGTACTTTCATAAAACGGAAAAGGTCGATGAATGTTTATTACGACACTTTGGTCACGCTCTTTAAACCTAGCATCAAAGGTCTGAGTCCATTTCAGTTTCTTTCCAGGATCGTAAAAAATTGACATTGTGTAAAGAAACGTCATGGAGTCTGCTTTTCACCTCCTTTTCAGGCTCCTTAAACACAAAAAGATCGTCGAGTCCATTTTTTATTCTTTCCAGGATCGTAAAAAGTGACATTGTGTAAAGAAACCTCATGGAGTCCTCTTTAAACTCTTTTTAGGATCCCTAAATACGAAAAGATTGTCAAGCGATCTTGTCTTCTTCACACTCATTAAAGTATTTGAAGAGTCGTTCGTCCAATGGTAGGTTATCTCTTTTTCGGTTCGAATAGGACTATTTATAAAAAAGGAACACTCCAGCCAATCATGACTAGAAGAGTTCTCTAAGGTATGATTTTACACTTTTTCGGGCCTTAGAGACTAAATCATATGAAAAAGGACCCCTTTGGAGTCTTCGTCCGTGATCGTTCAGACTCTCTAAATATGAACGATACCGAGTTTTATTTCATTGGAATCGTTAAATTAAACATTGAGAGACCTGTTTTGGGAATGAACCCCTCCTCCCCCAGGTTCGTAAAACATATGAGTCTGCACTTGTCTTCCGACAAGCTATATCGAGTGTTTGTTACCCTCTTTGAACTCATAAAACTGAAAAGAGGAACTCATCGATCATGATGGGGGAAATGGGAAGGGAATCATTTTGCAAATAAATGGCAGTTGTTTTTTGTTACCTTTAAACATGGCACTTATCTGCACATCATGTCAGTCAATTGGGTATTCAGCTGATCTCCGTGACGATCCACTTTCATGAGTCATGTCAATCCTTTGATTCTTTCAAAAGAATGTTGTAATGTCCCGGTTTTGACCCCGTTGCACTAGATGTAGATGATGTATATATATTGTAATGATCATGGTGTGGAGTTAAAGGCCAAGGCCCCACCATTGATCGGTTATGCTATGTTTTGGATTTAAATTTGTCACCGATGGTATATCGGGGCATGCGGCTTATGTTTTGAGTTTATCACCATGCACATATGCATCTATAATTAAAATGAACACAACCAGCTACAGTCGCAGCAACTAAATCGAATGGGGGCATGATTTTCACAAGGATAAGGGTGGGGAAATTTGTCCAGCTTTGGCCAATGGGTTGAAAATCCATGTGTCTTCTCATTTTATTTTATCCCAACCACCTTCAGTTAATAATTTCTGCTGGTAGTTGAGGGAAGTTATGGCAGTTAATTGTTTTGGGAGTGGGGTGGCAGGACTGTCAGTCCATGCCTCCACACACACTCCACCCATAGTTGACTTCTGAATGGAAAGGAAAAATGAACTCTTCACCCACGCATATTTTTCTTCCTCTCTCCATGAGTTGCTAAACACCCACGCACTGGAATTTCGCGTCCTTCCTGTTGTTTGTTCATCCACGGGAAAAAACGGAGCTATTTTTCCTCACACAGGACCTCTATTGTCTGTCCCTTTCCTCACTGGGTCGGATTGCTTCCTCACACACAGGAATTTTCCTGGTTTCCAGCTGATACATCGAGCTGAGAGCTGTGCGTTTTCACCCACGATTTCCTGAAAGGAGCCATTCACGCCCTCAACTGTATGTTCTCCTTACAAACCCGTATGGTTGTGTAATTTCCGTCATTTTAATGCTGATATTGGAACTATTGTCCCCCTCCCCATGTTTACTGTTTAGTTGGGACTGTGTAATTCGATTATTGGGAGTCGTTTTGGCCACAAGAGGGCCAAGAACGACTCAGAAATCGTTTTCCCTGTTTAAGCTGTGACAGCTAAATTAATTGTTGGAGTGCAATGTTTGGTCTTTGGACTGTGAGAGGAGAAGAGATGTTGACTTAGATTTGCTTGATAAACCTGGTGGATGGAAACCACACAGACAGATCTAGAGGGTTGGCCTTCTTCTCCATCACCCCTGACTAGCACTGGAAGGGAATGTAGGGCCTGAGGGACTGTGTAGCAAAGAAGGGACTGATTCCTTGTGTTGGGTGTGTTTGGGTGTTTTATAGGTCAAGCTAGTTCTGGTGTAGGTGTTCTTGGCTCTGTAATGAGCTCACCAGCTTAGCAATTTGCCTTCTCCAGCTCCTTAATGGCCTGATAAACCCAACTGTGTTGGATTGGCTGTGTTTTTGTATATCCCTAGCTATGTGTAAGCCTGCTAGTTCCCTTATTCCTTGGAGAATCATGCCCAGCTCAGGGGTGGCAGCGCTGCTGAGAGATTAAGGAGCACATTGGCCTATGGTTGGGTGGAACGTTGCAGCGACGTAGCTAGTTGTGGATCAAGTTCATCATAAGATAAGTGATTTTATCCATTTTACTTCTGCAATCTTAATTTCTGTTAATGAAATTGATGAACATGTTAAATGAATACATGCATGTATGAATGCTGTTGTTTTCCACTGTGTATGAGGATTAAATTGCATTTGTGCATGATAAACAATCTTGTGTGCATATTTTAGTTCAATTTTTGTTTAAGCATTATGTTTCAGAAATTTTTATACCTGTGCATGTTCATGGGGCTCTTAGCCTGGGTGGTTTAAGCCACAGTTCGTGTTCTCTCTGCTCGCTTGGAGGGATGGGGACGTGACAAATGCATTGTCGACTATCACATTGTGTGTTTGTCTCGTTTAGTCATGCTGCCAAGTCTTTTTGTCGTGCCACCCGATGTTCAAAGGGGATTTGAAGAAGTTTCACCTCTGGAGTCTACACAGTCTTTTTGTCAGTACTTTTGAGTCAGTCTTATGGTTACTACATCCAAATCATTCGAGAACTATGTTCCAAGTTTCATGTCATCGATGTGGGACTCATCATGGACCTCCTTCGACGAGACTTTTCTTGTCGACATCAGGTCATCATCCGGGAAATAGTCTTAGAAACAATATTTAGTACCTTGAGATCTGCATGCCTTAATGACAGATTCTCTCGCTCTCGACATAGGTTCACATCATTGACCTTTGATCGATAGAATCAACTGAGTGTTCGACATCAGGACATCTATTCACACTCAGTAGATTATACTAGGGTACCTTGGGAATCATTGACATTAATGGTGATCTCCCTCGCACTTGTTAACGGTTCACATCATTGGTCGGTAATCAAGTGGTTTCTACCATGTTCGACTTCAGATCATTGTAATCACATGGATATAATCATACTTTGTGGAAGATGAGAAGAATACCCTGGGAATTTGTTTAAAGCAATCATTGCTTTTCCCCGGGTTGTGATGGAGTTTTGTATATCTAGCATGGATCCACATTTGTATGGTCATGGCTATGCTCAAATTTGCATCTGTATGACATAGATCTACATTGTATGGCTAGTAGCTATGTCCAAGTTTGAATCCTCTATCACATGGATCTATGTTGTATTCTAGTAGACATGTTTGTTTATTCCTCTCATGGATCTACCTTGTATTGGTCTGCACCCATGAGTTGGTTACTTATGTCTATGAGTCAAAATATTGATGTACTATAGATGCCTACTTGAAAACATGCTCCAATCGAGCTGAAATTTTCACCTCGTAGCGATGACTTGTTCTCTCAAATCTCTCATTTGTTGTATCCCTCTAAGACTCATGCTTTGGGGGGAATCATGTTATACCAAAATTCTGTCACCATCATGTGACAAGACCTTTGACATACCTACTTGCCCTGAATCACAGCACTTGGAGTGGAAACTCATACCATTTTGTCAATCTTTCACAAAAATGCTCAACACCGCAGTTTCCCCTTTGTCCATGAGAAGTACCTTTCTCGCATCACCTATCCCTTGTTATCCACAAGCACTGCCACCGCTTATGGCCCTTAGTCCATAAGCGTTTCTTACCTAAACTCCTCTGTCATAGAAGGAGAAACGCGGTACCCTGGGTAAAATGGGAAAAAGAGAAGATTGTCGAGGCTTCTAGATCATGAGCCTCATGTCCTCCCTTATCCCTATCATTGTGGGTCAGTTGAGCTCGAGATCCCCCATTATAGGATCTTAGAGGCCACCTAATCCACAAATATCTCAACCATCCCTATCCATTGAGCCTTATAAAGACAAGCTCATATCCATGGTTGAGGGGGAGAACTCTTAAGGTATTGTTATGCTGTTGGACTGATCACTTAGCCCAAGCCACTAGAGAGCATAGAGAGAAAGTCAGAGCTTATGGGGATGAAAGTGTTTGGTTTCATGGATATGCATGTCAACACTAAGGCTTGATTGGTTGTAAACTTCTCCATTTTATCTTAATGCAAAGTTGATTTCCGTCCCACTTTACTGTTGTTGTTTAATTTCACATGTAAATGTTGTTGGATTCCTTAGTCACTGACATGGATTAGTAGTCTATGTTCTGGTAGCTTTGATGTGTTTGTGTGTTTAATATGACTGCAGATACACAGGTTTACTATCGAAGCATTACATTCTAGGTATCTACGACGTCCAGGGAGGGTCTTCATCCTTTGTCGTTCATTTGTTCTGGATCTGAACCATTCAGACTAGAGGAACACCTTGCTGTCCACAGAAGGTGAAATATTCCTGCTAACAATTCCTGGGTGCTAATTTAGCACATCTCCCTGTTACCACCTAAGTTGTACTTAGTGTTTTTTTATCAAGTGAGCCTGGTGAACCGGACAAGGATAACTTGTTTGGACTTCAGAAGACCTTCAGTCTTACTTCTGGGAAGCTTTGTTGTACTATATCACATGTTCATACCCCATGGGGGAATTGTAATAAATGTTCTAGCATGATAGTGTCTGTAAAATACTCAGTCTCTTAGACTTTATTTGTCAATCTGATCAGCCCAAGGTGTTTTTTCCCTTGGTTATTATTGGTTGTTGAATAAACGACTAATAATTTCTGAGTTTTTCACTCCATACCTCCAAAGTTGGGGTGGTTGGCTTGGCATTTAGGCCTATTGAGGTTATTAGAGTCTATGTGTCAATGTATAAACATGCTAGGCATCATGGTTGAGTCATATGAACATGTCGAAGTCCCCCTAGGTTTTTTCAACTTTTTTATTTTTTTATTTTTTTTTCAGTATTTTTTATTAAAATTTAAATTTTCCAAAACTTAGGCTATTTTTTAATAGTTTAATTGGAAAAAATGATTTTGTAATAAAAGTGGTCCAAATAATCAGTTTCAATCATGTAGGTTCTCATTTTTAAGCTAAGAGCACCATGTAAACCCATGGACCCGCTATTTCCTAGTTTGAGTGATTTTCCATCACTCGGGTAAGAAAGCCCCAAAAATCAATTATTGATTATTTTAATTAATAAATTGGTGAATAATGGAGCAAATCCAGAATCATAGATCAATGGATTCTCAGCCGATTTAATTGAAATCAGTCAGATCTAAACCAGATTGACTGGATCTGACAAATCCTTGACTGAAGGAGGTGATCAAATCAGATCCAGAGTTTATCTTCAGCATCCTTTATGAGGAATTTTTCCCTCCCTCTCTCCTCCACACCTTTTGGCTCATCTGGATGAGTTTTGGTGGATGCTTCAGTCAACAGGTTGAGGTGTCAGTCAGATCAGCTCTTCGATTGACAATTGCACTCAGTGAGACTCAGATCTGGCTTAGTTAGACACAGATCAGGCATTGATGGACTCTCCTTTAGCTACAATGGTCTATCTCCTTGGGATTTGCACCCCCCTGGGCTGGATCTCCTTTTTTTGTATAAATAAAGCACAGGTTGCCTCTTCCAAGCTAGTTAGAGTTGGATTGAAGGGCTTTATATTGTAATACTGTTGTAATCTTTTGATTGTTGAAATAAAGAAGCTTTGGAGGCCAAATTGTGTAATGCTCTCACATGTGTGGATTAAGCATTGTCTTACGACTATTGATGTTGCCGACTTTTCTCTCAAATTATGCATCCGAACCCTGTCTGGCTTGAACGATTCAGCTGAATCAATAGGAGTATAGTTGGGCAAGTAAGGTTACTTTATTTTCTTATATCTCATAGCATATATGATTAGAAGGTCTAGATTATGCATGTTTAATAAGTTTATTTGCATGTAATTCTTGTCTCTTTTTCATATATATATCCAGATCTCATGAGGTTTCGTGTAGGATTGTGTCTTTAGCTTTTAGGTAGCAAGGATTGGATGAGCTGTGGATCTAGTTTGACTCCACTGTACATCCAAAACCTTTGTGAAGACATTGCCCCTCTGTATTGCACTAACAAGTTTCCATTGCAGATCTGCTTCAGCAACAAGCACTTCTCTTCTCCTTTTCCTCCTTCAAAATCAATTATTTTTACCTGGTTACTTTGTTCACAGCTTTGATATTGTTTAGATATATTATATTACAAGTAAATTTAACATATATCTATTTCTTCAAATCCCATAATCTAGATCTTGTTCTTAAAAGGTTTTATAAGCATTCTAGATCTAGCTTTAGGGAAATCGTCCTTTTTGCATGGAATTTTAAAGAGAATTTGTAGCTTGCATGCATTAGATTTCTGTTTTCTGTTATAAAATATAAATCTAGAAATCAATGCACATCATATTGGCTTCCTAAAAGGAAAGCCAAGATCCCAAGGAAAGCTTTCTTTACTTGGTTCCCTTTTTACCTTCTTTTAACTAGTTTTAACTTATCTTTTTTTGGTTAAAAGTAAGCTGACCCAAAGGTACTTTCAGAGTGCTTTTGGGAATATTTCAGTCTAATAATATTGCTGGTTTTTATAATGTATAACATAAAAGAGGAGGAGCTTCTGTTTGAAAGTGACTTTTGGGCCTTCTGAATGCCCCCAGGGGTCTCCCTTTTTGACTGAAATCTTTAATTTTTGCACTTTGTAAGCTCTTGGTTTCATTATGTATAAGAAACAAGAGGCATTATAACAGTTTGCTGATATTGTAACCGCTGGTAATAAAAATAATTTTGAATAGGATCTTTCGAGCCCATTCCCCATCCCCCCTGGGGGGATTTGCGTCCATGTCATTATTTGCTTTTCATTCATCTTTTTTCAATCTAGCGTAGTACTAATATGTAGGGTAGTATACTTTGATTTAAAATCATTTCCATATTCCATTTTTATTGGTTTCGAAGTAACTTTAATACTTACCCCACGAGCCTCCTTTTGAGCCGAAAGGTGAAGAAAAGTTCGTGGTAGTCTAATTAGAAAATTGTGGTTTGCTTATCTTTTTATGTTTCATTTTCTATCATCATTTGTTTCAGTAACCATAATAAAATCAACCCCTCCTTGATTCCCCAATTGAGGTCCACTTGGACCGAAAGAGGTTCCTGGAGCGTTTTCTTTCCATCTCAAAATTTACTAAAATTGACAAGACTTCGGTGTGTATGCTCTGCACTTGGATATGGTTCATTCGATCAGTCAAGTTGTATCAAAAGAACTTGAGTGACTAGTATAATTAGGATTCACTCTCCCAAATTGACAAACCATCAGGTGAAAATCCAACACCTAGATCAAACCATTACGGTGGAAAAATACCCAAAGGAAGTGGGAACTTCTGAAAAGTGACCTCGCGACGCTGATCTCTGTCACACCCTAATGGGTGCTTTATGAACAATAGCCCTAGAAACTCCATTCAGCCCACATATTCCTTGCGGGTAGCCGTGAAGGTTTAGTTTTGGACATACTCCAAGTACTCTTGGGTATATCTAGAGTCCACCCCTTCGCCTATTTTTAATCAACTCATATTTCACATTAACTTAAAACGTACCAAAAGGAAATTGAAAAACATTCACTCCAAGCACATGCAAGTACATTGATTTCCTTTTGACTCCATTTTAAGGCACTGGATATTTTCTTGCTATATATATATATATATATATATATATATATATATTGTGTCTCAGCATTGTGCTTTCATGCACTCATTTTGTATCTTGTCATCTATGGTTGTTTATGGTTAAATTTCAAACTCCTAAGTAACTCATTCAATTTAACATCACCATAATAAATCATTTTTACTTAGTAACTTAATAGGGTCTACCCCCCTTGGCTTCGTTAGGAGTTGAGCCTAAACGAAGGAGTCAAGAACAAGGTGACAGTCTTGACTCGAGACTTTCCCCCAAGGACACACCGAGTGGCTTGAATATTTCTGCCACGTGACCTAGGTGTGTGAAAGGTGGCAACACTCCCCAACTTAAAGGAGGTTTTTTTGGGTTTTACCTTGACAAACACATTCTCACCTACTTGGAATTCTTTCTTAGTTCTTTTAAGGTATGCATGACTCTTTTGTCTATCCTGTGTGATTTTCAGATTGGTTTTTAACGGTTTCTTTGTTAGTTCCATTTATTTTAACAAGTCAGGTCCTAACATCAATCTATCAACTAGATTACTTCATGAAATGCGAGTATTGCATTTCGTACCATACAATATTTCAAAAGGACTAAGTTTAGCTGAAGCTTGATAATGATTGTTATAAGCAAAATTAACTAAGTGTAGATATTCTTCCCATTTCTTTGGATGATCTCTAACATACATCTGTAACATATCTTCTAAAACTTGATTTACTCATTCTATTTTTTCGTCTGTTTGCAGATGTGTTGGAGGAGCTAGTCAATGAGCTGACTAGTCAAGTAGCCGACTAATTGAAATTTAGGTCAGCCATGTAAGCTGTTTTGGTTGACCAAACCGACAGGTAGTTACTTGTAATCGTTTGTAGTCATATATATTAGGATGTTGAGCCAGATGAGAACTTAGTTCAACTTTTGTATATGTATGGACCCTCATGTAATGCTATAATATAGTCTATTACTTCATTACCTATTCTTGTCTCTTGTGTCTGTTATGATTATATGTTTCTATGTGTATTATTGGTAACCTTATGTGATCTGCGAGATTACAACATTGGTTCTATTGCCGGTAGTACATATACAGACATAATGCCCATAAGCAGATGATATTAGAGCAAGATATTAAGAATTGGTGGGAGCGTAAGATAGAAAATTATTTGCAAAACTACGCAAGAAGAAACATATTGACCATTGCTTAGGAAAAGGAGAAATTCTTCACTGAAACACATGATAATTTTGTAGAGTCGATACCTCAGTTTTTGAAAAAACTTCTGGATGAAAGAGCCAGAAGCAACTAAACATCAAGAACTACTGGAGAAGCTGATTTGAGGCAGACGAACAAACTTGTCGAAGTTGTTTGAAAAAATCACAAGCAAATTCTGCGAAGAACTAAATGCAAAGGAAAGATTTTCGGTCAAAAGCATTGAGAAAAGGTTTTATACAGACCTCACTAAGCAATTCATTTTCTCCTTACTGACCCTTTTGTTCAAATTCCTAATCTAGAAGGGAGTGGGCCATATCATAGAGCCTCTTCCATCACTACGTGAACCACCACCAAATTCTAACTGGGTGGAGAAATAGAAGAAGTGGGAAAAATTCATCGTCAAAAGGGAGTGGGAGAACTTCCTAAGAAAATAAACAGAACTATCTGAGTTTTCTAAAGCGTCGGGTAGGCTATGGGTGGGTGGCTGGTCATGTCTCGAGGTAAGGTAAAACATATTCTAGTCGACTGAAGAAAATACCATCACTAGCAATGAAAAAATGACGTAAGAAGGAAATCAAATGAACAGTGACACATAAGTACGACAGACTTGTAGAAGCTAGAAAGAGAGAAGAGGAAGAAAAGAAGGGAAGAGAGAAGAGAGAAATCTAGCGTGTCGCAAAGAGAAATGGCCACCAGGGTGACAGAACAAGGAAATTTTCCAGAGTCAGATCATGACTGACAGGAAGAAGGAATAGAGGAAGAAGCATCACCCATGGAAGAATATTTGTGGATAGAGTAGAGAGAAGGTCTCCAAGTAGAAATTCCCCAGGAGGAAAGACCTCTGTCTCCGACGAATCTGAGGACCCGAATTCAGGCCATTGTCGAAGAATACTTGTTGCTAAGAGTTGGTGAGTTCAGTACATGGAGCCAACTAGATGACGAAGTAAATGATGATAATCATTTAGTAATCCATCCACCAGAGGAAGGAAATTGGTTAACATTTCAGGCATACCCATCCAACCGAAGTATCCACTTGCTCTATTCGACACATGAAGGAGAAATCGCCCTGCCAAACACAACTTTACAAGGAATAGAACAGTCAGACTTGCAAGCACATCAGTGTAGCTAGACATCGACAGAAGAAGTCAACCCGAAATGACTACTAGTAGGAGAATAAACAACAACAAAAAAATACCGATAGGAACAAAAGTTCCATCGACAACAGCTGTGAAAAATGAGGTACGCCAACTATCCGACTACCCCCACCACCACCCCCACTACTGCCACCTCGCGAAGGAGACAACAACACTGACATGGGTCACGGATCAGCACATATCCCCCCGAGGGTGACGAACACCCTAGACTACACTGGTTCTTCTGCGAGTCAATATGGGAGACAAATCAAGTTATGGTCGAAGAATGACAAATGGCACAATTCGCTGGTGCTTTATGAAAAAGAGCACTGAATTGGTATATGACTTATATCAAGAGAACTCCCCAAGCATCCAAAGCTGACATTAAGGCACAATTTTTATCTTTCTTTAAAACACCAGATGAAAAACATCTGGCAACCAAAAAGATGAAAACAACATCTCAGAAACCAACAAAGTCCGTCCAGGAATATGATAAGTGATGGAAAGACCTCCTCAAGACAGTTTCTTATAGGTCTATCACAGAAAATCCAGCGGCACAGAATCTTGGAGACGTTTAAAACATATGAGGACACACTTACCAAAGCTCTGCAAATAGAGATGGATGAATATTTCCCATCATATCCCATCGATACCAGGCTAGAAGAACAGCTAGAAATCATGCAGAAATCATTGAAAGAGATGAACCTCAAGAATCAGGATGTCTGATGCACAAAATGCTCCATGGCTGAACACACTAAGGATAACTGTCGACAAGACATAAGTCGACAGGACGTTCATTTTGTCCAAAATAAATGCTTCTATGACATTTTCCAAGAACATGGAGACCATACAACGAAATATTGCCCATATAACATGAATAATGGCAAAGCATCCTGGTGTGGAACCTTTGAGGTAAAAAGTCACGCAATTGCCGACTTCCACTTAAAATTCAAGAATCGACAAAACTATCAAGCATTCTACTAAACGAATGCAATCGCACAAAACAATGATAATGTATCAAGGAACAACTAACAAAATAAACCAAATAATCAAAGATATGAAGGTTGTCGATATGAGCACCGATTTGACAAATGTTGAGGGTTTGGAGGTCGAGAACGATTTTCCAAAAATCATTAGAGGAAATTTGGGGTCTAAAATGGGAATTATAAGAAAACATGCCAGCAATAAGTTCTTGTGAGTTGGAATTCAAGAACTAATAGAATTTCAATAAAATTAGTCAACCATAATGGTTGAATTGACATGTTTGTCATAAAAAAAACTCCTTTTTTTGTTCGTATTTTCGATATATCTCCCTATGTTTGTACTCAAATTCCGATTGGGAGAGCTTGTTGGATGCAGAATTCGATTTTGCATCCAACGAGTACCCACATTGCATACTTTTGATGGACCCCGCTACCCCAAAAGAAAGAAATACCTGAAAAAATGTGATGATGGCATCATCATCACGTAAAAACATGGAGATGTGTCAAAATTTGAGTAAAAACACAGGGAGATATGTCGAAAATACGAACACAAAAAGTAGTTTTTTCTTTCTTCCTCTAAAATTAATAAATATTATTTTATTATTTTAACTATTATTTTATTAATTTCCTTAGGAGGCCCATTTTATACCTCAAAATTCCTCTAATGTGCGATAATCAACCACGACAGCCCATCTAGTGCGTTACATTCTACAAAGAAGGACACTGCTACTCAGACTATCCATACAAATATAGAACTGATCTAAAGTTTTGTACTAGCTACAGTGTGAGCGATCACTCACTAGAGGATTGTCCCACCATGCTCGAAAAGATTAATAAAATAAAAAATGTTAATGTCTTTTCGTGTTTTCAAAAACATGATGTAATGAATACAAAGAACCCACACATAGTAACCCAACAAGGGGCAAAAATTGGAAATGGTAGTCCACGTATAAGTAAAATCAGAGAAAAAATGATTATTCGAACCCGACAAAACAAAAACAACTATATAACGACGCATCAAACATGTTTAAAGAATTTGCTAGGCAGGAAGTAGTCGATGAGAGCTGACAAAACACAGTTAAAGAATTAATATGTTTAGTACAGAATGATAAATTAGTGTCTCAATTCATTGATTTTCTATATAATATGACGCACACTAATAATACAGAAAAACAAACCAAAAATATATGTAGTCTGAACCAAAAAGACAAGAGCGATGCCGACCCACTTGTCTATCTAGAAATCGAAGGATACCATGTTTGACAAGTTGTACTCGACTTCGGTTCACAAGTAAATATTATGACGCGAGATACATAGGAACAGTTGGGTAGAGATCGACTATATGAGTCAGTTATATACCTCAAATTAGCCAACCAGGGACTGATCGAACCCATTGGGGTTTGGAGAAATGTTGATATGACAATAAAAGGAATATCGAATAAAGTCGACTTTGAAATCATTGACCCTAAAGAAGGATCCAGCTCCTTCCTAGCCTTGGTAGGTCAACCATGGGGAAGAAAAATGAAAGCATCAATATCTTTAGACAAAGAAAGAATAAAATTAAAATGAAATGGATAGAAAGTTATTGTCCCTATTCATCCTTCCCAAGGCGAACCTTGGACTGAACCCATCGATGAAGAATTTGACATTCGACAATTATATCAAATTTAAAATAACGAAGACTACACTGAACCCAATATATATGGTGAGCTTCACTTAGGCAACCAAGACTCAGTAGGATATAATTAGGATGTAGTATTATATGATTGGGAGGTATAAAACTATGAAACTAAATCAATGGGTTGTTGGCCCATTCAGGCTATATAGAAGAGACCAACCCGTCAATGCTTCTCAGTCTCCACCATTCCAAAAATATTTGAAAGGAAAAATAGGGAATACCCTACCTTAACCTCAACAAATATAAGTATCAAACAAAACCCAAGGTATAAAGAAAGAGAGTCCCCAATTCTTCATATAGAACAAGTCTCTAAGAAGCTAGGTGAACATGGCCGAGTACAAAGCCTAGTAGAAACCTTTACAGGACAAGTTGCTTGATGGTGGGACAGCCATCAGTTAAGACTGAAGACTTGGACAACAGCTTGGACTTACTTCATAGAATGTTTCATAGGAAGGACGCTAACTAAACAGGTGGAAATACATGTCTTCATCCAAGGGAAAGCCCTAGATGATCACATAAGAACATGCGAAAGAGAATGGAGAAGACTTGGTTATAAAGATGAACATACATGGCCACACTTATTTCCCTCGACACTAGACAACTTACCAAATAAATGGTATAAAATTGAAGAAGCATGAGTCAAAACATCCAATGGAACAAACTTAGAGAAAACTTCATTAAGGACTTCAGTTTTATACTGCAAAACGAAAAGCTAGTTGAAACTGCAAAAAATAAAAGCATTCATAGAACCAGATAGAAACAATAGTTTGATACCAAACCATGATCAACCAAACATATCATGCAATAACATTCAAACCAACATAATACCACAATCGAGAAGACTACAAATGGAAAATGAACATATAGAAGGAAAAATCTTTCAATGGAAATCGTATCACTCAGAAACAACAAAACCAATTCGACCAATACTTAAAGTCGACACAACCGACAAAGAAGACACCGACCGAATGACTGAAGCTGACTTTCCTACTACATTCTCATAGTTCAAAGAAGGGAGTCGACCGATCAATGAAGCCAAGGCACCAGAATGGATGGATGCCAAAATCAAAACTAAAGAGTTTGACATATCAAATTATGAACGACCAAAAATGGCAAGAATTGGTGATTACTTGAGTGAAGAGAAAATGACTGAAAGAATAAACCTATTGAAAGAATTCCAGGATTCCTTTGCTAGAGACTATAAAGATATCAAAGGGCTAGTACATGAAATGGGTGAAATGAAGATTGAGATCAAACCCGATGCTAGACCCGTAAATAAAATGCCATACAAATTAGCTCATAAATACAAAGAGATAGTCAAGAAAGAGATCAATTGTATGCTCGCAGCAAGAATTATCTACCCTATCGACTAGTCAAAATGGGCAAGTCCAATGGTCATCCAACCGAGCAAACACGACCCAACAAAACTGTCGATTTGTGTCAATTTCAGAGAACTAAACAAAGTCAATCTAACAGACCCATTCCCAACACCATACACAAATGAAATATTAAATGAAGTTGTAAGACATGAATCCTACTCATTTACAGATGGATTCTCAGGGAATAATCAAGTACCAATAGCCAAAGAGGATTAGAAAAATACCACATTTGTATGTGAATTTGGCTCATTCTCCTACAAAGTTATGCCTTTTGGTCTAAAAAATGCACCTGCAGTATTTTCGAAAATTGTTGTTAAAACATTTCAAGAATATATCTACAAAACAATGGCAGTATACTTTGACAATTGGACAATCTACTCCATGCTGAAATATCATTGCAAATGGCTAAGGCTCATGCTGGAACGATGACGACAAATCCAGTTATCTCTCAACATAAAGAAATGCATCTTTCCGACCCGTATAGGGATACTACTAGGGAACATTGTATGCAAAGAACACATCAAGCTCAACTTTGCAAAAATAAAGATTATCCTCAACTTGATACCATCGGTGAATCCAAAACAGGTCAGGGTACTGCTGGGACATACTAAATACTACATAAAATTTATTAGATACTATTGAGATATGACCTATCAAGTGGAAGAACTATTGAGAGAAGTTGAGAAGTTTGATTAGATAGAGGAATGTAATATATCATTCGATACATTAAAATGGAAACTAGTCGAGGCACCTATCCTCAGATTCCTAAATTGGTCGATCAAATTCCATGCGCATATCGACGTATCAGGCCTAGAAATAGGCACGATTTTAACGTAGCCAGTGGATGATGGAATGGACTATCCAGTAGTATACAGCAATAGAAAACTAAACAAAGCAGAATTAAACTATTCGACAACAGAGAGGGAAGCATTAGGTACGGTATTCATGCTACAAAAGTACTGACATTACCTACTAGCCAATCCCTTCATATTATACATATATCATCAAGTGTTAAAATACCTTGTAAATAAACCTTTGCATCATGGGATAATTTGTCGATGGTTAATACTATTTCATTAATTTGAATTCGAAGTCGTTGTTAGAACAGGAAAACTAAATGTCATACCCAACCACTTGTCGATAATCGACATGGGGAAGGAGCCTACAAGAGTCGAGGATGACCTGCCGAACGCACACTTATTTCGAATAGAAGCTGTCCTAATAGAATTTGAGGAAATAACACAATTTCTAGAGAATGGTCCAACACCAGAGGGAATGAGCACAAAAAAGAAACAAATATTAGCCATGAAGGCTACACCATACAGCCTCATAAGTGGATTTTTATATAAAATGGGCTTAGACGACATCCTCCGATGATGTGTATTAGAATATGAAAGATAAAATATTATGCACGAAGCACACTATGGACTGATGGGAGGACATTTCCAAGCAGATACAACTGCCAAGAAAATCCAACAATCGAGACTATGGTGGCTGACATTATACAAGGACTAAAAAATGTTTGTTAGCCAATGCGACCGATGCCAACGACTGGGTCGACCTCTGCCTAGTACATAAATTCCCTTGATATTAGTAAACCCAAGTCTAACATTTGAAATTTGGGCCATCGACTTCATAGGACCATTCCCAATACCAACAAGAAGAACATGTGTGAGGTATATAATAACTGCAGTAGAATATGTAACCAAATGGGTTGAGGAAGAACCTGTTGAAACCTGTTCTAGTGAGGTAGCTACTAAGTTCATCTATGAAAACATAGTTACTAGATTTGGATTCCCACTAACTTTAATCAGTGACCAAGGGTCACACTTCATTAACAAAACCATCAACGCACTAATAGAATAGTTCAAAATTGACCACCGATGAAGTACAACTTATCACCCTCAGTTGAATAGAGCAATAGAGGCATTTAACAAAACACTAACAAGGGGTTTAACAAAAATTTACAATACCGATAAGGATGATTGCGACGAAAAAATCCTCGCAGTGCTATGGGCTTACAGGACAGCATACAAATGGTCGACAAACCAAACATCGTTTCATCTAGTCTATGACCAAGAAGCAGTTGTTCCCTTACATTTTCGATAACAAAATCCTGTGATAGCAGATATCCTACACATCAATGTCGAAGAAGGAAGGAAGGACTGACTGATAAAACTAGGAAAACTAGAAGAACACCGACTGCTCAATATACAACATCAAGAAATTTAGAAACAACAGCAGAAGGCTTGGCATGATCGAAACATCAAAAACAAAAATTTATCGATCGGAGATCTTGCTCTTCTGTATAATAGTTGAGTGAAAGGAAAACCTAAAAAGTTACACACATAATGGATGGGACCTTACATTGTCAAAGAAATTCATGCCAACGAATCAGTCCAACTAAGAATGTTACAAGGCATAGTATTTTAGAAACTTGTTAATGGTGCTCGACTAAAATGGTACCAAAACTAAGTAATTAAAAAAAAAATAATGACCATAATTGTTCAGAAAAACCTATAAAAAGCTAAAAATACCAAAAAAAACCAAAAGAACCAACACTCATAAGCCAAAATGACAGGAAATTTCGAAAGATATAGTAGACCATAGTTTGACAACCGACATCCCTACCATCGACATGCCATCATCGAATAACCTCATGATCGACATCGATCGACGACTCCAAAGGTCAAATCATGCCCTCATGACTACGATCAGGAGCGCCAAAACTAGAATGTATTAAACGCACCCTCAATAAACCATCTTGGACCATCATCTCCACCATTATGCCTTCATCGACAAAGCCGCCATCTGCTCCACCTATAAATACTACGTCAGAGAAATATTTCTTACCACGTTTCAAAAAAATAGAGAAACCAAGTACTAAGAAATTTGAAAGCAGAAACCCTGTGAAGAAAGCTGACCAAGAGACTGACAAAATGGCTCCAAAGCAAACCAAAGCCGCAACTAGAATGCATCGAAATCCCACTCGTAAGAAGATTAAGACACATAAAAAACGCAAAGGTATAGGAAACTTCATGGGAAAAGATCTGGGTAGAAATCAAAGAATGGGCCTATGTAGATAAGAAAATGAAACAAGAAGCAGAGAAAAAAATCCACTGTACCATTATGAGTTACATGAATACACCTTTCATGGTAAGTTTTGTCGAGACAAAAGAAACCGCTGTAAAATTTATCATCAGCCGGTCCCGCAATGGCATATTCTACTTCGACAAACCAGTAGAAATTTCTAGCGAGATCATATACAAGCTTACCTGACTTTCAAATTAGGGTGACCCTGTTCCTATCGGCATAAAATATGGATTAGTAGAATGAATAAAAAGGACACCATCAGGAGAGAACTCAAAAGGGCTAATGATCAGTCAAATACAAGCCCATACGCCGCAAATAGTTTCCAAAATCATAGCGACAAGACTCACCCCTACAGACCTAGTGAGTGATTTGAAGCTAGAAATGTTGGAAGCATTCGACACAATAGTAGAGTTAGGGAAAATTTACCGTTGGGCTCAGTATGTCGCTGACATGATCAAGTCCATATGTGAAAAATTCCAGGAGTCGGCTAGAATTATCAGGTTACCATCACTGATAATTTGGATAGCCATGTACCAGTTATGTCCAGTCGAAGATAAGCAGTTCCTCTAGCCATGCAAATATCACATGTGTCGTTTCAAACCATTTTCACATAATGGAACTATAAAATAACTAGCAAAAGGAAAAGTAATGTTGGAAAATTGGTTTCAGAACCTAAAAGTCCATACAACCAAATGGAGGGTGTGTCAGAACATCTGAAAAAGTCTACCAAAAATAGCACACATTCAATTAGATATCAACCACACTGCAGTCTGGTACATGCAGGGGGTGAAAGCAAAAGAAAAACCTCTCGACTATTATCCTTTAGTCGACGAGATTTTCCAAGAGGTAGCTCAACAATCCAATACCAAGTTGTCGATATTAGCAAGGGCCAAAGCAACAAATCAACCTATTGAGGAACCCTTGACCGACTAGGAAAAAGAGGAGGATTATGAACTCCATCTATATATCAGTACCTTCATGTTGGAGGATACACTGACAGAGGATACCAGCAAGCTCCAACAGATGACTGTTCCACAACGCCTCCAAATTGAAAGTGCACCAACTGAACGTCAGGTAGTCATACTGACAGAACAAAGTGTCATCCTAACTCATCAATAGGGGGGAGGAGAAGAGCAGATAGAAGAAGATATTGAATTAGATAATCCAGAGTATGCTATGATGAGAAAATTTAAGAAAAATAGCAAAGGAAATAGTAGCATCAAGGAAAAATAAAGCAAATCAAGAAAAAGGGAAGGGGAAGTGTAAACTTATTCTATCAGAGTTAAAAGATGAAGAAGAACTGTTAGCTACTGCTATCGACATCATAGAAGATGCTGCAGCAAATAAAATATCAGTTGAAACACAATTCAAGTGGTTCGTCGACTCAGGAGCGAAACAAGGCAGACTGAAAAAGGTAAAAACTACAAACCCTTCATTCGATGAGAATATTTTTTATTTAGTTTCCACCCCCCCCCCACTCCCATCCCCAACCCAGATCACACAAGAAGATATCCCACAACCAACCACCATCAATCCTATAGACATCTGTAAAAATGTTATGCCGGAACCGTTAAAAGAACGATTCAATCACAACACAACTTCCAGGCATTTATTGAAAAAATCCCCAAATTATTCGCATCTACATAGAAAATTACCACCATACACATGTTAACCGAGTCTAGCTCAGCACGCCAAACCCTATCACAACAAATCAGACAAATACCTTAGAAACCAAGAACTATTGCAAGTATTAGATCAACATTTTTAAGGAACCCAGAAAAAACCTCTCAAGTTGTCAGAAGCCGCATTTCATCCTTTACCCCATCAAGTATTAATCATCCACCACCAACCAACAAACCAGTAGGAGACTTGGAAGAGAATGACCAAGAAGATACATTAGCAATCAATTAGGAGATCGACAACATATTCTCTGTCGCCTCTGACAACCCAGCCAACTCACCACCAGAAGTCGAAGATCCCTCATTGATGGAAAACATCCCAACCACACCACTTGCACGAGACCAATCACCATCTCCATCACCACATTCAAATCCATAACCTTTTCCAAACCATGAATCACCCGTTTCAACCCCTCCAGATACACACCGAGCTGCAAGCCCTACCCAAGAGGCTCAAACAAAAATTCCCCCAAATAATGAAGTTCAGCCCAATGAAGATCATCAGCTCAAAAATCAGCTGCCTAAAAATTAACCACTTGCAGAACCACAGGTAGAACAATAGGTCGACAGCATAGACACAAAAGGAAGAGAAAAGATAAAAAGAAAAAGGAACACCACAAAGAACAAATACCGACAGTGATCCACCTCATCCAACTAGGATTGACTTATACAGTCAACACAGTAAAATTGAGAGATGGAGAGTTGGATCAACTCTTAGGAACCCTCACCACAGAAGTAGCAACAAGAAGCAAGACCATACGAGAACATCTCGACAGCATTAAGAAAGAGCAAATTAAATTTCTGTCAAACTACGGAAATTTAATTCAAATAGTCATACCAGGACCAATAGAGGCCAGCACCAACAAGCCACTGGAGAAAACATATCAGCTATTTGAAAGTGTGGTGTCGACCCTACCAGCACAACTACAACTTACAAAATAAGATCAAAAAGAGGAAACATACAAATTACTGAGGTAGTAGTACACAATGTTCTCTGAAGCTCATAAGGTACTGCAGGACCACTTAGAATAATCCATCATTACAGAATAAGTACTCTTTAATCGGCATACCTACTATTGGAAAGTATTTCAATAGACCCGCTAGAATCGTAAGCAAATCCAAGAACTAAAAAAGAGGTGAGGTCTTGAAGAATCAATGAGGAGTACAATACAAGACCAGATTGAATTGAAAACAATAAAATTAGAGAAACTAGAGAAACAAGCACATCAGTGGGTACAACAAGCACTACCCAGCCTTGAAAAACTGGACACAATATGCCCACAGATGAAGAGATTATTGGATACAACATATGAAAAGGATTAATTCATGGGGCCCAACATGGAAAGCATCACAGACCTTTCCATCCAGGAGAAAATGGCAACTCTATCAAGCATCACAATCTTGACTATCGATATCCAGAAATTTCTACAAAATTGGACGGAGTTTCAGCACCAACTAGCCATTACAGTAGAAGCCATTGTGGAAGTATGTACGCAAAAATGACTAACCATCCAACTACACAGTCCATGAAGCCAAACCAAAGTAGAAGTAACTATCTCAGACAGTATAAATTTTGAGTACCTCCCCTATTTCTTCGAGACAAAGAAAGATTTTGTTCCTGGGGGAGATGTTGAAGGAGCTAGTGGGTGAGCCTACTAGTCGAGTAGTCGACTAATTGGAGATTAGGTCGGCCACATAAGTCATGTCGGTTAACTGAACCGACAGGTAGTTACTTGTAACCGTTTGTAATCATATATATTAGGTTATTGATCTAGATGAGAACTCAGTTCAGTTTTTGTATATGTATGAACCCTCATGTAATGCTATAATATCGTCTATTACTTCATTACCTATTCTTGCCTCTTGTGTCTATTATGCTTATATGTTTCTATGTGTATTATTTGTAACCTTATGTTATCTGTGAGATTACAACAGGATGATAAGCGGTACTAAAATTTAACTTAGTGTCCAATCCTTTATACAATGACTTCCATAAATTACCAGTAAACATAGGATCCCTATTATAAATTATCATTTTAGGAATTCGATGAAAACAAAAGATTTCCTTCATAAAAATATCACCAATATTAGAAGCCTTATAACTAGTTTTAACATGTATAAAATGAGTTTCCTTGCTAAGTTTTTCTACCACTACCATCACATAATCATTTTTCTTTTGATTTTTAGGCAGTCTTGTTATGAAATCAAGGCTAATAATTTCCCATTTCCAACCAGGAATTTGTAATGGTTGCAATAAACTTGCTAGTGTCGATGCTCAGCTTTAACTTGCTGGCATTCTATGCACCTAGCTATATATTCAACCACTTCATTCTTCATATTGGGCCAAAAATAATCTTTTCTTAACAAAGTTATTTATCATCATTTGGTAACCAAGATGTCATGAGTAAGGACTCTTATTTACTTCATTTAAGATCAACAATTTAATTTCTTGTACATTAGGTACGTATAATTTGTTTTTATACTTCATTAAACCTTTTTCATTCAAACTGAAATCTCTTTTTATATTTTCAGATTCATTTTCTGTAACTGTTTCCCTTAAATTTTGATATTCCTTATCCATTTTTACTTCATCTCCGAACTTATCGTCCAATTCTGTTCTATAACTGCTAACAATGGCTATAAAATTCATATTTGCATTCTACTTAAGGCATCCACCACCTTAGTCTCCTTTCCTTTTATATGTCTGATCTCAAATTTGTATTCGCTAAGGAAAGCTAACCATCTTACATGCCTTGCATTCAGATTTTGTTGAGTAAATAAGTATTTCAAACTTATGTTATCAGACATTAATAAAAAAATTCTACCGATTAGATGATGGCCCCCCATTTTCAACGCATGTATTATAGCAGCCAACTCTAAATCGTAGGTAGCATAATTATTTTCATGTAATTTTAACTTTCTTGTCTCGTATGCTATTACATGGCCCTCTTGCATTAACACTCCACCCAGGCCCTCATTGCATGCATCAATGCATACAACAAAGTCCTTATTTGGATCTGTTATTTTTAAGATAGGTGCAGTGGTTAATAATTTTTTTAACTTGTTAAAACTTTCTTCACATTTTACATCCCATACAAATATTTTTGCCTTTTTTCTGTAAAGATGTTATGGGATTCGCAATCTTTGAGAATCCTTTTATGAATTTTTGATAATAACCTGTAATCCCCATGAACGATCGTACATACGATACGTCCTTAGGAACAATCCATTCCATTATTAACCTTATATTATCATGATCCACTGATATCCCCTCCTTGGATATCACATGGCCTAGATACTGTACTTTATCCTTAAAGAATTCACATTTACTAAATTTAGTGTACAATTTGTGTTCTCTTATAAATTGTAATATTATATGTAGATGTTCATCTTGTTCTTCTTTTGTTTTTGAATAAATCAGTATGTCATCTATGAAGACAACTATGAATTTATCCAAGTACTTACTTAAGACAATGTTCATTAAACACATAAAAGATGTTGGAGATTTTGTTAGCCCAAATGACATAACTACAAACTCCTAATGCCTGTAACGGGTTCTAAATGTAGTTTTAAATATATATTCTTCTTTAATTTTGGCTTGATGATATCCAAATCTCATGTCTATTTATGACAATATCGTTGCTCTGTGTATCATATTGAACAGATCATCTATGCGGGGAAATGGATATTTGTTTTTAATTGTCATCTTATTTCACTGATGGTAATCTATACATAAACGTAAGGTACCCTCTTTATTTTTAACAAATAAGACATTTGATCCCCGAGGGGATACACTTGGTCTTATGTAATTCTTTTTTATTAACTCTTGTAGTTGTAGTTTTAATTGATTAAGTTCTAGGATGTTCATCCGGTAAGGATCCTTTGAATTGGGTACAACTCCTGGTACTAATTCAATAGTAAAATCCAATTCTCTTTTCATAGGTAATCCTGGAATCTCTTCCGGGAATACATCTGAAATTTTTTTTAAGATTGGTATATCATAAAATTTAAACTTATCTACTTTATTCATGTGTTCGTCATTCATTACATGCGCAACAAAAACTTTACAACCTTTATGTACAGAATTTTTCATTTGCAAAGCTGAAATTTGTCTAACAAAAACTTTTTTAGGTATTCCTTTTACTGTAATTGTTTCTCCTTTTCCATCTAAACATGTAAATGTTTTCTCAAAATAATTTGAAACTACTATGTGTTTTTCCAGCCAGTCCATACCTATTAAAATATCATATGACCCTAGCGATAATACATTTAATTCCACTTGAGTTTTGAATTGACTCATAAACATTTCACAATTTTCAACATAGCTAACTACCTTTCTTTTGGTTCCTGTAGCTAATTAAACCAACCAATATTTTTCAAACTTTTTCAAACGCAAGTTACAACTTTTTGCTATACTAGGTGACACATAGCTTAAACTAGCACCTGGGTCTATCAAAAGAGAAATAGGTTTGTTGTGTATCATACATTCTATTTCAACCATGGATGTTTGGTGAACATCCTATCGATTCTATAAGGCTGCATTAATTCTGGGCATCTCGTTTTCTACGTCACCAACAGTTGCTTCCTCCAGAATTGTATGCACATTGTTGAAATTCCTCTTTCTATTTGGACAGTCCTTCGCATAATGAGGTCCTTGACATTCCCAACACTTTATAGGTTCTCTTTGTTTATTAATTTAATGACGATTATTAGATAGAACTTTGTTCTTTGCTGCTGTAAAATTCTAGTGTGTATTACTTTCAAAATCTGTTCCTTGATAATTATTCTTAGAAACGTTTCGGTAGTTATTTCTGAAATTTATGTTGGGCTTAAAGCCTTTCCTTCTTTTTTCAAAATTATCTGTTGTTTTACTCTTCTAGTTAGGTATTCCTTATTTTTACTTTTTTCTTTGTTCATAACAGAAATTAGCTTTCCTCATTGCCTCCGCAAGGGTTTTTGGATTGTCACATTCAATTCTGTCCTTGAAGCTAAGAGGTAAACAATTAGAAACCTCTGTATCTTATGATTTTCATCGATAATATAAGCTACATAGCGTAATAAACTTCAAAATTTACTACCTAGTTCCTTCATTGACATTGAACCTAGCTTCAGATCGTAAAATTCCTTAGCTCTTTCTTCGTAATACGATTCAGATAAATTTTTTCTTTTAAAGTATTTCTTGAAAGTTCTCCAAGTTACATACTTTTCTTTAATGTTTTTCACTCTTTTTATATCCTACCATCACATATCATCTTTTCTAGTTATGTTATAGATAACCATTCTAGCTTTCAACCTATCTGAGTATTTATAAATTTGAACATACTTTTTTCATACTTGACTACCATGCATCAACTTCTTAACCTTTTTCCACCTCACCATTAAACATGGGGGGTTTTATCTTCTTAAACTATCCTGAAATTTCTTCATAAGGTTTATATTTTCTCTTTTTAGGACTGTTGTCAATGTCACTAATTTCATTGGAATATTTATGCTTTTCTCTGTGTGACCTAACCTTAATTCCCGAAGAGTAATTACTTTCATTATCGGAAAATTTTAACTTCTTACCTTTACGCTTGTAGGATATAGTTCTAGATTCATATTCATGATCTTTTCTTTTATCCTTTAGGTTTCGTTATGTAATTTATCTAGCAGTATCTGATTTAATTCTTCATGTGCTCTTAAAATTCTTTCATTATCTTCCTTTACAATCTGTAATTCATCTTTTAAGTCTTTTACAGTTTGAAGTAATTCAGATGGTAGATTATTTAGTTCCAGATATATATTATCTGGATTATTATGATGTGATCCATCTTCAGCGGATGCCTCTACCCCTTCCATTTCTTGCAAAATAAAAATTTGTATTTTTGTACAGAATTTTTTTTTTAGCATAATTAGTATTTTTGATCTCCTGTTTTGTATGCGAGTTTGGCCAACTTTAGGCCTAGTGTTTGCAAACTCACTCTGATACCACATGTAACCACTCGATAATTTCATATAAAAAAATTAATATTGAGTGTTTAGGTCAATATAAACACAAATTGGTTTTACAAATCTTTTTAAGATATGTAAATTCTTGATTTCAATTTTCAACCTAGGAATTATCCTAATATTGAACATTTAGTAAATGATAACTTCATTTGTGTTTCCTAAATATTATACAGGTTTCCAAACTGTAATTAGAAACACTTGTTTTTCAAAGGTTGATGAGTTATGCCCGTTTGTAGTAGGTTATGTTTATGTGCTTAACTTGTTTTTACCACAAGATAAAAGGCGTCATGTTTTGATGTTTTTAACTCTACTTAAAAAAATCCTAAGAGAGGCTAGGGTTTCAAGGTTTAAAGGGTCTTACCTAGCTTATGAAGCTAATGCATTTTTTAAACTCATAATACTTGTAGGTGTTCTTCCACAAAAGGGATTTTTCCAACCCTTCCCAACCCAACAACTATAAACACAAGGTATTAAAACAAAAATACAAGGAAAATCAAAATTAAAACTATGGAGAGGGGGTTTGTGAATTTGAAACTACGTGGAGGTAAGTAAACTTTAAAAGAGAACCCATGCTAAATATCGTGGTGCTTTTTAGCTGTGCTATGGGTTAAACCCTAAATGACTCTCAAGGTTTTTCTATTGTTATTTTTGGTAATGTTAAAGGGTGAAGAGAGTCGAGCAGCTTTCAGTGCTTTCTAACAGGGTCTACCTTGGTCCTTGCAACCACATTGTTCACATTTTCATTTTGATTTTCTCTTAGCCACAACTTGCAGGGTCTTGGTCTTGGCCTGCCTTAGAAATAATTCATAGGGTTGTTGAGATAAGTCATATGTTCGTTCTTTAGATGAATGCAGAACTTTATAAGGTCAATAGATAGCCTTCTTACAAGGGTTAACTCCTGTGCATTGTTTAATTTCAGGGGATTTCGAAAAGGTGCTTCCTCGATGAAGTAATGTTGAAGAAGAGTGATGTGGTCAAGGGTATCGACGTTGAGGGTTCTGGTAAGACCCAAAATTCCTTACACCCTATGCTCCTTGATGTCATGGGAAGCTAGAACCGGGTTTCAAACTGGCTCTGGTTTCATTTTGGAGTTTCGATTCTCCTTCGTTTTGAATGGTAAACATTCTTGAGTAATTGTCTTTACGGCGTTAATGGTAGGATTTTTTACTGTTTTCAAGCCTATGATTAAGCTAGGGTTTTAACCCTTTTGTGATAGACTGTGGAGTCTATCGGAAGATGTAAAGTAGTTGTTATGAAAATATTTACTGTAGGGTCTTAAAGTGATTATGTTGCAACTTTGAGTTAAAAACTTGGCTTGATTCTTTGTCTTGCTCTATACTTGATATACTATTTTAATTCCTACTCTGTGCATTTGTTACTACTCTGAAATTAATATGACGTTGTATTTTATTTAAACTGTTTCTTGTTTCCAGGGCTACTATGTGTAAACGATAGTTGGTTTATTCTTTATAATACTGTTATTTGGTTTATTATTTAGAGAAAAGGGAAAATCCTTGCTCTTGTTGTTCAATTTATTTTTTACCAAACTTGAATGAATATTTGGGTTTTTAAGTGATATTCCAGGTTCTGTTAGAAATCATTGGTAAAAGAAATTTATTCTCATCTCATTTTCGAACTTAGAGTGTCATCGTTCTAAAGCGTTGTTCATATTTTTTTTTATACCTTGGTTTGCTCCTATGATAACACTCTAGGTTTTAATCTGTAATTATAATCTTTCTATGTATAAATTATAATTTGTTATTTTACTGAAAACAACTCTTGTTGAAAAATGCCATACTAGGCTTTAAAAAGTGGTTAAAAGAATTTCTAGGAAAAAAATGACCCTACGAGCTTTGAACCCTCGACGTCTACTACAATAACGTGATGGAAAAGTTTTATTTTTAAACTATTAATTCCTTAAAGGTAAATATTAAAATATAATCCTTTTGGTTGTGTGGATTCTTATATTAAGTAAGTTATTAAGGTTCTTATGGGTCTTGAACCCTTGCTGGATGCCATCGTTTTCGAAAATAGTTTAATATTATTTTAGTAGGTTTTAATTTGCGATTTAGGGTTTTACTATATATTTAAAATTTATATTTAGCTTGAAACTATGACAGTTATCAGTTTTCGAGTCTAATTCATTTTTCTGGTGGTATAAGCCTTCCAGACATGGGAGATTCATACATGATATTAATTATAAACAATATTAAGCCTTGCGGATGTAATAAATTAGTACAAGGTAAAATAATATTTGTAATTGTATTTTAATCTTTTTATGGATCTCTAATTTCTTGGCATAGTGTTTTTTACTCTCTATCTACATTTTTTATTTCGTTGGTTAAAACTTTGATTATGGATTTATTGTAACTAACCAGGGAAAACCCTAATTATGAAAGATAATATAGGAAAAACTTTGCTATGAAAGATCATGATAATATCTAAGATAAAACTGTATGGAAATATAAGAAAATAAAAGAAATACTAAACATTTGCTGAATTACCTACTACACTTTAATTTTAAGTAAAGTTACATTCATATTATGATAATATTATAAATAATATATCATTTCTGCTACGAAATTATGTGTAAGCAGTAACATTCATTGACTCAATATTTTACAGGAATAAAAATATACTTTCCTATTTAATTACAGAAACATAAGATCGGATTCTTCTTCATTCATAAATCCTATAGAAATAACAGATAAAGAATTTAAGATAACAAATCCAGAACATTATAGAACCTGTTCACTTTAGAAGGGGACAAGCACCCAAAGAAGTCCATTCCTCCCAACCGTCTCCCGAAAGCAGCCAAAATCACTTGCTTTAGGACCCCCGAGCCTGTTCACTGAACCACCAGGACAAAGATTCTATGTAGAAGCCTAATCAATCCTCTCTTTAACTCAGCAGTCACAATTACAGCCGACACTCTAGCAACTCACTTTAGATTTCCCCTCATTGAATTCCTCTTGTGTGCGAAAATTTTCAGTATCCAGCAAAACTACAAGGTTTTGATATTTGAGAATGTAGTGAGCCTCCTTCTCATTCGATGGTATATATAAGCTTTCCTAGGTATTTGGGTCAGTTTGCAATTAAATGAGCCACCTTCTCAGTTCCTCTTTTCTTGGGAACATGACCACAATTATATGGATGTTGCCTCGAACAACAGCTACAAAGTGAATGTTGTTGTTTTCATTTGTTATTTTGGCCTTCTACAACAGATCATTTCTCCTAGTGGGTCAGTGAACACTCTTAAACAGTCTTATTTGGATAGGTGTCTCTTATTTTTAATTATTAAATAATAAAATAATTCAATTAAAGTCATCTTTTACCATCCTTGGTTAGAAACATAGAACTTTACAATAACTTTTCAAGTAATGTCTTCTCAAAAATAAAATGTCTTCATTCCTAGGTGGGTTTCAGAAACCAACGTAGGAATGATGCAGATTCAGTCGCAACTAGACAATATTATGGTGCAAATCCGGGACATCAAGAAACAAAAAGAAGTTCAAGAAGGGCTATGGTGTACAATATGTAGAACAGAAAGAAACCATGAGGACAATTTCCCAGCTATCTTGAATTATGTTGTAGCAGGAATGTCGAACCTGATAAACACCTAAGGGATGCCTTGGTGTAGAATTTGTCATACTAGGGGCCATAAGTCAGAAGAATGTTTGTATTTACGGGAGATTTTAAGTACATCAACTATTCTATACTATAAATTTTGTAAATCAACAGGACATGATGAGAAATACTGCAGAGCACTTCAGTTGCTGCAAGAAAAGGCGGTGGATACCTACTTGATAAACAATGATGAGAAAATGAAAGTTGAATGAGAGCATCCTTAGTATCATCCTGCTCAATATCCACCACCGTAATTTCAACAACCACAATATCTTCAGCCACAATATCAATAGAATCAGTATCACCACAACAACAATACCCTCAGAAAAGGGGGGGGTGGAAATTTTTGAGGCCGAGGACAACAACAAGGATGAGGAGGATTTGGTCGAGGAACAATCCAAGTAATATGTTATAACTGTGGGAAGCCAAGACACTTTTCTCAATATTTCCAAAGTCCTACAAAAGCATGCACATATTGTAAAGCATTTGATCACATTGTCGAACAGTGTCCGCAATTGATTGTGCAATGGAAGGTTCAAGCTGTGGGAAATCCCAATCCTGTGCAGAATCAGAATTTGAACCCCAACCAAAACATTAAGATTATTTATGTTGAGCCAAGAGAACCAAACATTGTTTTTGTTACGAGAGGAGATGATGCGACAGGAGCAGACTAAAATACACAGCATGGAAAACCATAGGTGTGACCCACGGCAAAAAAGAAAGTCCCATTAGATGTCCAGAAGGAGAAGGAAGTATTCATAGATGTGTGACTATATTTTGTTGATACCAATAAACTGTCAACATCTGGCCAAGTAAAGGATATTCCTGAAAGATTTGAACAATTACTCCAGAAGCAACTAATGAAACAGGTTAGCAAGCTTAAAGAAAATTTCAAAAGTTTTTTAGTAGTAATCCATGATAGAGATGTTGTCGCATAATTGACAGCACTCACAGAGGAAAATCCAAAATACCTGCGACTTGAAAAGAGATTTAACCATGTAGGGAAGAGATTAACAACTGGTTGTGAACTACTAATGACTGCGCAGATAGTAGATTCTGATATGGACTATATCATTTTATATCTCGGCTAGGATGTTAATATACTAACAAGACATACATGGGAAAGCATAAATAAGCCACACCTGGATTTCTCTCCCATTCATCTAAGCATTGCAAACCATTGTGAAGGTTATACCCATTGGTAGACTGACTCAAGTACCTGTCGATGTCGAAGTCCTAAGGACATATGCAAAATTTGAAGTGATCGATATCGTCGATGACACAAATCCATAGCCTACACTTTTGGGAATTGATTGGAGATAGATAATCAGACCATAATTTTAATTTTAAGAAAAGAATCTTGTCATTTGAAGATTCTGAAATAAGGGTGGTCGAGCCAATTGATCCACTCAAAGGGAAGAGATATGTCAAGCCAGTGAATAGTGAAGGCCAAGGTAATTACCTTGACCATCTATATAATATCATGTCTTCAAGAGACGATTATATCTACGTAGTGACCATGTTTTTCAAGTACGACTATAGGTATATCTAGAAAGAGAATGAAAATACAAATGAAAAATATCGAGGAAATAACCGTTGGAGTATCCATTGAATAAATGTTGTACTTCATAGTCTAACTTGGACTAACCACCATAATCTTAGGATTATGGGACTATATGCTTGGTTTTGAATGTTTACTAACATTTGATTATGGGACTATATGATTGGTCTCGAATGCTTACTAACATTTGAAGGTTTTAGTGCAACTACAAACCTTACCATAACTAAATTGAAACCAATTTGGATAATTTATTAATATCATATGATGTGACCCATAAATATAAGCTTCAGAAAGAGAGTGGTGAACATATAGGTTGGTACGAGCAACATTACAAAAAAAAATCATGATGCAAGAGCGCTTCATATATAGTCCCATCATGTGGTATGGCTTAGCTCCAAAATTTTGGTTGCAAATAGTTTCCAAGGAAATTCCCGTACCTAACTAGCATGTCAAAATATAAGAATCACAGCAAATTAACCTTAAAATACAATACAACAATCACAACAAATGAATGTTAAAATATAAGATTAACTACACCAGAAATAATGTATATGAGCCCTATGTATTAAACGACCTCATGACTTCTGGACATATAAGTGGACCAAACACCACCCCCATGTCCTCTTAACATTTAAGTCAAATCTCACTAGCTCACTTAGTCAAGGAATGCACATTCGTAAAAGGATACTTCCACACTTTAGATACCCCTAAATTTCCCTTACTTAACCAATAGTAGAAATGCATTGACCCCTAATGGGAGACATTTATTACAAACAAACAAAAATAGTATATATATATCATGGGAGAGCCTCATCACGATTTCCATAACAATGAATTATAGGTTACACAATATATAACCAATGTAACTTCTAAAAAAAAAAATCTCTCTAACCATTGGTTGTATTGTCTCTCTATACATA
Organism: Pseudotsuga menziesii; assembly: GCA_001517045.1. NCBI lineage: Eukaryota > Viridiplantae > Streptophyta > Pinopsida > Pinales > Pinaceae > Pseudotsuga > Pseudotsuga menziesii. The sequence goes on from LPNX010754964.1 coordinate 39,597, forward strand.
TGGGAGCAAGGGAAACTAAAAAACCATTATTGTTTGAGAAATTCTAGTTGGAGTATCTTGATTTCAAGAGTAACAACAACACTTGGTGGAATCCAGGTGTAATCGACAGAGTCTCTTTTACATATAGGTTCCATCAATAGTTAAAAAAATTAAAGAGGTGGCCAAAATAGTGGAATCGTGATATGTTTGGAAACATCTTTCAGGGAAGGAAAGATTTTGAGAAAAAAATAGAGCAACTTCAACAACAAATGATTCTAGAAGGAAGAACCAAAAACCTTGTTCAAATGGAAGTCTCCATCAAACTGAACTAGAGTCAAGGAACAAATAGGAAGAAACCATATGGAGAAAAAAATCCCACATTAGATAACTAAAGAAATTTGAGAGGAACTAAAATAAATCCACCTCTCTATGGTACAACACTGGAACCACAATCAAATCAACTCTCTAACATACACTCAAGGAAAATAGTTCGTTAAACATAAGAAAATTGAATAAGAATTGATCTCCTTTAACTAGACTTTGCTTTGAGAGCTGCAACCAGATAGAAGAGAAGCGATCCACAAAATAACTCAACACATTCCCAAACTTGTCACAAAGGAGAAGAGTGAAGGATTATTGAGGTATATGAGCCTTCAAGGAGGTGGTGATGGACCCCTAAAATGGAACATTATTGGCCCATCTAACGGAACATGAAAGGCTTGTGAGGAGGAATAAGGAATTAAAATGCACAAAATTAATTCAACTTTATAACATTATTCCTAAACGTTAATGCACGTTTGCTTTAATAAATATCTTGACATTATTTAGTATTGTTCCCTAATTTTCTTATTCACTTGAGTTATTTAATGAGATAATGGGATAATATTTTACAAATAATTATTCAATTTTTATGGAGATTGTTGGGCCTAGGGAAAGGAAAGTAGAATTCACTTAAAATTCTTCCCAATTATGGAGAAGGGTTAAGGGAAAAGAAGAGGAAGAAGTTGCGGCAAAGCGAGTGACAGGAAGACAGAAGAAGGAGAAGAAGAGAAAGGATTTGTTGTTATCCACCTGAATGGTACCTTGTTATCCACCTGAATGGCACCTCTCCGTCCAAGTGCCGACATCCCTCATGTTGGAACACAAAAGGACATATATGGATTGAGGTTTTCCCAAAACACTATAAATGGGCTTATTATGAACTACATTCATCATCCATCCAGCTGGTTCTTTTTACCCTTTTGCTATATCAAGTCATATACGTGACTCTCTATATATGCAACTCGTGTGTCATACGCGAGTCTCGGTTGTTGCATGTTGCGTATATATGTATACACGGGTTTCCTTTAGAGCAACTCACGGATCATACGTGAGTTTATAGTCTTGATACCCGTGGATACTTACCTTTGACATTAAAAATAAAAACACGCGATTACTTGAGATTAGTTAAGCCATTTACCTTAATCTCATTAACTGTCTCAACCTCCTCAACCTTCGAAACTTCCTTATTTCACCAACTATAAATACAGGCCTTGGGGAGGGTGTTAGATACATACACTTGGAGAGCAAATTTATGCTGGTGGAGTTTATACAGAAGTATTTGGAGCAGTGGAACTCAGAATCCTTTGGCTACAAAGGATTCCTTGTCTCAGGCGTTGGGTTGTAATCTGAACTCTTTCCATTATTGTTAATAAAGAGAATCCTTCTTCCATATTGTGTCTTGAATGTATCTCATGTACTGTGGTTTGATAAATGTTTATGTTTCAGCATCTCGTATATGATTTATCTAACATGTTTATATATATTAATCATCTTGTATTTGGAAGATTGATCCTTGACAGGTGAAGGAGAAAGCATCGCTGAAGACTTTGGAGGAGAAGCAGAGCGAAAGAGGACAAGCTAGGATCAACCATCGTGTATCGGGTGAGTCTTTCCCATCCTACTATTTCCTTTACTGCAATCTAGAGTCAATTTTCTGCAAGTTTATTGAGTATGTTGATAACCCCAGACCTTCGGTTATAAGGTGTTTATTCCTGTACAACAGAACTGACGACTCCGCTGGGGAGCCCAGACTGTTGTAGGTTGTTTCTGTCACCCCTGACCAGTCTTTACTTTGAAGTCTGTGTGTGGTCTTTTATCCTGGTTCATACTTGTCACAGTGTTTGAAAGTCTTGTGGATTTTTCTTAGTTTTTGAGAAAAAAATTGTACCTATACCCGGGTTGCTCTTCTGCACAGTCGTGTATAGAGGTTTTCATCTGTGGGTTGCTCTACTGGACAGTCGTGTATAATACGCGGGTTTCCCTTCTATACAGTCGCATATAAGCCTGGAAATAGAAATTTTTAGGATTGGGTTTGCTTGTCCCTCTCTGTGTGTATTTTCTGTTTTCGTGTAGACTTTCTTTATAAATGTTGTGATGTCTGTTTGAAGACCTGTTGGTGATCACACTTTGTGCTTTTTCGAAAGCCCTTGAGTCTCTTTTGCTTGGATTATTTTCTGTTTGAATGCTGAAGTAGCTTAGCCTGTTTGGGTTGTAGGTTGAAGTGTCTCTGTCCAGATCAGTGATCAGGGTCTTGGGCTTTGTTTTTCCAGTCTGTCTTTCGATATTGGTTGGTTTGTCACTTGCTTTTATAAGTCTACAATGATTTTTGTCATTGTGTACACCCAAGCTAGGGTTGCTAGTATGCTTTTGTTGGTTGTTTCTTGGTTCTGTCAGCCTGCTTTACTTCAGTTTGTTGGTTTTATACAGTTCATTAATTCCAAGTTTACTCATGTATAGTGCATTTTAGGTGCATAGTAGAGTTTGAGTATTTTTAAAAGTGAAAAGAAAACATTGTCAAGATTTTGCATTTTGCTTTTTGCATAAGTAAAGTATATTTCAGTTTAAAAATATTAATCTCAAAAGCTACAAAAACATAGGCTTAGTTTCTTTTATTGTTTTCATTTAATTCATCAATATATATTTGCAAAAAGAAAACGAATTTTGTTTTAAATAGTAGTAATTTGCTTTGAATACACCTTTAATTTCATTTACTTCTTATTGATTCAAAAACACCATAAGTACATCACTCCATTTCCTTCTGAGTAAGAGACAACCCTTTAAAATGAATGCATAATTAAAATTTATTAGTAATTTTTGTTTTTAGGGACCTTTCACCTACTAGCTTAGGCTATACTTGTGGGCTAGCTGAGGCATGACCCCTTGCGGCCACCTGTTCCCACCAAATTGCCATTGGACATCCCTAAGTTCGAAGGAAAAACTGGTGAAGATCCTGGGGCTCATGCCACCACATTCCATTTGTGGTGTTCTTCAAATTCACTGAATGAAGATTCAGTAAGGTTGAGGCTGTTCCATTGCCTTCTGCTGCTTTCAGTAGTTTCTGGGAATTGGTTAGTGCATTTCTTAGCCACTTTCAGCTTCCGGTCCGATATGATTTTGGAACGGACTTTTTGTCTACTTTTAGGAAAAACAAGGCTACCCACATCTCGGATCACATCCAAGAGTGGAGGAGGCGCAATAGCCTTATAAAATCCACTATCCCTCCTGAGTTCCTTTTAGAGTGGTTCCTTAAATCTCTGTTGCCATACATATCTAAGGACGTATCCACCTCAGGAGTGACGAATGAAGAAGAAGCCATTCTCAGGGCCTAGCAGTTGGATTTGATTTATTCAAAATCTGGGATCTTATATGAGATTATCCCTGAGGCACCGAGGCCTTCGCACGATGCGGAGAAGCCTAAGCCTGGACCCCATGCCGATGGTGTGGTTGGGTCCGTTAACTCTCCCACCGTAGAATCTTTAACTAAGCAACTTCATCAGTTGTCCATCAAACAATCTACAACGGAGGTAGCAAAGGTTTCCCCCTCCCCCTAGAGTGCAAATGTTTTTTCACAAACCTCTCAGAAGAGCAATCAGCAGCCCAGCGGGAAGAAAAAGAAAGGCAAGAAGGGAGAGGGAAATCAAAACAAGCAAAAACCCGTGAACAATGCTGATGGGGGGAAAAAATAAAAGAAGAAGGTCAAGTTCCCTTGTAAGTTGTGCCAAGAATACCACCTTACTCACCTTTGTCCCCTTATGGATCAAGCCCAGAAGTTGCTTAAAGCTCAACAACCGGCTGTCCTGAAGGATCCTTTTTCCCAAGGATAGAACTCTGCTTCAGCTTCTAATATAGCAGGGGGCACTCAAACTGCCCCTGACCCAAACTACATCAACATGGTTCGATCTTCAACTTTGTTGCAGACAAGGAACAAAAATTATGAGAAAGAGACTCTTGAGAAGGGTAAAGCTGTAGGTGAAACTTCGAACCCTATCAGAATAGAGAAGCCTGCTGAAACTATGTCGAAGATACTGAAAGGTGTCTTCAAGAAAACCTTGCATAACCCTAATGCTAGGGTTGCTTCAAACTACTCCATGGTTGAATATTTAGCCCAGAATCCGTGTGCAATGTCAGCTTTAGAGGTGTTACAGAGTTGTCCTACCCAGCGGGATGCTCTCTTAGCAGCTTTAGGCAGCATGGACTCTTCGAGTCTCACGGCAAAGTTTCATTTGTCTGATGTTAAAATTCGCCTGCCTTACCATGTAGCCTTATCAATAGATGTCATCCATGGTGGTAAGACCATTGGAAGGGAAGTTGTTGATGAGGGTGCTTCTACATGTGTTATGTCCTTGGCCTGTTGGAAAGCTCTTGGATCCCCAGAGCTGGTCCCATCAAACACTTTGCTTACTACTTTTGATGGAAGATCCTTTCGTCCACATGGTATCCTACTGGCTTTTGAAATTAAGTTGGCAAGAAAAGCAGTGTCTGTTGAATTAGAAGTGATTGATGCTCCTTTGGACTACAATTTGATTTTGGGAAGGAACTGGACTAATGTGATGTCCGCTATTGCGTCGGTCGTCTTTCGTGTAGTGGTCTTTCCACATGAGGGCAAGTTGGTTACTGTTGGCCAACTTGATTTTACCTGAAAAGGACGTTTAGAATATAATGAGTCCACTGTACCATTGGTTGATCAGGTCAAACCTGCTGTACAGAGCTTGGGGCCCAGAATGTACACATCACTGATGGGCACACTTGATCTTCCAGCCCTGGTTAATTATATTGGTTCTACTAGTGTGGGGAAGTCCATCGCTACAGTTGTCGATAGGAATGATCATTGGGTTCTACCAACCCCCCATGAACCGGAAGTACCCCTATCGGTAGTGGAGGTTGCTTATCAAGCTATCACTCAAGCCACTATTGATCCCATTCTAGATCCTCTAACAGTCTCGAATGATCTGGAAGAAGTCTATTTTCCTGTGTGGGCAGAAAACTCTTCGCATTATATAGATTGTTTAGATATGGTTTTACCTTCCGATGAAGCTATTCTGTAAGCCATGAGTGGACGTGATAAGATTTTTGAGGATCTTCATCATCGATCCTATTTTCTTCCAAAACTAAGCAAAATAGAAAACCAAGAGTTTCACGTGAGACTATCATAAGATGTTGATACACCTATCAACCCTTTTCCTAGGGAAGGAATGTTTGCCGAGGGGAATATGGCAAATATTTCCGCTACTATACCTATTAACATATTTGTAAACACTGATGTCATGGAAAACATATATATAGGTGCAAACTGCTCTCCTGAAGAGATTGTCATCTATACTGCCTTTTTTAAGGAGTTCCATGATGTCTTTGCCTGGTCATATGAGGAGATGCCAGGCATAGATCCATCGATTGTTGAACATGAAATCTGAACATATCCTGATGCCAAGCCAGTTCGACAAAAATTAAGACCCGTGAACCCGCGTAAAGCGGCGGCTATGAAAGCTGAAGTTGAAAAGCTGTTGAAAGCTGGTTTTATATATCCCATAGCTTTGACTGAATGGGTATCCAACCATGTTCCTGTTGATAAAAATCAAGGGACTATCCGCATTTGTACATACTTTAGAGACCTCAATAAAGCCTGTCCTAAGGACAACTATCCCACACCATTTATAGACCAAATCATAGATGCCTGTGCATGAAGTGAGGCGTTTTCATTTATGGATGGTTTCTCCGGATACAATCAAATTCAATTAAAACCAGAAGACCAACATAAAACTGCTTTCATTTGTCCTTGGGGTACCTTCGCGTACAAGAAAATTCCCTTTGGATTGAAAAATGCTAGGGAAACCTTTCAACGGGCTATGAACTTTGCTTTTCATGACATTAAAGCCATTGTCGAACCATACCTTGATGATCTTCTCGCACATTCTCGTAAGAGGATTCAACATCCAGATCATTTATGGTTGATATTTGAACGATGCAGATATTATAAAATTCACTTGAATCCCCACAAGTGTGTATTCTGTGTCGAGTCAGGAATATTACTCGGATTCATAGTCTCTAGTAGAGGCATCCATGTGGATCCTTCGAAAGTTGAGGCTATTGTAAATCTGCCTCCTCCTCGTTCTCTCAGGAAACTTCAAAGTCTACAAGGAAAGTCTAATTTCCTTCGACGTTTTATTGTTAATTATGCCAAGATTACTAAGGGTTTCATGCGACTGCTCAAACATGACACCCCATTTGTATGGGATGAAACCGCACAACTTTCCTTCGAGGCATTGAAAAAAGATTTGTTGTCGGCACCCTTATTACGTCCACCAGATTATTCTAGGGATTTTATATTATATCTGGCTGCGTCGGAGTCGACCATTGGGGTAGTACTAGTCCAGGAGGACGATAAGCTTGTAGAGCATGTCGTTTATTATCTTAGCCATGATTTGGCCGGACCTGAACTTAGATACTCCCACGTTGAGAAATTAGCCTTAGCAGTTGTTTATGCTGTGCAGAGGTTACGTCACTACATTTTACTGAGGACCACCACGGTAGTGACAGATGTGAATCCGTTCCAATATGTTTTATCCCAACGGATTGTTGGGGGAAAATTTAACAAATGGATAGTCATTCTCCAAGAGTTTGACTTGGATTTCCAGTCCACTAAATCTAAAAAGTCCTTAGTTTTTGTTGAACCTATAGCAGAATTTCCTACTGAAGAATATGTAGTGGTTTAGGATGACTCATTCCCAGATGAGCACATCTTCCTAATATCCACCTCTGATCCTTGGTATAGATATATTATTATATATCTCTAGACTTTGAAGTACCTTGCAGCTTCCTCAAGGGAGGAACGATGTAAGTTACGCCTTCATGCCAAGAACTACCTCATTATAGGAGATACATTATATCGACGAGGGGTAGATTCCATTTTGCGTCGTTTCCTTACTCATGAGGAAGAAGAGATTGTCCTGAATGATTCCCATAGCAGAGTGTGTGGGGGTCATTTATCTGGGTTAGAAACGGCCCAGAAGATATTGCGTGTCGGTTATTTCTGGCCCACGATCTATAAAGATTGTGTGGAAGCAATGAAGCACTGTCATCCATGTCATCTTTACACAAGGAAGATGCGGTCACATCCTGCTTCGTTATTTCCCGTTGTCTCAGTAGGCCCCTTCATGAAATGGGGGATTGATTACATGACACGCAACCCAGCCTCGGCTGGGGGGCATAAATACATCATTGTCGATGTTGACTATTTTACGAAATGGGTAGAGGAAATGCCTACTTTTAAAGCCGACGAGGAAAAATCAACTTTCTTTGTATTCAATCAGATTATAGCACGATTTGGTATACCCAAAGTGATTGTCACTGACCATGGAAGTCATTTTCAAAATGACATGATGACGGAACTGACTACCATGCTCGGATTTAGACAAGAACATTCTTCTCCATACTATCCGCAAGCAAATGGTCAGGTTGAGGATATCAACAAGACTTTAAAGACTATCCTTAAACATACAATTGATGCAGCCCGTTCTAACTGGCACATCATGTTATATCCTGCTCTTTGGGCCTACCGAACCAATGTAAATACTGCTATGGGTTTCTCCCCTTTCCAACTCGTTCATGGGGTGGAAGCAGTTACTCCGATTGAATGTGAAATCCTGTCTCTAAAGATAGTCATTCATGTGTTACCTGATACGACTGAGCTTGAGGAACGTCCGGTACATTTAGAACACCTTGATGAACAGTGTAGAGATGCGATGACTGCTAATCAGGCTCATAAAAATAGGGTCAAGACTCAATATGATAAATCAAGCAAACCTAGGGTTTTCTCTGAAGGGGAACTTGTCTTGCTTTGGGACCAAGATAAAGAACCTCTGGGGGCAAGAAAATTCAAGGCTATGTGGTTAGGACCTTATGTCATATCGAAAGTATTAAGTAAGGGCGCATATGAGTTGGTTGATTTCGATGGGAATAAGCTGCTTGAGCCTAGAAATGGGCTCTACCTGAAGAAGTACTATGCTTAGGCATAGCACTTTTTCTTGTATTTTTATTTGTATGTATTTTTATGTAAATTAGGTTGTCGGTTTTTTTTTTTATACTATCTGCTGGTTGTTGCAGATGTCTTCTGAAAGGTATTTAGGATTCGCTGATGGCGCTAGCCGTCACACTTGTAACCTAGACTCAGCAGCTTGGGTTATCTATTCTCCCTCAGGACAGCTTGTTGCCGCGGGAGGCGCTTGTCTAGGTCCTGCTTCTAATAATGTTGCTGAGTATAGGGCTGTAATTGAGCTCCTATGGGATGCTTTGTCACGTGGAATCACCCAGCTTGAGGTTCATTTGGATTCTTAGTTGGTGGTTTCCCAGCTCAATCGAGCTTATCAGGTATGAAATCCTATCTTATTACGTCAGTTCATGCAAATTCGTTTATTGGAAAGACATTTTGAGGTTATTACTTTCAATCATATTCCACGAAACCAAAATTCATTGAATGATGCATATGCTAATTACATTTTGGATTGGCATCTCACACATATTTTATAAATATCTAAAACAAACATATAAAAACACTTGTAAATAAACTGGCAACCAACACCAATATATATATATATATATATATATATATATATATGTAAAATATCTATCTGTAGATAGGTCAAGTCTGATCCCGTCATATACAAAATGTACAAAAATGTGGATCATAGTCCATCAAAATGCCCTAGGTCTACGCTGGACCTCCCTGGTCACTAGGACCTCCTTGGTCCCCATGATCCCTCTGCACTCTGGCTTCCTCAGCCTCCTCGGCTTCGGCATCCTGCACCGCATCTATGTATACGAGCACTGCTCTAACTACTCATCTGAAAAGATGTAGCCAAACCAGTGGAACCTCCACAACAAACTCTTGCATGGCTGTAGGGATATGCTCAATCCGCATAGTAGGTACTCGTTGGGTTAGCCTGACCAACTTTCCCTCTAGTACCCTGATCAATCCTAGATCCTTGCCCACGACAGGATGAACAAACATGCGAGGGTTCCCTTCAGGGCGGACTGGTCCAATATCTGCATTTTGACACATGAATAGTGTTAATACTTGTACATATGTATATATCTATCATTTGAAAAATTCATAAAATTTGAAAATGATAAAAATTAAAAATTACTTACCTAGCTCTCCCCATGCTCCTCCTAGAGGGAGGATAAGGTCGGGGTCACCTCGAAAGTCCATCCCAACATATGGAAACTGCTCCAATGCTGGCAGCTGTCATTCCCACCAGGTATAAAAATCATCATCATAGACGCTGTGTACTGAGTCTCTTCCTCCTTGATGGAGGAAGATATCTCCCCACCTGCTCAGCCTCGGCTAACATGGAAATCTGATCGGTAGCGGTATAGTAGGGCTCAGTGCCGATACTCTCGAAGAAGAAGAATGCCACCAATATGCTTGCATAGCCAAAGTTTTTCTGCCTTCCCCTCTTGTAGTCGGATAGTTGTCTCCTCATGATGGGGGCAACTCCCGAGCACCAATCATAGAGAGCACCTCTAAAACAGTCAACTTCCAGCCTCATTTGGTTCCTTGTGGCCAAATGTAGAGATGAGGATCCTGATATTCTCACAATGGTGCTAGGTAATACCTGGAGAGTAAAATCTCATATTTCTGCAACCGGAAGGCTGGTTCCTCTTCTTTGAGTGCCCGGTGTACAGAACACATCTACATAGTTTTGGAAACTTAAGGGGTCACCGCCCCTGCCAATTCCCTCCAAGTTCACCGTCGCCCCTTGTCGTGACAACCCAGTAATGAAATATATGTCTTCAGTGGTAAGCTCTAAGGTTTCACCTTGTAAGTTGAACATCCCCAACTCATGATACCAATAATTGACCATGAACTCAAGTATGCAAACATTGGCCTGCATGGGCGATGTACAAAATAATTTTAGCAGCCCGCTTGTGCATAATGCATGTATGGTAGGCACGCTTTGGAGTGCCGCTTGGTCCATTATTTCGTGTTCTCTTTCCCTTCATTCCAAAACCATATTTTAGCTAGCAAATACAAGTATTTTGATTCAGCTATTCCATACCAAAATTTAAAAAATTTTATCTATTTTCAACCTTTTATCCTTTGTGCAGCATACGTGACTGTCTAATTAGACAAGTCACGTACTATACGCAACTGTCTAATTAGGCAACCCACGTATATAACGCGTATCCGCGAGTTTCCATATCAGCAACCCACGGATGCGCCGTGCTACAGTTCAGGACACTTTTAAATATGGAATTCAGACTCAAATTTAACAATTGCTTGGATAAAAATGAAGAGCTTAGGGTGTAGGCTTACCTGCAACTTGCGGATTTCGATTTCGTCGATCTAATTGTTCACAATGATCGAACAAAGGTAGAGGGTAAAACTTGTTTTTTATGGCTCAAAAGTTCAAATGGTGAGTTTTGTTTTAATTTTCAAACTATTTATAGAAATTATATTTCTTAAAGTGGGTATTTTTCTATAGTTTGAAATGTCAATCAACTAATACCATACTTCTTTGTGCTTTGGAATAGGTTTTTCATCTTTACAAGGTGTTGTTGCTCCAATAAGGTGGTTTTGTAATTTCCAATACATTTTGGCATTTTTATTCATTCCACATTAACCTTAGCATTCAACATTTTTCCACGGACTATGGTATTCTAAGCCATTAGTCCCTTGTTTTTACCATTGTTCTTCCGTGGCTAGGACCCTTTTTCATGAGTATCCTTATAATATGCCTATGTCATCCTTTGGTACTCATGTCGCATCTGTTCCAGGTTCAGGGGTATCCTCTTAGCTATTTTCACGCCAAATAGAGTTTCTTTTGAATCTCTTTTTACAAGCTATCCCTTTATAGGACTCCCCATCCTTATGGAGTTTCTTTAGGCCCAGGTCTGACTCCTTCAAAATAAACTTGACTGTCGAGTTAACTTGTCCATTCAAGCTCGTTAAGAATATATGAGTGGGCATCCGTATTGGTGGTAGTTTATCTCTTTCTCAGACCATGCGGAATAATACGAGAAAGGATCACTCTCTTTTCTTTTGAATTGAGAAGAGTATTCTCGGGTATAGGTTTATCACTTTTCTGGACCTGAGGGACTAAATTTAAGGAAAAGGAACACCCGTTTTGAGCTTAGTTTTCTCTTTTTCGTGCTCTGGACCCAAACATGAAAAAGATTCCAAGTGTACTTTGTGTCTTTGTCATGCTCGTTAAACACTTAAGAACAAAGAAATGAGTTTATTGTTGTAAGCCCCATTTCTCGTAACCAAATGGATCTTTCCGAGTGATCTTGCTTTCCTTCACACTCGTAAAACTCAAGCTATTCTATGTTGTTCTGGAAGGAGCGTTGGGTAGGTGGTAATTTAACCTTTTTCGGACCTCCTTGACTAAGTACGAAAAAGGTTCACCTTTTCTTCTTCAGAGGTTAAGAGAGTTCTTCTGTGGTATGTTTAATACTTTTTCGGCCTCAGAAGACTAAATTGGATGAAAAAAGACCCCCTGGAGTCTTCTTTGGAGTTTTCAGACTCTCTAAATGTGAAAACACCGGCTGAGCATGTACTAGTTCGGGCTCATTAAATCCATGAATCAGTTGCACTATCAAGCATTATTTTCCCATCTCTTCAATCTTGTTAGAAAATGAAGAGGGATCCAAGTTTACTTTCCTGGACTCGTTAAAATTTAACAGGGAAGGTAAGGAAGAAGTTTTCTCTTGTTTTCAGTAATGGCAGCATGTCCTCCTTGAACATAGCACTCTTTGTTTTCCGATATCCATGTTTCAGTGATTACTTTTCCGTTCAGCTATTACCTTGAGTTTCTTACTCCTCCTCTTGTCCGTTATACCTGGGGAATCTGATCATGTCTCCTACATGACAGATAGGTCTAGTTGTTCTATCTATAAGTTAATCGTTGCCTTGGGGCATCTCTGTGTTGTGCTCATTGTTCAAGGACTACACTCAATGTCTGATCTATAGCCTGATCCCATCATTGTTATATATGTTATCTATCATGTCTCCCTTCTTTTTCCCAGTTCCTAGTCACTCTTGTGATCCATTGGAGGATCTATTTCCTTCCTTATCACAGCATGGTTCCATTTTAGTACTTCCTGATGACGAAGACCTAGAGTTTTGACGTTTGTACCTCAGGATTCACTTTTCATCATTGGTGGATTTATTTGCTTCAGTTGTTGATTATCATCTATTGATTGACAAACTGTTGAATCCTTTCCATGTTCGACTTCAACTTACCCTTATTCACATGGCTTGGATTGTACTGGTTCTTTGGGATCCTTTATGAAGACCTTAGTTCCTCACCTATGGACTAAGTTGCACAAGATTATGTTCTATATATATACACAGCTTCCAAATCTTTGAAGACTCATCATTATTGTATATTGTGGCTTCGATCCACCTTTGTAATATACATGGTTTTCATACCCGTATCATATGATGTACTCAAATATTGTAAAGGAGCTAGTGTTCCAGTAAATTGAACATAGCATCCTCAGATGTAACTTTGTATATGACATTACTATGTATTTGTTTCAGGTAATCTCTCTGCTCCATTAGATTTCTGAGTTCTCCAAAGATAAATATTACAATGTATTTCGGCCATCGTTTCTCTCTGACCTCACACATTAGGGGGCATATGTTATCCACCTGAATGGCACCTCTCCGTCCAAGTGCCGACATCCCTCATGTTGGCACACAAAAGAACATCTATGGATTGAGGGTTGCCCAAAACACTATATATGGGCTTATTATCAACTACATTCATCATCCATCCAGCTGGTTATTTTTACCCTTTTCTTATGTCAAGTCATATACGCGACTCTCTATATATGCAACTCGCGTGTCATACGCGAGTCTCGGTTGTTGCATGTCGCGTATATATGTATACGCGGGTTGCCTTTAGAGAAACTCGTGGATCATATGCGAGTTGCTAGTCTTGATACCTGTGGATACTTACCTTTGACATAAAAAAATAAAAACACGCGATTACTTGAGATTAGTTAAGCCATTTACCTTAATCTCATTAACTGTCTCAACCTCCTCAACCTTCGAAACTGTCTTATTTCACCAACTATAAATACAGGCCTTGGGGAGGGTGTTAGATACATACACTTGGAGAGAAAAGTTATGCTGGTGGAGTTTATACAGAAGTCTTTGGAGCAGTGGAACTCGGAATCCTTTGGCTACAAAGGAGTCCTTGTCTCAGGCGTTGGGTTGTAATCTGAACTCTTTCCATTATTGTTAATAAAGAGAATCCTTCTTCCATATTGTGTCTTGAATGTATCTCATGTATTTTCGTTTGATAAATGTTTATGTTTCAGCATCCCGTATATGATTGATCTAACCTATTTATATATATGAATCATCTTGTATTTGGAACATTGATCCTTGACAGGTGAAGGAGAAAGCATCCCTAAAGACTTTGGAGGAGAAGCAGAGCAGAAGAGGACAAGCTAGGATCAACCGTCGTGTATCGGGTGAGTCTTTCCCATCCTCCTATTTCCTTTACTGCAATCTAGAGTCAATTGTCTGCAAGTTTATTGAGTGTGTTGATAACCCCAGACCTTCGGTTATAAGTTGTTTATTCCTGTACAACAGTTGTGATGGGAAGAAAGAAGAAGGAATATGCGCCACAAAAGAGGAATCCATGACAGAAGGAAGATGTGAGATAGAAGGAAATGACGCGACATAGAAATAATTCGGTGTGGTGGTGCCACGTCAGAAGGAATGCAATGACGCAACGGTTAGAAAGCGACAGGTCAAAAGGATAGTGGGTACAAGGTCGGCTAGATCTGGTGGAAGTCACATGTATGAAAGTATATTTGTAATTCAGGTCATTAGTGCCTATTTTCATGCATCGCTAGAATAGGAAAGACAACCTGTTAGGCTAACTATATGAAATCAGTTGAGATAGAGACATGTAAAGAGTCTATAAAATGAGGAACCCAAGCTGTATGCGAGTTATATTCTCCATTGTTAGAGTATTAGCCTATGAGAGTTGTTAGCTCTTTAGTGTTTGTTATATCTGGGTATGATCAAAAGTGTATCTATTGCTTTGCTAAGTGCATTGAGTTGAGGAACTTGCAGCTGAGTGCGCAGGGGTCTAGAGGAGACTGAGTCGATCGAGGATGTTTGCAGATCAATAGTAGATTCTAGAAGATAAAGACCAGAGATAGAATATATGAGAGCATGAGAGGAGACAAAGAGTATGCGTAGATAAACAAGAAGATCTAGAACAGATTCTACAACTTAGTGCGCAGATAGAAGGTGCATATATTTCTCATGCCAGATGAAGAGCATATTTGTGGTTTTTTCCCAGATGGGCTTCCACGTTAGATTCTGTGAATATGCGTGAATGTTGAATGTGTTTGATTTACCCATATAGATGTTGCAATGAATGAATGCTTATATATTTTTGTATGTATGAATAAATGCATATCAGTCGTACTGTTATAAGTTGAATACATTTATGCTGCACTGGGGTTGTTGTTATATTAGTTGCAAAGGAGAAGTTGGGTTGTGGTCTGACTATTCATAGTAAGCATAAGTACTCCACCCACGGGCTTGGGTTGAGCACCTTGGTAAATGACCGAGGGACCATAAATCCCCCACCCAACTATGGAAACCTAGTTCTGGCAATTATCCATAGAAATATATCTCGAGTGAGACTGCATCTGCATCACAGGTGTTGTCCACTGGGCTTTGCTCTGTTGAGATGATATCTTGGGATTTGTTGCACTAAGTAGAAGGGACTGAACTTGGGTTTGGTTCCAAGAGGAAGAATAAATCCAACAAATGGTTTTGTTGTTGAGACCGAATCATTTCAGTGAGGAATATGTTGTGGGAAGCAACGAAACCTGAGATCCAAGATTGGGTGGATTTAAAAGCGTTAGAATTTGCACGAGAAGAAAGAAAAGGATCTCGGTGGAACCCAACATAGTGGTTGGGACAGTACGTCTATACATATATCCATGAGAATTTCTATTCTAAGTTTCCCATTGTGTTGCATGAGTGGTTGTCTAAGTTGGCAACCCAACAAAGATATTTCCAAGGAGGAGAACCGATGAAGTGAAATCCTCAGTTGATTGAGCAACTAAAAAGAGTGAGAAACCCTGTGTCGATGGTTGTATATTTACGGATAGACATTATTTTGGAGGGATACACCACTGAGTTTGTTGACACCACAATAACCACTGAGTGAGGTGGAGCAAAAAAAAATTGCAAGGACCCCATGGTAGATATTTGTCATCATTAAAGACATGAATGAAAAATTCTTGTATGTGAAAAAGGTATCCTATAAATGTGACAAGTTGGAAAATTTGCACAAAAAGGTGGGTATGTCGTAGCAAAATTCTATGAAAAATGGCACAAACTGAGTTGAGATGTTCCCTGGAGATAGTGGAACTGAACTAGTGGCTGGTTGTTTAAGAAGTGGAATAATATTTCGGCTAGGAAAGCGAGGATTGACTTTAATAGAAAGAGAAAGTTGCAGCATGACCCATTAGAGGAAATTTCAACTCAAAATGGGCCTTTTAACTTTAACTCAAATACCATGTCATCATGTGTTAGCCAATGAAATTTCTTGAAATTTGAAATACCGTATAGGTATTAAACACCTTTTTCATATAAATTTGGGGATAGGTATCATAAAAAAAACTACTTTTTTTGTTTGTATTTTCGACATATCTCCCCGTTTTTTTACTCAAATTTTTATCGGGAGAGTTCATTGGATGAGGAATTAAATTCCGCATCCAATGAGTACCCACTCGACATACTTTTGATGGACCCTGCTACCCCAAAAACAAGAAATACCTTTAAAAATGTGGTGATAATGTCATCATCATGTTTTTTCAGGTATTTCTTGATTTTCGGGTAGCTGGGTCGTTCAAAAGTATGTCGAGTGGGTACTAGTTGGATGCAGAATTTAATTTCACATCCAACGAGCTCTCCCGATTGAAATTTGAGAAAAAACACAGGGAGATATGTCGAAAATACAAACAAAAAAATAGTTTTTTTCTTTTCTTCCTCCAAAATTAATAAATATTATTTTATTATTTTAACTATTATTTTATTATTTTTTTTAGAGGCCCATTTTGAGGTGAAATTTCCTCTAATGAGAGAAGAATAATACTATGAGCTTGCATCTTACATGGACGAAGGGTCTTGCGACGAAGAAGAAGAATATCAGTTGATATACGAAGGAGAAGAAGAATCAATTGAAGCTCCAAATTCAGAACGAAGATACAACATGCCTACAACACCACGCACATCGCTAGAGGTAAGATCTAGAGACTTATATCCAAGTGGATTTATAAATACAAGTAGTACTGACGCTGTAAATAGAGGACAAGGGAGTCTGGCTAGTCAAAATTTAGTTTTGAACATACCAGTAGTTAATACAATGGTTGGGACCTACCTTAAGTTGCCAATATTCAATGGAAATGGGTCGAAAGACCGAGAGAAACATTGGTTTCTCTGTGAATCCATATGGACTGTGCAACATATCCAAGATGAGAACATAAAGAAATCACAGATGATCATGACTCTGGGAGGTCGTGCGCCAGACTGGTACATGAAATTTTCTATAGTGCCAGTAGGAGTTTCCCAGAAAACACTCGACCAGATTCAAGTGGAAATGATAGATGAGTTTAAAAAGCTGAAGTCTGAGTCGCGGTACACTATTGAGATCAAATAAATCAAGAAGATAACTACAGAGTCTGTTTGGGACTTTGACCAAAGATGCAAGACATTAATGGCCAAATTGAGCTTCCAAATGTCAGATGTACAACATAAGGAGTGGTTCATTTTCTCCTTCTTGCCACACATCCAGATCCCATTGATGCAACAAAAGATTGTGTCATAGACAAAAGCTCTGGAAATAACAATGAAGCTAGAATCCTCGCCAATTGGAGAAACCGACGCATGAATGATGCGTATTCACTCGTGGCTGGCCAATCTTACGATGCTGCTCCAAAAAATCAAGAAAGGAAAGGAAGTTCAAGAAGAGCTATGGTGTACAAGATGTAGAAAAGACGGACACCATAAGGACAATTTCCCAGCGCTCATGAATTATGTCGCAGCATGAGTGTCGAACCCGATAAACACCTAAGGTATGCCTTGGTGTAGAATATGTTAGACTAGGGACCATAAGTCAAAAGAATGTTTGTATTTACAGAATATTATAAGTACACTAGCTAGTTTGTACTATACATTTTGTAAATCAATAGGACATGATGAGAAAGACTGCAGAGCACTTCAGCTGCTGCAAGAAAAGACAGTGGATACCTACTTGATGAAAAATGATGAGTAGATGCAAGTTGAATGAGCGCAACCTCAGTATCAGTCTACTTGATATCCACCACTGCAATTTCAATAAGGACAATATCCTCAACCACAATATCAACAGAATCAATATCGTGCAGCAACACAACCCTCAGCAAAGGGGGGTTGGAAATTTTCGAGGCTGAGGACAACAACAAGGAGGAGGAGGATTTGGTCGAGGAAGAGGCCAAGTCATATGTTATAACTGTGGGAAGCCAATACACTTTTCCCAATATTGCCAAATTCTTGCAAAAGCATGCACATACTATAAATCATTTGATCACATTGTCGAACAGTGTTCACAATTGATTGCGAAATGGCAGGCTCAAACTGTGGGAAATCCCAACCCTGTGCAAAATCAGAATATGAACCCCAACCGAAACATTCAGATGATTTTTGTTGATCCGAGAGAACCAAACATTGTTGTTGTTACAAGAGGAGGTGTTGTGACGGGAGCAGACCAAAATACACAGCATGGAAAATAGCATGTGCAACATGCAGCACAAAAGAAAGTCACATTAGTTGTCTAGAAGGAGAAGGAAGTATTCTTAGATGTGCGACCAGATTTTGTTGATACCAATCAACCGACGACATCTGGACAAGTAAAGGAAATGCTTGAAATATTTGAACAATTACTCTAGGAGAAGCCAATGAAAAGGGTTAGTAAGCTTAAAGAATTTTTTAAAATTTGTTTAGCACTAATCCATGATGGAGATGCTGTCACAGAATCGGCAGCACTCATAGAAGAAACTTCAAAAGACCTACGACCTGAAAAGAGAGTTAACCATGTCAGGAAGAGATTAAAAACTGGCCATGAACTATGAATGATTGTGTAGATAGGATATTGTGATATGGACTATATCATTTTAGATCTGGGCTCAAATGTCAATATACTGACAAGACAGACATGGGGAAGCATAAATAAACCATGCCTGGATTGGTCTCCAATTCAGCTAAGGCTTGCGAATCAGTCGAAGGTTCTACCCATTGGTAGACTGACTCAAGTATGTGTCGAAGTCAAAGTCCTGAGGTCATATGTATACTTTGAAGTAATCAAAATTGTCGATGACACAAATCCATACCCTGAACTTTTGGGAATTGATTGGGTGATAGATAATCAAACCATAATTTTAACTTTAAGAAAATAATCTTGTCATTTGAAGATTCTGGAATACGGGTGGTTGCTCCAATTGATCCGCTCAAAGGGAATAGATATGTCGAGCCAGTCAATCATGAAGGCCAAGGTAATTACCTGGACCAACTATATAATATCATGTCTTCAAGAGATTATTATATCCACACAGAGACCATGTTTTTCAACTACGACTATAGGCATCTTTGGAAGGATAATGCAAATACAAATGAAAAATACCGAGGAAAGAACCGTTGGGGTATCTATTGAATAAATGGTGTACTTCATAGTATAACGTGCACTAACCACCATAATATTAGGATTATGGGACTATATGCTTGGTTGCGACTGTTTACTAACATTTGATTATGGGACTATATGCTTGGTCTCGAATGTTTACTAACATTTGAAGGTTTTAGTGCAACTACAAACCTTACCATAACTAAATTGAAACCAATTCGGATAATTTATTAATATCATATGATTGACCCATAAATATAAGCTTCAGAAAGAGCATGGTGAACTTATAGGTTGGTTCGAGTAGCACTACAATAAAAAAGAGCACGATGCAAGAGCGCTTCATATATAGTCCCATCATGTGTTATTACGTAGCTCCAAAATTTTGGTTGCAAATAGTTTCCAAGTCAATGCTCATACCTAGCTAACATGTCAAAATATAAGAATCACAACAAATTAACCTTAAAATACAATACAACAATCAAAACAAATTAATGTTAAAATATAAGAATAACTACACCAACAATAGTGTATAGGAGCCCTATGTATTAAATGATCTCTTGACTTGTGGACATATAAGTGGACGAGACATGGCCTCCATGTCCTCCTAACATTTAAGTCAAATCTCACTAACTCACTTAATCAAGAGACGTGCACGATTTCCATAACATTGAATTATGGGTTACATAAAAAAATGTAACCTACATAGCTTCACTCAAAAAACACTGATGCATTGCTTTGAATAGTAAATAGATATAAAAATAAAAAATCTTTACATATTATGATTGTTGATAAAAAATTTAAGTAAATGTTTCAATTAAAAAAATAAAAATAAAAAATTATAAATGATATATATTAATTATGTTTAATTATTTAAATATATTAACTAATTTTATAAATAATATAATAGGCATAATCAATGAATTTCGTTCTCAACCCACAGGGGTGTAGACTGACTGGCAAGTGCCGTGTAAATGAAGGAATGTTGTAAAGGAGGTCTCAAGTTCAAATCTCACCCCGACTTATCCGTGCCTTATGCTTGTGGGCTATGTGGACGCGCCTAGGGTTATAGTGGCAGCCGACGGGAATGGACCCCGTGTCACGCGAGTACACACAATATGCCCTTTCTTATTGCCGTCGGATTGAATCATAGAAAGATCTAGACGCTGTAGCGAATTTCGAAAAGGATTGTGATTGAAAGTGATGTGATGTGGTATGCATGAGAAATGCTCATACCATAAAAAAAAAACGCAACGATAATATTAAAGTATATTTATGATAATATCAAGTAATGTTATATGCTTTTGACTACATTAATAATATTAATCTTGGAATTATATCTTTATTTTATATGGTTATTTAAATAATAATTTCTAATTAATTAATATTTAATTATATAAACCTTTGAAAATTATTATTATTATATATTATTAGCTAAAACATAATTGATAATTAATTAATAATTTATTAATATTTAATTATATATTGTTAATAGTTATATTAAAATTTTCAATTGTATAATTATATTGTTTATTCTATCTTTTTATTAAAATGTAATCTATAATTAACTTATAAATGATTAATATATATTTTATGGTAATGGATAATAATTAGGTGATAATTATTACTATTATAAAAATATAATTTTTAATTAATTTATAAACGATTAATATATAATTTTATGATGAAGATCGTGATAGTTTTTTAAAGTGACTTTTTAAAAAAGAAAGGAGTTCTTTGGTTTTTTTTAGAATTTTATTTCTACATTCAAAAAGCTTTAAGAGAGACATTCTTAAATCACAAAAGGTTTATAGCAAATGTTTTGATTCTTTGTGTCACAAAAGGATACAGATTGATCACTTCCAAGTTTCATTTTTCCTATTTTTAAAAGTGGATATAAAACTAATCCATCTAATTGTAGGGCCATTATAATTAGCCCTCTTTTAGCCTTATATGGAATCACTTTGGAAATCAAGATCAACATTTGGGTAGAAACTCACGAAATAAGAACTAAAGGTTGAAAAAGGTTTCAAAGCTATCATTCAACTATGCACCACTTGGCACCAACCTGTTACATTTATGACCATTGTTGAGGAGTGTCAAAATAATAAAACCATGTCTTATGTGTTGCTTTATTGATTTTAGAAAGGAATTTGACACAATGTTCATAACTAACCTTTGGAATAGATTATAAGAGCTAAGGGTGTATTTTGAGTTGAGAGCTACTACTATAAATTTGTATGGTAAGGTTATCGCCATGTTTATGAACTCCTAAGGCTAGTAAGAATAAATAAATTGTAATATGGGAGTCATGTAAGGTTGTCCTGTATACCCTACTCTTTGTCTACATGCATTGACAAGCTAGAGGGTTGTTTGTAAGATAGAGGTTTTGTTGGAAAGACGTTGGTTGGTATAGTCATCATCCTTCTTCTCTATGATGATGATATTGTTCTTATCTTATGGTGAGAAGTTCTTCTCATCTCAAGAAGGAACTAAAAAATATCGAATATTTTTGCTCCAATATAGGTGCAACTACTAACACTGGCAAACAAAGGTTATCATTATCAGATCCCAAAATATCTCTTATGCTAATTTCATATATGAAAACAACAACTTGGAGGAAGTGACTTCATACCAATATCTCAAAATCAATCTTCATCACAAGGTTAACTGAAACCCTAATATTGAGAAAAAAATGAATGGAGGATGGAAAGTTTATTTTGGTATCAAAAACCATTGTAAATTAGCATACCTTTGCATTGTGATAAGAAGAAACTCCTCTTTGAAATTCTTATCACTCTTCTTATATTATATGGATGTGAAGTTTAGGGTTGCAACATCTCCATAAAATCGTGGAGAGGGAAACAGAAAATAAAAAAGTGCATTAAATATAATATCATAATTAAACGTAATACAACTCAACATATCATCCTCATAGAAGCAAGCCTTTCCTCCATTAAGAGCATGACTATGACTAGGTATGTAATGTATAAGAGCAATATAAACAATATGATAAACATGAGGCTTTTTAAATTATGTTGTTTTATAATGTAGTCAAAACCACCTACAACTTAAGCAATTCTAGTATATAGAGACCATGTTGTCGGTAAATGATTGGGGGGTTGAGAAGGAGGTCACTCTACAAAATAGTGATAATATTAAAAATATTATTACATCTAAATTTAAAGAGACATTTTGGCACCATAAAGAATTACAGGATAGAATGGAATTAAGATATTATAAGGAGGTTAACAATGAAATTTTTATTTTTGTGATACTGAGAGGAAAATCACTTTTTCATATATGTCTTGCATGCACCCACATTAGAGTGCAATTTCAAAATATTTTCTTAATAATGAACTTATTCACATTTTAACTCCTCACAACTATGGTAATCTAAGGATTCATCATCATCGTCATCATCATTATAGTTAGATGCACAAGGAAACAATCTAGATGTCTATATCCTTGGAATCATTTAATTCATCAAATACAGAAAATGGCATGTATTTT
This sequence comes from Pseudotsuga menziesii, assembly GCA_001517045.1. Lineage (NCBI taxonomy): Eukaryota > Viridiplantae > Streptophyta > Pinopsida > Pinales > Pinaceae > Pseudotsuga > Pseudotsuga menziesii. The sequence goes on from LPNX010754964.1 coordinate 62,105, forward strand.
ACAGAGGCCCCTTAGGCAGATTAAGAAGAATTTATACTTAGTCAAATTTTCATAGTTTCAACAAGTTTTTATACTTTTATAGAAGAGTGTCAAAGTGTAACAATGACTTCATGAGAGGACTAGAACACCATCATATAAATTTGCAACCTCATCACACATGCCACATGCCATGTCATCACTTCAATTGTTATTCCGTTGTCATCAATGAACTCTGATTTTCCTATACTTAGTCAATTTTCAAAGTTTCAACAAGTTGTCATATTTTTATAGAATGGTGTCAAACTATAAAAGTGACTTCATGGGAGCACTAGAACATCATCATATGAATTTACAACCTCATCACACATGTAACATAATCATACATGTCATGTGATTTCATTTTTCATTAATGAACTCCTTTGACATCAATGGAAACGATACTCAAGATGTGTGTTGGCCCTAGCAAATGATAGGCAAAATTCTTCCATAATTCAGCTGGAGAAGATGAATATTCTGGTCAAACGATGAAGGAAGTTGTGATGAAATAAGTTGCGAATGGAGTATCCACGATAGAATGAACCACAATAGAAGAGGTATAAAGTAGTTGAAAAACATAGATTGACTAATTTTGGAAAGAGTTAGTTAGACTAAAAGCTTTCTTTTAGTAATAAAGTTGTTGGACACAATGGACACACTAAGAGGGGGTGAATCAGTGTGTGAGAAATTGTAAAATTTTTACCTTCTTTTTGTCAATCAGAGCATATCAATCATTATGTCATCAATTTCATAATCAAATTCATCATGAGTCATAAGCGCAAACATCACATCAAAAGAGACACAAGAATATATGGAATTTTGATCTTTATTTATTGTACATGGAAGACAACAATGTTCTCGATTACAGTTAGCACCAAATGATGAAAAGAGAACCAACTCTCATAAGAGGACCCAACCTATTTTTCTTCGCTCTAACTAAGAATGGTTTGAGGAGTCCAATCATCAAGTGCAATATTATTCTTGCAAGCAATCATATGGCTCTACTGCACAACCAACATATGCTCTGCACATCAATATCTGCTCATCACTCTGCTGGTCAACACTTCTCATCAATATCTAGTCAATATTCTCATCAATCTCTGGTCAGTCTACTCATCACTACTACTCAACACTGCTACTCATCACATCTGCTCATCATTGCTACTCATCACTACTGCTCATCATTGTTGCTCAAGTATCTCTGCATGTCAACTTTGCTCATCACTATTGGTCATTTTTTTTTGGTCATTAATACTGCTAGTCAAGCTATTCAATATGCTCATGGACACGTCATTGTACACATCATCATACACAATTACTGAACAATTAATTATGCTCTGCTTTCACTGAACATAAGGCATGCATCATCATGCATCATTATCATAGGAATGCATCATTGTCATAGGGTATATATCATCGTCATAGGGTATGCATCCTCATCATCAAATATACATCATCGTCATCATCTTAGTTTGCACCATATATGCATCATCAACATCAATTATACATCATAGTGCATAGGAGAGAATCATCACACTATGGTACGCATGTACATCATATTGTATATGAGTGCATCAATATCATAGAGTGTACATGCATTATCATCATAAATTGTATCATATCATAGCATAAATTTATTCAACATCATCATCATAGCCATAATGAATCCAAATATATATACCAATATAGAGGCTCACATACTAATATCAAAGATGAACTCTATCCATGAGAGACATGTGCCATCACAAGAGAAACTCAAAAGCATGAACCATACCTTTTCCAAGATAACAAGATGAAGAAACATTAGAAAAAACAAAATAATATCTATATCATGTCACCACATATACCTCATAACAAGCTTTCCAACGAGCCCATAATTTTGTAATATTGATTCTGTATGAGAAAGCTATGCCAATTTTAGTGAAGGTGCCCAGAAATTTCTCCTCCACAAAGTTTCGCACTTTTCTCCAAGAGTTGCGAAAATACTGAGAGAATTGATGATGAAAAAATGAAATGTTTCATGATCTATTTATATAGGTTGTGGAGGGAATTTTTTACCTTGAGCTGACTTGTTTTCAAAGGTAAGAGTGGTAAGAATTTTAATTTTTAATTTGACTTTTAGTTGTTACACAAACTTCTTACCACTTCAATGGTCAAACCTTACTAAAGAATTGCATGTATTTTCTTTGGCATGTAATAGGGTTTCCACCACATAAGTCATATGTATGACCAATTATTTAACAATCCATAAGTTCTTCATTAATGATCTCACCATCAAGGTGCCCTGTCACCATCCATATTCATAAGGGGTGACATTTAAGCCATGAGGGCTTCCATTCAACACAACCTTCACCCCACCATCAACAAGTTTTTCAACTAAAGTGTCCAAGTCTTCTTATGTACTTGTGACCATCTTTAAGACCTCATGACCACATCATCATGCCATCTAACCATGTCAAGTGCAAGTAGTAAGCTCCATGACCTTTGCAAGGGAATCATGGTCTTCATTAGGGTTTCCAAGTCTTCAAGGGATTCTTCATCATACCAAGTACATGTTCATGGGTCCCATAGCCTATCAAGGACATACAATGTCATCATCATCATATAAGAGATACATGACCCAACAAGGGTTGCAAGATCATTACACCATCAAGTGTGGGTCCATTGACTCCTTCAAGTCTTCTTCATGAAGCAAGAGGCTTATTTGACATGCCAAGGGGATTCATGGGCTTATTCAACCACCTCAACCATACCAAGAGACTTCAAGGGTCAAGATACATCATGACATCACTTGTGTGGTTTTCATACCTTCTCCTAGGGTACCATGACACCATCAGAGCATGAATGACCACAGAATGGGTTATTAATGATTCTCCAATCCATATAGGGATTCTCCATCATCCACCAAAGCTTTAGGACCATCTCCAGGGTCTTCAATACCATTAGCAAGGTCTTCAACATCTTCAACAAGGTGGTGTCTTCAATATCTAGCCTTGTGGGCACATGGACCTTTTCAATTGGGTACAAGGTTCTTCAAAGAACAAACCCACTCTGTAAGGGGTCCAAGGCTCAAACCCACTTTGTAAGGGGTCCAAGGTACTACAAGTGGGACTTGGTGGCATCAATGACAATTTCATCAACAAAAGCATAATTGTATTTTCGTGTTGATAGTACCTATTTTTAGATGTAACTAAATTTATTGAAATAGAAAGACACCCTATCAATTGATAGTTGTGAGTCAGCTGACGGTTGGATAAAGATTTGTAAAATATTATAAAAAGAATGAACCCAAGCTATGTGTGGGCTGGTCTGAGGTTCAAGCATAGTCAATCGAAGAGAGGAATAGACTTGATCCAGGCTATGTCACTACAAAAAAATCCTGGAATTAGAGTCCCATTAGCGTCCCTTTTTAGTGTAATTTTTTTTTACATTGAGTGGCCAAACTAGACGCTAAATGGGACGTGTCATGGACAAAAATTAAAGCATCTCAAAAACTGTCTTTTTTCCCTTCCTGGATAGTGTTGTAATCTCACAGATCACATAAGGTTACCAATAATACACACTAAAACATATATAAAGCTTAAACAGAGACAAGAGATAAGAACAGATAGAATTAAACAGATTATATTATTACAATAAGTCCATACAATGCATAGAACTGAACTGAGTTCTCGTCTGGCTTAAAAGCCTAATATATATGATTTACAGATGGTTACAAAATAACTACCTGTTGGTTCGGTGAACCGACGCCACTTTTAGATGGCCGACCTAATCTCTTAGTTTAGTCGACCGAATGACTTAGTCAGCTGATTGACTAAGTCGACTTGCTCCTTCTACATCTCCCCCATGAACAAAATGTTTCTTCGTCTCGAAGAAACAGGGAGGTACAAAAAAAATTTGCTGGGTCTTTCCAAAAATTTACTGTGGCGGACTGTGAAGGCGGATGGTTGGCCGTTTCTGTACACATACTTCAACAATGGCGGGTGCTGTGATGGTGAGGTGATGTTGGAAATCTGTCCAACTCTGCAAAGGTTTCTGGATATCGATGGTTAGTGTGGTTAAGTTTGACAAGACCGACATATTTTTCGTTATGGGGACTTCCGCTATCCTTTCCAAGTTGGGGCCCATGAACTGGTTCTGCTCTTCTGCAGTCTCAATAATTCATTTCATCTGTGGGCAGATGATGTCGACTTTCTCTAAGTTGGGGAGAGCTTGTTGCACCCGCTGATGTGCTTCCCATTCCAGTTTCTGTAGTTTGGTGGTTTCCAGCACTATCTAATCTTTTATTGTTGGTCTAAGTGCTGCCTCCATGGGTTTTCTGCTTTCCAATGCTTGAATCCCTTGCCGAGTCTGTCGTGTATGCTCATAGACTTGCCCATAGTGAGTAGGCTAGTCTCTTAGTACTTCTTCAGTTATGACAGACTCCTCCATACGGTCCTGCAATACTTTGTACGCTTCTGAAAATGCAATGTACTGTGCTAGTAGGAGTCTGGCAATTTCCTCTTTCTGTTCCTCCTTAGTTTCCTGAATGTGCACTTGGAGGGTCGACACCATGCTCTCGAATAGCTGATATGCTCTTTCAAGTGGCCTATCTGTGTCGGTCTCGAGAGGTCCTGGAAGGACAGACTGGGCCAAATTCCTGCATCTATCGAGAAACTCGATATGGTCTGTGTGTTTGGCTTGAAGTTCTTTATTTTTCCTTGCACTCCTCAACTTTGCTTCACTTTCTAGGGTTTTGAGGAGCTGTGCCATCTCTGAGTCGGTTAAGGAAATTGCCTACCTCAAGCTAATTTGGATTTTGGGAGACTTCCCATGATGCTCCTTCCTTTTCTTGTGATTTCCAGCTTCTGTCTCTTGTGTACCTACAATATTTGATCTAGGAACTTGGGTTTGTGGGTCAGAAGCTAATGGTTTGTTTGATTGGGGAGGTCGGATGGTAGCTACCTCTGGTTGTGTCAATGTACTCGGTTGTGGTGGACTTGTCTCTGACTCAGGGGGTGGTGGTGGTGGTGGAGATGGTGGTGGAGGTGGTGATGGAGTGGGGGAATGGTCGGGGGTGATGGGTTTGGGGAAAGTATGGTGTGGATTTACATCAGAAGGCATGTTTGCTCCCAGCGGTGTAGTGGCTGGTAGGTCGGCTTGGGGTATGGGGTCAGTCAGTTCAATAGTAGAGGTCATAAGTCCAATCATGTCGCCTTCTTTATCGAATTGTCATGTGAAGGTTGATGTGATGGTTGCAAATACTGAGGGTTATGTTCTGCTATCTGTATACATGGGAACCTGCGTGGAAATTTTCTGGCCGACTGAAATAGCGCAGGCAATGTCTCAAAGAAATCTTTTAATTTGGTATCTTTGTCAAATTTTGCTTTTACCGTCTCCGGCATTGCACTTTTGTATACGTTGAGGGGGATAACCGACTGTTGTGTCGGTGCTTGCTCCGTGATTATTTGTGTCGGTGATGGAGGTGGAGGTGTTGACACAAGATCGACGACGTTTTCAGGTGTTGTAGTTTTTGCTTTCTCTGTTCGACCTGCTGGGGCTTCTGCTTCGATAAAATGCTGGAACTGGGTTTCGACTGGAACTTTATTTACGGTGGCATACTCTATAATGTCAAGGGCCGTAGCTTCCAGTTCGTCTTCATCATCTGATGATTCGGAAATGATAAGTTTGTGCTTTCCTTTGCCTTGTTGTTGTTCTTGCCCTTTTATTTTCTTCCTGGCTACTGCTACTTCATTGGCGAGTTTCCGAATGATGCCTTTTGTAACAACATACTCAGGGTTGTCTGGTTTGACTTCGCCTATCGGTGCCTGAGTCGGGATGACACTTGCTGGCGCTAGAGGAGTTGTTTGATGCTGTTGTTGTGGCTTTGGTTTTGTAGGTTGTGGTACTGCTTTCTTTGCAGTCGGAGGTTTGATAGTTATTTGTACTCGACCAGTGGGTTCGACCGGTATGTCCTCCGACACAAATGTGCTAATGTAGAGGTTGAGCTCGTAGTCTTCCTCCTTCTCCTAGTCAATGAGTGGCTCCTCGATTGAGAAGTCGATCTGCTTCGCTGCTGCTGGTACTCGTATCTTAGTCTTAGCCTGTCGAGACGATTCTCAGAAGATTTGGTCGACAAATGGATAGTAGTTGACGGATTTGGCATTGGAGGCCTTGCACTGCATGTACCACACCGAGGTATGGTCGATCTCTAGTTGGATGTGGGAGTTCACGGGTAGATTCTGTCAGATGTTCTGAGGCACCCTCCATCTAGTCATGTGAACTTTCAGTTGTTGGAACTAGTTCTCCAGGAATACTTTCCCTTGCTCTAGTTCATACAGGGTTCCTTTCTGGGAGAAGGGTTTAAACCTCCACATGTCGAACCTTGATGGTTCCTAAAAGATAGGGCTCCCTTCGGGGCAGATGTGATACATAATGATCCATAGGATGAGGGAGGGGAACTTGATGATTCCTCCTGTCTCTTGGCATCACTCACAGATGGTTTTTATCATGTTGGCGACATAATCCTCCCATCTGTAGAGTCGTCCGTCGGTGGCAAAAGTGTCGACGGCTTCCATCATTTCTAACTTGAGATCACTGCCTCGACCTGCTAATGTGAGTGTGATTGCGATGATTTTGGCCACAATTTGTGGCGTTCTAGTTTTGATTTGGCCGATCATCAACCCTTTTGAGTTTTTCCCAGAAGATGATCTCGTAAGCTCTTTGACCAGTCCTTCTTTGATTCGTATTGGTACAGGGTCTCCTTTATTAGACAAGCCAGTCAGTTTGGAAATGACATCTCCAAAAATGTCGATCGGTTCATCAAAGTAGAACCGAGAATTGTGATAGCAACTGATGATGAATTTCACAGCAGCTTCCTTCGTGCCACCAAAGCTAGCCATCAGTGGGGCATTGGCATAGCTAAAAAGAGTGTTGCATTGTATTTTTTGTGCTGCCTGAGTCACCTTTTTGTCGACAAAGGTCCACTCTTGGATCTCATCCCATAGCTTCTTCCATGGACCTTCTTGTACTTTGGCATTTTTTATGTTCTTCAGTCTGCGGACCAAAGGTGTATCCGTAGCCTGTATTTCTTTTTCCTTGGTGGATGCTCTAGTCTGCTTGGGGGCCATTGTGTCTACTTGGTCGATGTTACTATAGGGTTCATGGTTTTTGGTCGAATGAGTGTTCGAATGCTCTGTGTGTATAGGTTGTGGTGAGTGAACCTTCGGTTGTCTGGTATTTGTAGGCGATGCTGTGTTTGGATGTGGTAATGGTTGCATTAATGGCGGACGTGATGTTCCAGCTGGAGGACGCGAGTGTGAGTTAATGGTGACTTGATTTTGGCGCTCGAGGTCATGAATGCACGATGGGACTATCGACGTCGTCGGCTGGTGTCGGTGCTGAGAACGGTCGACAGGAATGGTCGATGAAAATGGTAGAGGGTCATGATGTCGGTTGTCGAACTGGTGATTTCCTTTCATGGTTTTGTGTCTGTGGGGTATTTTGGAGTTTTTTTTAGTTTTGTATGTATTTTGGTTTCCGTTTATGGTCGTTATATGATTTTTTTTAACGTTTTAGTCGGGCTCCATTAACGAGCTTTCGAAATACTAGGCCCTGTATCATTCTTAGTCTGACTGAACCATTGGGGTGTATCTCTTCGACAATGTAAGGTCCCATCCACTCTGTGTGGAGTTTCTTAGGTTTTCCTTTGATCCGACTATTGTAGATTAAAGCAAAGTTGCCGACCGCTAGGTTTTTGTTCTTGATGTTGCGGTCGTGCCATGCTTTTTGTTGTTGCTTCTGAATTTCTTGGTGTTGCATGGCGATGAGTCGATGCTCTTCCAGCTTGCTGAGCTAAAGTAGTCATTCCTTTCTTCCCTATTCCACAACGACATGTAGGATTTTTGTGATAGTAGGTGTCTGTTGTCGGAAGTGTAGTGGGACTACTGATTCTTGTCCATAGACTAGTCGAAAAGGGGTTTGGTCAGTCGACCGTTTATAGGTTGTTCTATATGCCCATAAGACTGCAGGTATTTTCTCATCCTAGTTGTCCTTGTCAGCATTACATATTTTGGTTAACCCTTTGGTTAATGTTTTATTGAAAGCTTCAATCGCCCCATTCGACTGAGGATGATATGTTGTACTTCGTCGGTGGTTGATTTGGAACTGGTCGGTCAGGGTTTTGATATTTTTGTTGATAAAGTGTGTCCCTTGGTCACTAATCAAGGTTAGTGGGAATTTGAATCTAGTGATGATGTTTTCATAGATAAACTTAGTGGCTATCTCACTCAAACATGTAGCGACTGGTTCAGCTTCTGCCCACTTAGTGACGTATTCTATTGCAGTAACAATATACCTTACACCTGATCTTTTTGTTGGGATAGGAAATGGTCCTATGAAGTCTATACCCTAGATTTTGAATGTGAGACCAGGGTTTACTGATATCAAGGGCATTTATGTACTAGGCAGGGGTCAACCAAGTCGTTGACATCTGTCACATCGACTAAAAAAACTTTTGCAATCTCTGTGGAGCATCGGCCACCATAATCCTGACTATTGGATTTTCTTTGCAGTTGTGTCTGCTTGGAAATGTCCTCCTGCAGGTCCATAGTGTGCTTCATGCATGATTTGGTCTCGTTCATGTTCGAGTACACACCTTTTGAGGATGTCGTCTAATCCCATTTTGTATAAAAATACACTAATGAGGATGTATGGTGCAGCCTCCATAGCTAAGATTTGTTTTTTCTTGGTATTCATACCTTCAAGTGCCTGTCTGTTTTCTAAGAACTGAGCTATTTCCTCTAGTTCTGCTGGCACTGCTTCTATGCGAAATAAATGTGAATCAGGTAAGTCGTCGTCAACTCCAGTCGGTTCCTCTCCTGTGTCTATTCGGGATAGATGGTCGGGCCCGACATTTAGCTTTCCTGGTCTGACAACGACTTCAAACTCAAATTCTTGGAAAAGAAGTAGCCAACGACAAATCCGTCCATGATGGAGTGGTTTATTGACAAGGTACTTCAGGGCTTGATGGTCGGTATAGAATGTGAAGGGGTTGGCTAAAAGGTAATGTCGATACTTTTGGAGGGCAAAGACCATACCTAGGGCTTCTCTTTCTGTAGTCGAGTAGTTTCTTTCAGCCTTATTTAATTTGCAATTGCTGTAAACTATGGGATAATCCATTCCATCATCCCCTGGTTGAGTTAGGATTGCTCCTATTGCTATTCCTGATGCATCGATGTGCACATGGAATTTGATCGACTAGTTTGGAAACTTTAGGATGGGGGCTTCGACTAGTTTTCTTTTTAATTTCTCGAATGAGATGTGACATTCCTCTATCTAGTTAAACTCTTGATCTTCCTTTAATAGTTCTTCGAGAGGATAGGTCATATCTAAATAGTATCCTATAATTTTTTTGTAATAGCCTGTATGGCTAAGTAATACCCTGACTTGTTTGGGGTTTACTGGTGGTTTCAGGTCAAGGATAATTTTAATCTTTGCAAAGTTGACCTTGATACCTTCTTTACAAACAATATGCCCTAATAGTATCCCTATGGGAGTCATGAATATACATTTCTTAATGTTCAGGAAGAGTTGAATATGTCGACATCTCTCTAGCATAAGTCTGAGCCATTTGCAATGATCTTTTAAGGTGGAGTATATTGTCCAGTCGTCGAAGTATACTGCCATAGTCTTATATATGTATTCTTGGAATGTTTTGACAACAATTCGAGAAAACACTGCAGATGCATTATTTAATCCAAAAGACATAACTTTGTAAGCAAAGGACCCAAATTCACACACAAATGTTGTCTTCTTTTGATCTTCTTTAACTATTGGTACTTGGTTATAGCCTGAGAATCCATATGTAAATGAGTAGCATTCATGTCCTGCAACTTCATTCAAAATTTCATCGACATAAGGGGTTGGGAATGGGTCTTTCAGTGTTACTTTGTTGAGTTCCCTAAAGTAGACACAAATTCTTAGCCTAGTCGGGTCATGTTTCTTGGGCTGTATGACCATTGGACTTACCCATTCTGATTGGTCGTTAGGGTAGATGATTCCTACTGCTAACATGTTATCAATTTTCTTTTTGACTATTTCCTTGTATTTGTGAGCCAGTTTATAAGGTCTTTTCTTAACAGGTCGAACATCAGGTTAAGTATCAATTTTCATTTCTCCCATTTCTTGTACTAAGCCTTGTAGGTCATTATAGTCCCTGGAAAAGACATCTTGGAACTCTCTTAGTAATTTCACTATCTCTGTGGTCTGGTGTTTGTTCCAGCAGTCACCATTTTTTTGCTAGTTTTGGTCGGTCGTCGTTTGAGATGTCGACTTATTTAGTTTTTACTTTGGCCTCTAGCCACGCTGGTGCTTTAGCTTTATTGATCGGTCAACTTCCTTATTTGAACTGTGAGAATGTGGTAGGGAATTCGGATACAGTCATTTTGTCAGTGTCTTGTTTGTCAGTTGTTGCGATTTTCAGGATCGAGTGGATAGGTTTTGTTGTTTCGACGTGGTTGGATTTCCATCTGAAGCTCTTGCCTTCTGTGTTTTCGTTTTCTAATTGTAAATGGGTCGAATGTGGTCTTGACCATGTTTGTAGATTGTTACAGTCTTTTATCTGTTGATGGTCTCGTAAGGGTTGGTTTTTGGTCGGTTGGATAAATTGTTTAATTTGCTTTGCTGTCTCAGCCAGAGTTTCATTTTGAGTTATGAAGTTGAAGTCTTTAATAAAATTTTCCCTGAGTTCATGCCATAAGAAGGTTTCACCTCTAGATTCTTCCATCTTATACCATTTGTTTGGCAAGTCGGCTAGGGTTGAGGGGAACAAATGTGGCCAGGCTCCCTCATCCTTGTATCTAAGTCTTCTCCACTCCTTTTCACAAGTTTTAATATGTTCTTCTGGGTCTTGTCCTTGAGTAAATACAGGTATCTGAACTTGATGGGTTAACTTCTTTCCTCCAAACCTCTTGACAAAGTAGGTCGAAGCAGTTGTCTAGGTCTGTAGTTTTGTCTGATGGGTGTCCCACCATCTAGCTGCTTGACCTGTAAATGTTTCAACTAGGCTTTGAAGTCGGCCATGTTCACCAATATTTTTAGATACTTGCTCGATATGCATGACTGGTGATTCCCTCTCCTTATACCTTGGTAGTTGTGTAGTATTTAAGTTGGTTGGTTGTAAGGTAGGGCGTTCCCTTATTTTCTTTTCAAATATTTTTGGGACAATGGATACTATAAAGCACTGTTGGGTGTGGTTTTTCTGTACTTTTTATATAGTCCAACACCCTCTTGCTTGTGTTTCGTAATTCTCAATCTCCCAGTCGTATAATTCAGCATCTAAGTTATAACCAACTGAGTCTTGGTTACCTAAGTTAAGTTCTCCATGGATGTTTGGTTCTGTGTAGTCTACATCGTTGTGGATTTGGTAAAGTGGTCTGACATCAACTTCTTCATCAATAGGTTCAGTCCAAGGTTGTCCTTGGTATGGATGAATGGGTACAATGACCTTTTGACTATTTCCTTTTAATTTGATTTGTTCCTTATCCAAGGATATGGATGCTTTCATCTTTCTGCCCCAAGGTTGATCGACTAGTGCTAGGAAGGAGCTGGCTCCTTCTTTTGGGTCAATGATTTTGAAATCAACCTTGGTTGAGATTCCCTTGATAGTCTTATCGACATTTTTCCAGACTCCAATGGGTTCAATTAGGCCTTGTTCAGCTAGTTTCAGGTATATTCCTGACTCATACAGTCGAGGTTGGCCCATTTGTTCCCAAGTGTCACGAGTCATGATATTTACTTGTGACCTGAAGTCGAGCACTACTTGTCAGACGTGGTAACCTTTGATTTCTAGGTCGACAAGTGGGTCGGCATCACTTTTGTCTTTTTGCTTCAAGATGCAGATGTTTTTTGTTTGTTTTTCAGGGTTGGTACATTTTATTTCATGCAATAAGTCAATGAACTGAGATACTGATTTGTCTGTTTGAACAAGTTGGATTAGTTGATTTATTGTGTTGGGTCGACTGTTATCGATGTCTTCTTGTCGTGCAATGTCTTGAAAGACATGGGTTGCTTCTTTATATGTTTGTTTTTCATGCCATAGATCAGGATATACATTTGTTTCTTTAATCTTACTAATTCGGGGGTTATCAGTTCCTATTTTTGTTCCTTGTCGTGTTACAATATGTAAATTTTTAGTGGTAATTACATCATGTTTGTGCACACAAGACAAGACATTAACATTTTTCTTGGTATTAATTTTTTCTAACATAGTAGGGCAATCCTCAAGCAAGTGATCACCTATTCCACAGTGGGTATAGAATTTGAGATCAGTCACTGTCCTTGTATGGAAAGTCTGCATACCGGTGACCTTCTTTGTAACATATAAAGCACTGGATGGGTCAGTGCGGGCATATGTTGCAATTCGTAGGGAATCGACCTCTTCCTCCGTAACCTTGGCGTCGATTATCGTACCGGTGCTCATATCGTCGGTCATCATATCTTTATCCGTTCTGATCATTTGGTGGATTGTTTTGCTCGTGATGTTGTGCCACCGCATTTGTTTAGTATATCGCCTGATAGTTTTGTTGGTTCTTTAGGTTTAACTGATAATCGACAGTGTTATGACTTTTGGTTTCGCAGATGACGCACCAAGAAGCCTTGTCGTTCTTCATGTTAAATGGGCAGTCTGTTGTAGAGTGATCTTTGTGTTCCTGGAAAATGTCGCAAAAGGATTTGGTTTGTACAAATCGGATGTCTTGTTGGCTATACTCTTATAGACAGTTATCTTTTGAGTGGCCGTTTGTTGAGCATTTGGTGCACCAGATCTCCTTATTCTTGAGGCTTAGCTACTTCAGAGACTTCTGCATGTTCTCAAGCTATTGTTCCAATCTGTCGTCCATGGGGTAAGCGGGTATATCCTCGTCCATCTCAACCTGACGAGCTTTCGTTAGCGCATCCTCGTACATTTTGAACGTCTCCAAACTAATGTGTCGACGTACTTTTTGCGATATTCCTACAAGAAACCACTGGATTAGTAACTGCTCATCTATAACATAATCCAATTAGCTCAATAATTCTTTAAAACGCTTATCATATTTGTGGACAGATTCTCCTAGCTTTTGTGATGTGGTTTTAAGCTTCTTCGCGGCCAAGTGCTTAGCATGTGGAGTTTTTAAAAATGACAAAAATTGTGCCTTAATCTCGGCTTTTGTTGCTTTGGGTTGTCTCTCCGAAAAGGTCATGTACCATGTCAATGCCCTTTTCCTTAAGGCTCCTGCAAACTATGCCATTTTTCTATCTTCATCGGTAACCTGGTTGGCTTCCCAGGTCAACTCGAATACAAACCAATGTCATCTGGGGTCTTCATATCCTCCATATAGGGGGATGTGAGCCGATCCGTGACCCATTTCTGAATCACTGTCACTTATCTCAGAAGTTAGCAGTGGTGGAGGTGGGGTTGGTGATGAGGGTGGTGGGGTTATTGATTTATTCATACCTGTGGAATTCTGGTCGATGGAACTGGCGTTCCCATCGGTTGTTGATTCTTCGTCGACATGTAGTCGTTTGATGTTGACTTCTACTGTCAATGGTTCACTACAACTATTTGTTCGCAGGTCTGATGGTTCAATTTCTTCTAAAGCTGTATTTGGCAGGGGGCGCTCCTTCATGTGTCGGTAAGAGCAAGTGGATACTTCGGAGGGAGGCTGCCACTTGAAACGTCGCCCAGTTCCCTTCCACCAATCGACGTATAATAAGCTGTCATCCAGGGTACATTTCACCTCCTAATCGGCTCCATATACTGAAGTCACTAGCTCGTAGTCGGAGGTCTTCTTCGACAATAGTCTGTGTTAGAGTACGCGGATTCAATGGGGAAAGGGTTGTTCCTTCGTTGGGAGATTTTAATTGGAGATCTTCTGGCTACTCTATCCACAATTATTCCTCCTTAGGGGACACTTCTTGCTCCACGCCCTCTTCATGTTGGTCATGACCCAACTCTGGTGGATTCTCTTCCTGGTCGTTCTCCCTAGGGTTTTGTCCTTTGTGCAGCTCTAAGGCCCTTTCTCGTCTTGCTTCCCTTCTCTAGTGTCTCTCTTCCCTTTCTATTTTCTGAATGTCCGACATACTTTCATAGAATACTATTTTCTTGAGGTCCTCTTTAGGCAACTTCTCATTACTGGTGACTGATATCGGATTCTAGTCGACTAGGATCCACTATACTCTATCTTCGACACATGACCAGCTACCCCCCCATGTTCAAATATTGTAACTTCGAAGAATATTCTATATGTATCTTTTGTGGTCCCTGATGTTCCTACCAGGAGAACCACTTGTATTATCTTGTACCCCGATGCTTATAATCGGAAGAACTAATAAGATTCATGAGGTTGTCCCCTCTATTTGTAGAGGTGGGTCATTAGCACCCCAGTGTGGTTACTTGAGCCTACTTGTGTAACTCGAGCCTACATGATTAACTCAAGCCTACATGTCGGGTGAGTTAATTCAAGTGAACGGATGAATATAAATAGAGGTGTGGTGCTCCTCATTTGAGACACACACACTCTCACTTGTGTAGCGCATTAGTGGAGAAGAGAAGTAGCTGGAGAAGGAAGAGGATCAGGCTTTGATCTCCTTGTTGGTTTTATCTTTTATCTTTTGGGGCATCTATATTGAGGAAGATTTTGCTGGGTTTTTCCCTTTAGGGTTTTCCTAGGATAAATCTTTGTGTTCTCCTTTTGTATGGTTTTGCTTCTCTATCTTTCACTGATCCTGTTTATATGCTTTTGTTATGAAATCAAAATGAAATACTAATGATCTAGCTTAGCATATGAAAATTTAACATGGTATCAGAGCCACCCTGAAAGAAGACATTGTGCAGCTAAAGAATCTATGGATTCTTATTTTTTGTGTCTCTATCCATGATCGATCAGCAAAAGAAGGCTATACTGACTCTCCATTGAAGGGCGCATCTTTCTGTCAAAACGGAATTTGATTCCGAGTATTTTCAGTTTTGGTGCGAAAAATTAGGGCTTTCTACAGAAGAAGAATTTTTGAGTGAGCCTAGCATAGGATTTCTCTCCTCATCAAAATCGAAGTTTAGAGACCTGGATCAAGAAATTTGGTTGGGTGAAACTTCGGGAAAGTCAATCCCTAGTTTGACCCCGATCTGGAAAAACCCTAAATACTAAAAATACTATGTTTTGGTACATTCGCTATATCCTGTGATTGGAGAAGGATCAAGAGTTGAAAATTGCATAGGCCGAAGAGAACATCTTGATTTACACTCTGTCCAAAATTCAGCCTCATATTCACTATATTCTGGGAGATATGATCCCTCCACGTTAGGGTTCCAACCTATTCCAGAATTCATCCCTAAACATGACACTTGGGGAAAATTGTTGTAGCGTGGGGTACAGAGGTCCAAATGGAATTCCTAAAGATTTTCTAGAAATAGAACGGACTTTCATTTCTGTGTTCTGAATTTCTGAACCTGAAGATGAACCAGTGACATGTGGCATGCCATACAACTTCACTATTCTGAACAGTCCTGTAACAGGTCACCTTGGGAAAATGATCATAAATCCCAATTGGTTAAACCAATTCTGATGAAAACTATGGTTTTCGATCAGGGACATGTGAGGTTACCTCAATGAAAAATTTCAGACACAGAGGAGTAGTAATTTCAGATATATCATAGAAATAGTAACAAGCATTTCTGCAGAAGAAATTGAAAAACTAGGGCTTCCTGTTCCGGGAGCTTCCCTCCACTTTTTTCAGAAAAGGAGTACATTGGAAAGCTCCATTTGAAGAGATATATCTTTCTATCCAATCAAATATAAAAGATTTGAAGTTTTAAAAATTAGGGTTTCTCTAACAAACCCTAGATCAGCCAGCTCCAGAAGCAAGACGGACACCTCAAATCAGTAAGATCTAATCTTTTGCTATTTGCATTTGAGGTTCGCATTTCAAAGTGATCTATCACATCAGCTTGATGATAAGCTTGGTGAAGTTGAAAAATTCCAAGCATGGAAGTATTTGATCTCTCTAAAGAAAATGAATTTGACACCTACATGATTAAAGAGGTTCCAGTTCTAGAGGGAGATGAGCCTCAAAGCCTTACACAAGAAGAACTTGATCAAGGCCAAGAACATCATTGTTGATTCAATCACAGATCAACTTGTACCACACGTGTCTTCCTAAAGACACCGAAGATGGTTGATTCCTTGATCAAGCTATCTGAAGATAAGAACATAATTCAGAAGATGGATTTGAGAAAACAGTTGAAGAATGTGAAGATCCAAAATGCATAACATCTTGAAGCGGTAGAAGAAGAAGCAAAGAATGGCCTCCCATGATCATGGGATTCATTCATGTGAGGAATGTGTGCCAAAAGGAAGTGATTACTTTCAGTTGACTCTGGGAAGAAGAAGAAGCTTGTCTCATAAGAAGAGAAGAAGAAATATGGGAGCAAATTGAAGATCAAGCTGTCACCATTCAAAGAAGATCCCTCAAGCGATGAGGAATATGAAGAACTCAATTCTTAACGAACCTCTTATCCATCTTATCATTTGGATAAGAAATGATGATTTCATGGATGGAGAAGATGATGAAGCAGAATGATCAAGGAGTCTACCCATGAAACAAACAAAAGATAAGTATTCAATTGTCATTTAATGATATTGTTTTATTATGCATTTAATTATATTCAGGTGATGTGTTGTTTACATGCATGTGATGGGTAAGTAGCTCATGGTTATATACAAATAGCCATTGTTACTTAACTAGAATGAAACCTATTTCCTGACATATTGGATTAGTGCACAATCTCAATGATGTCATGGTAGAGATGGAAGGCATATAGAAAGTTTTTGTGAGATATGGTTGAATGTTGTATTGGCTAAATAGTTGCATGATGCATAAGAATTTGTCGTTATGCATATGTAGTTCTAACCATGCAACTGGTGCATTTGAATTGTAGGAAAGGTCCTGTACAACCTCCTAAAAGAAAAGAAGGATGATACTTGTTCCGAAGAACAAGTGATGACAATTCAATAAACATGAATTTGAAACTCCTAGGGTCAGAGACACCATGACGAAAGAAAGAGCTTCAAAGAGTGGTAGATCCACCTCGAAGGATGAAGACCACCATGGGTATGAGAGATAACTCAAGATGAAGAAAAAAAATGCTATGAAAGAAGCTATGATCAAAGAATAATAGTTGATTATGGGGAATGATGTATATGATATGATTTTGAGACATAAAGGGAAGTACGCAGTATCTTCCATATGGATCTACATAAACAAGTGTACAAAGCAAGAATCGTGATTTGCCTCAGAAAGAATAGACTATGACATGACATACTCTATTGACCAGTATATATCAAGCATAGAATCACCTATACAGAATGAAGAAGGAAGATAATACTCCACTTCAGGGGGAGTGACTACAGAAGATATCTGAGTTCGACACGGTACGACATGATGGACAGCTTCCTAATGGATTGAGACTTTACCAAGAGTAAAGTGGGTTCCAAACTTCAAATTTGAATGCAGAAGACTAGGATATGTTGATGATCTGACAAGACGAACTCATGGAAGATGTTATGATGATGTTTGGGATATAGTACTCAAACCAGAAATCAAGCATGTGGTATCTTACAAATGGATTTGCAAGATAAAATATGTCGCTGATCGAAGTAAGGAAATACTTTTGGCTATAGGTTCCTATAAGAAAGAGGGAATTAATTTTGAAGAGACACTTACTCCAGGAAGCAAGGTACACTTCCTTCAAAACTATGATGGTAGTTGCTTCAATGATGACGTAAAGACAATCCTTCCTTAATGGTATGATTGGGGAAGAGTTTTACATCGAAAGGATTTGAAGTTGAAGACAGATGGACTCATATATGTAAGTTGAAGAAGGGCCTCTATGGCATGAAGCAAGCTCCCAGAGCTTGGTATGGTAGTTTCCTGTCAATTATGGGTTTTACCAAGAGTAAAGCTGATCCTAACCTTTATCTCAAGGTTGTAGAAGATGAGCCTGTCATCCAGTTATTATATGTGGATGACTTATTCTTGACAGGGAAGGAGAAACAGATCATGGAAAGAAAGAAGAAACTAGCAGAAGAATTTGAGATGAAAGACCTTGGGTTAATGCACTATTTCCTAGGTCTGGAAATATGACAAAGTTCAGAAGAAATATTTCTCAACCAGGGAAAGTGTGTGGTAGAGATATTGAAGAGATTAAATATGTTGGAATGCAAAGCCATGTCCACACCCATGGACTCCAACCTGAAGCTGTTAGATGATGACTCATCAAAGTTAGTAGATGCTACTCATTACAGACAGATCATTGGGTCATTGATGTACGTAACAAATACCAGACCAGACATTTGTTTTGTTGTGAACACCTTAAGTCAATATCTTGTTCAACCAAGATGGGTTCACCTAGTAGCTGCAAAACATGTGATGAGATATATGAAAGGGACTATAGACCTTGGTCTATACTATGATGGTAGCCATGACTACAGATTGTATGGATATACAGATGCATATTGGGTTGGAAGTATCTCAGACAGGAAAAGCACATCAGGTATATGTTTTTGTTTGGGGTCTGCTATGAGTTCATGGTTTAGCAGGAAACAGTCCAGTGTTTCTCTTAGAACAACAAAAGAAGAATACATAGTAGATTGCTCTGCTAAGTTGTGAAGCCATATGGCTTCGAAAGCTGATATCATGTCTCCTTGACCTGAAGATGGATACTACATTGATTCTATGTGATAACAAGAGTTGTGATAACAAAGAACCCTATGTTCCATCGTAACACATAGAAATCCGATATTTATACATACAAGATAAAGATGTAGATGATGATGTTTCAGTATTCCCATACTGAAGATATAGATGATGCTTTTAGTATTCACATACTGAAGATACAGATGGTGATAGTTCAGTATTCACATACTAAAGATGTAGATGATGATGTGCTGACGAAGCCTCTGTCCCGAGTAAAGTTCAAACACTTTCAAGACAAGCTTGGTGTGGTTCAGAAAGACCTTCCCTGAAAGGGGGAGTAGTGATGTTGCAGTGGGATTGTATCATTCCTGGACACTTTCCCTAAAGTGATCCGGAGACCTTGGTCTTCGAGAATGAAGAGGGATTGTATCATCCTAGGACATATGTACAGAAGTGATCCGGAGACCTCGGTCTTCGAGTATGAAGTGGGATTGTATCATCCCTGGGAACTTGCCCAAAAGTGACCCGGAGACCTCGGTCTTCGAGAATGAAGAGGGATTGTATCATCCCAGGACATATGTCCAGAAGTGATCCGGTGACTTCGGTCATCGAGAATGTGGTAGGATTGTATCATCCTTTAACTTTGGTTCAGAACGGATCTGGTGAACTTCAGTCATCGAGAAGGTGGTAGGATTGTATCATCCTTGGACTTCGGTTCAGAATGGATCCGGTGAACTTCGGTCATCGAGAAGGTGGTAGGATTGTATCATCCTTGGACTTCGGTTCAGAATGGATCCGATGAAATTTGGTCATCGAGAAGGTGGTAGGATTGTATCATCCTTGGACTTTGATTCAGAACGGATCCAGTGAACTTTGGTCATCAAGAAGGTAGTAGGATTGTATCATCCTTCAACCTCAGTTCATAATAGATCTGGTGACTTCGGTACTCGATAACGTGTGTTGATCCCGTAATTCCAATAGGAAGGATTGTCTGAGTTCCACAACTGTGTTGATCTCGCAATTCTGAAAGGAAGGATCGTTGGTAACTTCGTAAAGAACTAAATCCCATAATTTTGAAATGAAGGATCATTGAATTGATCCTGTAATTCCAATAGGAAGGATTGTCTGAGTTCCACAGATGTGTTGATCCCGTAATTCCAAAAGGAAGGATTGTTAGTAACTCCGTAAAGACCTAAATCCCGTAATTCCGAAAGGAAGGATCGTTGGTAGCTCCGTAAATACTTGATCCCGTAGTTCCAACAGGAAGGATTGTCTGAGTTCCACAGATGTGTTGATCCCATAATTCCAATAGGAAGGATTGTCTTAGTTCCACAAATGTGTTGATCCTGTAATTCTGAAAGGAAGGATCGTTAGAAACTCTGTAAAGACCTAAATCCTATAATTCCGAAAGGAAGGATCGTTAGTAGCTTCGTAAAGAATTGATCCCGTAATTCCGAAAGGAAGGATCGTCTGAGCTCCACAAATGTGTTGATCCCATAATTCCGAAAGGAAGGATCATTAGTAACTCCGTAAAGACCTAAGTCCCGTAATTCCGACAGGAAGGATCGTCTGAGTACCACAGACATGTTGATCTCGTAATTCCGAAAGGAAGGATCATGTTAATTTTTTGATGATGATGATGTTGATGTTTTGATGATAATGATTTTATGATGATGATGATGTACTAATCGAAATATCAGAGTGTGATGATGATGATATTTTGATTTTTTGATGATGTTGAATGTTTTTATCATAATGATGTTTTGATGATGTTGATGTTTTCATGATGATGATGTTTTTATGATGATGATGATGTACTGATCGAACGATCAAGAGTATGATGATGATGTACTGATCGAACGATCAAGAGTATGATGATGATGATGTAATAATCAAAAGATCAGAGTATGACGATGATGATGATCAGTATGTGATGATGATGACATACTGATCAAAAGATCAGAATATGATGATGATGATTCTGTTTGAGAGTTGAAGTATGATGATGGTGCTGATCATGATGTTACTAATAAAAATGTGATGATGTTGCTGATCGAAAGGTCAAAATGCTGAAGATGTCTTTTCTGATCGAAACATCAAAGTGCTGAAGATATTGCTGATCAAAATGCTGAAGATATTGGTGATGATCGAAAGGTCAAAGTGCTGAAGATGTTGCTGCTGATTGAAAGGTCAAAGTGTTGAAGATGTTGCTGATCGAAAGGTCAAAGTGCCGAAGATGTTGCTGATCGAAAGGTCAAAGTGCTGAAGATGTTGCTGCTGATTGAAAGGTCAAAGTGTTGAAGATGTTGCTGATCGAAAGGTCAAAGTGCCGAAGATGTTGCTGATCGAAAGGTCAAAGTGCCGAAGATGTTGCTGCTAATCGAAAGGTCTAAGTGCTGAAGATGTTGTTGATCGAAAGATCAAAGTGTTGAAGATGTTGCTGATCAAAAGGTCAAAAGATGCTGATGTTGATTAAAGAGTTGCTGTCATCAAATATTGAATATGAAGACTATATGACGTTCAAAATATTCCAATGATTTATAGATGTGTTACCCTGATGATGTTGATGATGTCCTCTCCTACTATTTTTGTTGTTGATGTTGTTGTAGAATACCCTTCTCATTAAGGGGGAGTGTTGAAATATTGTAACTTCGAAGAATATTCTATATGTATCTTTTGTGGTCCCCGATGGTCCTACCAGGAGAACCACTTGTATTATCTTGTACCCCGATGCTTCTAATCGGAAGAACTAATAAGAGTCATGAGGTTGTCCCCTCTATTTGTAAAGGTGGGTCATTAGCACCCCGATGTGATTACTTGAGGCTACATGTGTAACTCGAGCCTACATGTCGAATGAGTTAATTCAAGTGAACGGATGAATATAAATAGAGGTGTGGTGCTCCTCATTTGAGACACACACACTCTCACTTGTGTAGCGCATTAGTGGAGAAGAGAAGTAGCTAGAGAAGGAGGAGGATCATGCTTTGATCTCCTTGTTGGTTTTATCTTTTATCTTTTGGGGCATCTATATTGAGGAAGCTTTTGCTGGGTTTTTCCCAGGATAAATCTTTCTGTTCTCCTTTTGTATGGTTGTGCTTGTCTATCTTTCAGTGATCCTGTTTATATGATTTTGTTATGAAATCGAAATGAAATACTAATGATCTAGCTTAGCATATGAAAATTTAACACCCCATAGCCTACCTGACGCTTTTTATAAAGCCCGGATAGTTCGGTCTATTTGCTTAGGAAGTATTCCCACTCCCTTTCGGCAATGAATTTTTCCCACTTCCTCTGCTTCTCCTCCCAGTTAGAGTTTGTTGGCAGTTCATGAAGTGATGGTCGAGGTTCGACGATATGTGCTACTCCTTTCTCAATTAAAAATTTGAACAACAAGGTCGGTAGGGAACACAGAAATTGTTCGGCGAGGTTTGCGTAAAATTTCTCCTTCACTGTTTCTACCAAAGTTCTAACTTTGACTGCTTGTTCCTCACAGAAGTCACCTGTGATTTTCTCAAACAACTCGGACAAGTTTGTTCTACCTCCATAGATCAGTCTTTCCAGCAACTGTTGTTCTTTAATCCCGTCCGGTTTTCTCATCCAGGAATTTCTTCAAAAGTTGGGGCACTAATTCGACAAACTTTTCATGTGTTTCTGTGAAAAAAAATTCGTTTGCTTGTGCAACTCTTAATCTATTCCTTCACGCGTAATTTTGCAAGTAGTTTGCAATTTTACGATTCCACAAGTCCTTAATCTCTTGCTCTGGTATCATTTGTTGGCATACATTCCAGTCGTGTACTACCGGCAACGAAACCAATGTTGTAATCTCATAGATCACATAAGGTTACCAATAATACACACTAAAACATATATAAAGCTTAAACAGACTCCAAGAGATAAGAACAGATAGAATTAAACAGATTATATTATTACAATGAGTCCATACAATGCAGAGAACTGAACTGAGTTCTCATTTGGCTCAACAGCCTAATATATATGATTTACAGATGGTTACAAAATAACTACCTGTCGTTTCGGTGAATCGACGTGACTTTTAGATGGTCGACCTAATCTCTTAGTTTAGTCAGTCGACCGACTTAGTTGGCTGATTGACTAAGTCGGCCCATCGACTTAGTTGGTTGATCAACTAAGTCAGATGATCGACTTAGTCGGCTCATCGAATTAGTCGGCTGATTGACTAAGTCGGTCCTTGTTCAAGTCGAGTCGACTTGCTCCTTCTACAAATAGCATCCTTTATAACATCCAAAATAGCGTCTATTTTTTTGCTTCAAGAATAGCGTCCAACTTTTCTTCCTAAACAACGTCAAGGTTTGCTTCCTAAATAACGTCATATTTTGCTTCCTAGCGAATGTTCGCTTTTGCTTCTTAAATGACATCATTGTTAGCACCATATTTGCATCACCAATAGCACCATGTTAGCATCCAAATTAGCATCCAATATTGCATCCATTTTTTGCTACCACTTTAGCATCCCATTTTGAACCATGTTTTACTTCCAAATATGTGTCGATTTTCGCTTCCAAATTTGCACCAATTTTTGCTTCCTTTTTTGCATTGTGTTTTGCTACAAAAATGACGCCAAATATTTCTTCTATTGTTGCACCATATTTTGCTTCCTATGTAGCGCTATGTTTTGCATCCAAAGTAACGTCTTATTTTGCTACCATATCAACGTCATGTTTGGCTTTCTCATTAGCGCCACATGTTGCATCCCTTTTAATTCCTAGTTTCATGTCTTATTTTTCTACCATATCAATGCGATGTTTGGATTCATCATTACCGCCATGTGTTGCATCCTTTTTAATGCCCAGTTTCACATCTCTCATTTTTTGTCACTCGGTTTAGTTGTTTTTAGTAATTTTATATACGAATTTTGGTCATTTGTTTTGGTCACTTATCTCTCATTGTTTGGTCATTGTTCAGTTATTTTTAACCGATATTATAATATCATTAGGGAATGGAGGAATCAAACCACCAACCTTCTGCTTGTAAGGCAGACGCTCTTCCCTTGAGCTAGCACCCTTTAAGAATTTGGGAACCTAACTTACATAGTCCTCTATAATGGTAAAAAGGATCAATAAACAACTTTGAGTATCTAATGGTTGGCAAAGGATGATAGATTGTATAAGTTCACAATATATGATCAAGCAGGTTATGAAATCCATAAACATTTCTAGGAATTTTAAACAAAACTCAAGAAATTGGCTAAATGGGATTGCAAAAATCACTATTCCCTAGCAACCGTAAGTTTACCATTATATGAGACCTATTAAGAACAATTATCTTAGTGTGGATTCCAAGGGCCCCAAGGATATAGTAGATAAACCTAGTCATCCTAGAGCCATGTATAAGTGGAGCAATAAGGAGAATCAAAAGAGGATGATCAACCCAATAGTTGGTGCTTCACATGGATTCTATCCACCATGGGATGAGCAAAGTTCCTTCTTCCATCAAGCTAATGAGTATCCACAAGGACAAATGGTTAGGATATAGTGTGATGCCAATTCATAATGTTTATTTGCTTCCCAGAGTGATGTTGCAATGCTTGCACTAGGAGATCTACATGATCCCCAACAGCATTGGATGTAAGCATATTCATGGGGCGATAGAGTATAAGATGAAGATGTCTTTTTATCTTTTTCTTTGGAAAACCAAGCATGATTTGAAACACTGGAAGAAGGAATAGAATCAGATATACTTAACAAACTACAATCATGACAGGGCGCTCATCTACAGGAGTACGACTGCTGCTGATACTTTGATTTCTTCTTTGGTTTTGATAAGCTATAAGACTATAACTCATGCTTCGACTCCTGCTCCTCCTATAACCGCGTTAAAGAAAGCATATTAAGAGGTCAAATATTTATGGTGAACATAACTCTGAGACAATGCCTTGTTTAAGGAAAATGCATATAATAACACAAAAAATTATATCCTTGACAAAAATATTATAAAATAGGTTGCTAAAATCATATTCAGGACATATTTCTTCAAGCACTGCAACAAATATAATGCTTTCTGACCTTGGATGAGTCCTGCCTCTTGGTGGGTTTCTGTAATGTCTTGGTGACGAGCACTCAAAATAAATCGTATAACTTGAATATCTACCACAACAAAATAAAATTATTCTGTTAGAAATTCCTTCCAACTTTGGAAATTTAATGAGGCTTTATGAATGCATACAAACCTATCCCTTTCAAGAATATTCCTTTCATTGAGGTGATGAGACCTTAGGGGAGAGCGATCTAGAGATGGTGTATGATAACGTCAAGCATAACAGTAACGTTGGATGAATCCACGACCTCTTCTCACATGTTTAGGTTTACCCTCTGGGATAGGACTTCTTACAATAGTCTGAATTTGATTAGGATGGGGAAGTGTACTCTTATGACCAACAGGACTACTACCAATAATAGGGAGGTCCTGACTATTAATTGTGGTGACCAATCATCCAATAATAGGGAGGTATTGACTATTAGCCACGATAGAATAAAGAGTTTACTACGTAAGAATAAAAGGAAGATCCCATAATTCCAATTTATGAAAAGCACAAGCGATATAATTGGATAAAGTAATGGTCATATCGCATAAGGAAAGAGATAAGTAATGGATGGAGCGTAAGTGGGTAAGATCCAATTTGAGATTATATCGGGATCAGGTCCTATTCGAGACATTAGTGACCAAGTGGTTATTGGTATGCGGATTTTGGTCATTTTTTTGGTCACTAATATCTCAATAAGACTTTCCAGCTCCTACAGTGACTATTCCTTGATGTTTTCTTAGGATTTCAATAGGTAAGTATGTTTGTAATTTCAAAGGGGTTGGGAGTTGCCTTAGGTTGTGGCTTAAGGAGTGACATTAGGGAAAGATAAGGAAAGGTGTTAAGGTAACAACTTGATAGACTATTAGGAGAGTATTTCAAGGTTTTTTTAGGCTTAGGCTGAGATAGGTTTCTCACACCCAGAATGGTTTATCAAACACCTTCATGTAATCATACACGTGACTATCATCCTCTGCTATATTATTGTTGGGACAATATAGTTTGATCTCAAAACAATTTCTTATCCAGATGATGAGCAGGACTACCTCCCTCCTCCACCTTTCAATAGTTGCAGCTTTGTCTAGGCTATGTTTCCTCATTGGCTCTCCTTCACTTGAGAGATTTTTCCTTCTTGGATAACCTACTTGTACACCTATGCTTATGTCTTTTGAATCATGTAGGATGTTCTTATTGTAATCATTTCTCATATCAGTTAGCGAAGGCTTTCGCACCCCTCTGTTTTGTTTTGGTTTCATTATTAATGTTGGTTGTAATCCTCAGTCCCTTTAACCTACTTTAGTCTTCAATGGGCATTGGTTAAATAAAAACATTTTTACTTTCAATTTTTCTAGGCAACAAGGGCATATCTAAATAGATTTTTCTCATTTTATTTTTTGTTTCTTTTATGTAATTTCTCCCATTTAAGGATTAAATGTGACTACAACAATAAAAGAACAAAAAAAAGAAAGGAATCATAACCACAGAAATCAAATGTTGAAATGTACATGATCCAATCTTTGTTTTTTTAGCAAATTGTCTAAAGGATACCTAAATATGTAAACATTTAATATACAGTTATAAACTTTCCTGTTGTATTTATGGACCTGTTGATGGGCGTATTTGGCTAAGCCCGCAACGCGGGAAACGACCCAGTCCGGGACCCTTAGGACAGGCTCCAAGCTGTTTGGAATAGCCGCTCCCAACAGGTTTAAAGGCTCTGTTGGCCTGAGATCCTAGAA
>LPNX010754964.1:88833-151931 GCA_001517045.1 Pseudotsuga menziesii
ATGAAAGATATTATATACCACATATAAGTTTTAAAACTGTAAATGTGATTCAAACATCACCAGCCCAGGACATTGTGACAACTGACAGATAACTGCCTAGCAGCCTAAACAGTGCGAACCAGCAGTTCCGTATTTGCATTCCCAAAGTATCGACCCCCTCATATGTTCACTATCAGTCTTTTAAATACATTTTCATTTTCCCATAATAGCAACATTAAATACCAAGAATGAATATTACGATCCCTAACTAATGTCAAAGAAAAACGACAAGTGGAACATGTCGTTTTTCCTTAAACGCATAATCGTTCATCTAGCATATAGGATCGTAAACAGAACATAGGCACCTGTAAAACCATTCCTCCAATCATCGATTTGCCTCCAGGAATACAGGGATCACAAAAATAATTGACATCCTCAAAATCAGGGCAAAAGATCTTCTCATTACTACCTGCGATAAGCAAGAATTGTAATCAGAATATGATGACAATAATATCAAATAGAATCGTCAATAAATAATCTTGAGATCATGAAATACCTGAATCTCATCCACAAAACGACATATCAGCATATACTATAGATTAACCGGGGCATTGAAAACCTGAATATTTACTCCACTAGATTGGCTTGGTGAAGATGCTTTAAACTGTATCAAGGCAATCTGAGCATTAAGCTCGCGCAATTTTTCTTCGTTTCTTTCATTTTCATTCTGCAACTTAAGAACACGTCTTATAAGTTTATTTTTATGATTTCTTAATCGCAAGAGATGCTGATCGCTTGCAACAACCTTTTCCTTCAAACCTTGATTATCAATTCTTAACAGGTCTCTACTCGCCACTATTTCATTCATTTTTTCTTCCATCCTGCGAACTTTATCTAGCAGGCAATTAACAAACATGGGGTGAATGGTTTCCCCGATTCCACGTGAAAAAGCTGAAGTCGTTTTCACAGACTTTTCATTGACGACTGAATCATTCATATAATCAACAGGGACCTCCGGGATCTTCTTGTCCACTGCTGGTGGACTTTCCAACTCGGGCGTGACAGCAACATCGGGCCGAATCGGCTGAACTTCTACAGATAAGGAGGGATTTTCAGAAATCTCCTCAGCAGTCACAGGATAACTTTTCCCAACTGGATCGGTCATCAAATCATGACGAATTACATTATCGTTCACAGGGGAAGGGACTGTAATCTCCTCATCGTCGATTACAACTGTTTCAATAGGGATTTTATCATTCACAGGCCTTTTCATGGTTCTGGCCTTAGCCATACTCCGAGTCAGTCTTCTACTTAACTTAGACATGGGTAAATTTCCCCGGTGACTACCAACTTTGTCACTATTGTTTGATGGCGTGACAGGTGACAAACCTGAACCTTTTTTACCATGACTAGGCCGTAAAGAAGCAGAATAAACACTATCCGGATTAACCACTGGTACTTGAGAGGGTTCCACATTCTTAGGACTAGGGTTTGCTGTAGGTTTATTCGACGAAGCTGAACCCAAAACCCTGTGCTTACCACAGTCGTCGGGGTTATCAAACATACAATGACAGAACCCTGAGAAACCATTTGCCTCTATGAATTGCTCCCATGAGCAACCAGATTTCATTAATTCATTCTCTATTAACATACGCACTAACCCGTGGTGAAACAAACTGCGACTTACATGTTTCGGTCCCTTCTTAATGGCGTTTGACATTTTAAACAGACTGTGAAGAAGATAGTAAGGGAGATTGATAGGAAATCCTATGAAAGAAACCATCAAACGAAGGTGATACACATAGGCCGAAGACAACCTACCTTCGCAAGTTAAATAACGATGAATTAAATCGAGCACAGGGCGCCAATCCTTCGATAAATACTTACGTGCAATCCCTGCTCGAAAGGACACATCTTGCGTCGGGTTTTTCAGCAAACTTCTCCATTTCGTAATCTCCATCCTCTGATACTTGAACCACTTTTGCCCGGACAGAGAGAGACCTGTTGCTTTCGCAACCGACCTCTCATCAACTCGAAAACACAAATCTCCAACTTCAGCCTGATAATTTACCAGGGACAATGCGAATACTCTGGTGACTTCTGGATTGGAATCAGAGAACTTCTCAAGGAATGGCAGCCACCCGACATCTTTGACCTTTTGCAAAAGCCCAGGGTTCGAATTCAACAGGGTTAAATCACAGGGTTCGACTCTCACAACAGGGGCCATTACTGACTGTTTATAAACGCGGCACCATGCACAGAATACATGCCACCACTGGACCGAAGACAGAAAGTCAGGTCGCGAGCGTTTGGAACTGAGACTCATCAGCAGTAAACAATGCAAAGGATAAGCCATGAGTAAATACAGGCGAAACCCTTGCGGGTTCGACATGATCGGAGCCATCACTACTCGGAGTGATAATCGTAAATGACGGTCGAAACCCCGTAAGACTGATGTTAACCCCATCTAGCCTGCATTAAATGACCAGAGAGCGTGAAGTGTACGTAGTTACAGGTGCTTCAATGGTGGACAGCCACGACAGGAAGTATGTACGTGGAGGACAAGTTAAGAACGAGTGTCACAATAACACTTTGAAATGGTGATAAACGTGACTCGTGCCATGAATTACTTCCAATACAACCATAATATACGCGACCTCAACTTTATGTTCGATCCATTCATCAAAGGTGGCGAACAATGATAAACCATATAGTTTACAACTGGACCCTTTACATATTGTCAAATGCAAGTCAATATTAACGTAGCCCATGGTTAACAAACCTTAGGATGTGGCAATGTAAATCATGTGTCCAAGCTTAAACATAATCCCAAAGCTTAAGATTTTAATCACCATCGCTCTACATGGCATGAACACTATGTTAAACAACCTCATTAATATTTATAAAAATGAAATCGACTAAACCAATGTCTATTATTCATAGGAACATGCAAACCTAGGATAGACAACAGCGAGCAAAAAAACCATGAATACTCATAAATCAATCTTCCTAGTCAAAGTTCATCCAGACCAGTAATTCAAAGGCAGCGATTTCATTGATCTAATGTAATTTGCAAAGGTTGTTCATAAATGTTGAACTTCAATCAATCAGTAGCCAAGGAAAAATCTTCCTTTCAGTAGCCGAACTTATCCCTTTTAAAATTTAAACATTTCATCAAACAAAATGGGATTTTGTTTGATGAAATAATGATTTTAAAAGACTGTTGAGCAGGGGCACAACAGGACCTAATATTTTAATATCTTTATCCTACATTATGTTGGTAGCTACTTCCTACTACACTCAATTTAGACTCCTCGTGGATAAATTCTATGCATTTCCAATCGGGGTATCAAAACACACCATGCCCTACTCATCTTGTGCCAATTGCAACTTTATGCTTTTTATACACAATATGAACATAGTCGATATATCCTTACTACTTCAATATTCTAAGTATACTAAACAAGAGACAATACCAAGCAAGTCTGCACTCCAAAAATCTTTAACTTAACAAAACCTGACTAGTCAAAACCTAAATCTGGTTGGTTATACTATCACCTCAGCACACATTAAACAATTGCACTTTAATCCACAACAAATAGGGGTGGCCAAAAAAGTGATAACCCAAATAACAAAAACCCTTTGTGATATGGTACACAACTAAGTGCTTTTGCAAATTCTATGCAATACTAACTAATTACTTGTATCTCTTCATCAGAGCCTATGCAGTTCGCAACTCAATACCAAGAAAGTGTGTGTGCAGGCATGTGATGCCTTAGTATTCATTTCATTAAGAGATCAGTCTTCAAAGTCATTGAAACAATTTACAGCAACTAATTCTAGTCATATAGAATAATCCAGTGGTCAGTGATTTACAATTGGTTATACTATCACCTCAGCACACATTAAACAATTGCATTTTAATCCACATTAGATAGGGTTGGCCGAATTGGGTTTTAAGACCAGCCTTAAAACTCTTTTTGGAAGAAGGGGATAAAGCAACAAATATCCCCGCCCTTACTAGATAGTTATTTATTACTCACTTTCTATAGGGATTAACCACCATGCTACAAGTTGAGTGTAAGCTATATTCCTTTCCTGATCAACGGGTTTAGCTTTCTTCTCTTGGTTAGTGCCCTTCTCCCTTGAGGATGAGTACCTTCCTACGCTTGGCCGAATGAGTGCTATCAAAAAATAAGAACCAGTAGCAAGAGCTCGCTCTCAATAGTCGAGTGATATTTAATATCCCTATCTTTTTTAGTGATCAAGGGGGATCAAATCTCATAATTGCTCGGGGGATTCCCTACAACGATTGATTTGGCAACGTACCTTTTCTTTATAGATGCTTATTTTGAAGAATTTCACTTCCACCGGTGATCTCAAAACGATCTCTTGATTCTTATAACCCCTTGACACCATCTCCAACCCAAATGTATATGTGTGTTATCTGGGTTTTATTATAAGGTAGAGTGATATAGTGCTTAGTTTAGTTCCAATTTTATCTCTCTCAATCTCTTGAGAGAGCTGATAGAAGATCTCTTTTAATGACAAGAACCGACCAGTGTTAAATCAAGATCTTAATAACTTTCCTGAGCTAGTAAGAGGGGAAGTACGGATCCGTCCCCTCTATATATTAATAAATGAAGGTTATCAAGGCCAGAACAAAGTTAGTTTGGTTCTCACAACTCTCCTTATTCTTCTTTCATAACCTATTCATCAAAAGGGAGGATTCCAGGTTAGTACCTCTTCTTCAGTATTCCCTCCCTACTTTAACACCAGCTTCAAAACGAGAGACATTGAAAAGATTTTAACTTCAAAAAATGGAGGAAGGTGCGTTTAGCTCTTGTCCGGATTGGGCAAGGAAGCAAGTATTTTTATTTAATTCAAATGTGTTCTTTAGCTAGTGCTCATGATAGTTTTGAACGAACGAAATAAAAGATATTTGATTTTATTAATCTCAATGTTCTTAGATGATCATTTTGTGTTTGAATCCCCTGGTCATCTTCGGTTGATCTCTTAAGCAAGCACAGAACAAGGACAATGCCGAGCTTGAGCAAGCACATTGAGAACCAGGAGCTAGCTTTTTTTTCATTCACATTATCCATCGAGTGATCGATCAAGTTAACATACTCTGAATATTTATTGAGTATATATATCCGTTAGGATACTAGAGCAGTTGGTTTTGTTAGAGATCAGTTCAAATGTGCGCTTGATAAACCAAATTCCTTGAGCTCTCTCAGACCACAGAAATCATCGATTATACCTCCTATATTTTATGGGAGGATAGTATTTATATAGATTTTTATTTATCCTATTGATAAAGAATGTGGGTTTACAAGCTAAGACGATTCAACAACTTCAAAAAAAAGGTTAAGCAAAGCATTGAATATTTCTTCTTTCCAACCTTAGGAAGCTCATGATTGGCATTTCCTCTCTGTTCTCAGCCATTTTTTTTATATGTGGAAGTACTAAAACTGACATACGTATTACTCATAGATAGCCCATGTGGTTAACACTGATGTCTACTTTGCTTAAATTATATATTTCAAAGGTGCTCTTGATAACCCAAATGCCTTGAGCTCTCTCAGACCAGAGAAATCATTGATTATACCTCCTATATTTTATGGGAGGATAGTATTTATATAGATTTTTATGTATCCTATTGATAAAGAATGTGGGTTTACAAGCTAAGCCGATTCAACAACTTCAAAAAAAAGGTTAAGCAAAGCATTGAATCTTTCTTCTTTTCAACCTTAGGAAGCTCATGATTGGCATTTCCTCTCCGTTCTCAACCATTTTTTTATATGTGGAAGTACTAAAACTGACATACTTATTAAGCATAGATAGCCCATGTGGTTAACATTGATGTCTACTTTGCTTAGATTATATATTTGAATTTTTTCAATGTAATGTCCTAGTTCTAAATTGGTCCTTAATGTTTATGTTCATTGTAGAAGGCTAGAAAATTTCAATAAATAGCTGGACAACGTTTTCATAGTTAACAGGTATGGAAGGATGTGGATGGGGTACTTACATATGATCCAAACATCTATCGAAAGGCAGTCAATGCACATTTTCCAATGTCTATCCTTATTGGGCCCTCTGATGATTGGTAAACCGCAAGACGAAGCACTTGGCTTAATCATACTTCTTTCTTCAAGAGTTGTTGCAACTGCTTCTTCACTTCATCAGATTCCACTAAAAATTGTAAATAAAATTCTATATTGGGTAATAGATTTTTTGACAACAATGGAATCTCGTGCTCAACTTTCCTTTTGGTGATAGTCCTTTGGGTTCTTAAAACACTTCCTTGCATGTAGTGATTAATTGTTCTAGTTGTGACTACTTCTGTTTGTTGTCACATCCTTCCAAGGATGTTGTTAGCTCCATCTTCCTTTCTTCCTGTTTAATATTCTAAAGAACCAACAACAAAAACCTTTTGTTTTCACTGATAAACTTATGAACCTGGTGTGCACTTATTAGTGAGAGTTTCGATTTGTCTTTATGTGCATCTTCAAAACACAGGGACTTCACCTAGTGAACCTCTCACATAGCACGTACGATCATGGGATATTAAAGAATACCCTTAATTTCCAGAGATATTGACCCAAACTCTTTTTGTTGAAACCCCCTCCCAATACTTAAAACCTCCTCCCCACCCCTTTTTATACCTCAATCCTTATAAACCAGCCTACCCACCCCCACCTTAAACCCCTCAACCCCCCCAATACCTGCAATATATTGGTTCAATTTTTGATAATTTTAAAACCCACAATATGAACTAACATGATAGGATATTGGTCAATAAGTGAAGACCCCGTGCTTCAAAAAAGCTTCTCCATATTTAAAAAATGGTATTGGTTTTCCCTTCATCTGAACAAATCATCTCTTGCATAAATATAGGGTTTTCCCAATATGACTCTACATACATACAAACAATGGAATCACATTTTCCATGACTTAATCAATAAAGTTTGCATAAACTGCAAAATTTCATTTGTATTGCTTGGCTCACCCATACCAATGGATATGGATGAGGATGGCAATGCACTAATAATCCAGACTTATAAACTAATAGTTCTTAAATCAAATTTGATTGAGATCCTAGGTAAAAAACAAAATCCACCTTTGTCTTCTTCAACTAGATTTTTATAGGAAATAGGTCAGTCATCTCTCTTTCCTCCTTTGGACTGAAACTACTCAAACTCAATTATCCTTGAACAGAGGTGCAGGAAACCTTACCTTAAATGTATAAATTTTCTTTTGCTTGTTATTTGGCATATAAAACAAGCAAATAATTCTTCTGAAACTTTTTTTATAATTTAGGGTGATTTATAGGTGCAACGTCTTGCAATTCTCTTCCATGATTTCTACATTTTGGTTCTTACACTGCTTATTGGGGACTTTGCATTTGTGTGCAACTGTGACTTTTTTATTTCCTTTCCTTTTCCCTTTTTTTTCCACATTTCTTGTGTTCTTGTTGCTCTGTCTGCTTGGGTCCACCCAATTTTCCCTTATTATAATCCCCTTCTATATACTTCGCTTGTATGCAAGCTTAATCAATGGACTTTGGTTTTAAAAGCATATGGGAAAATATTCCTCCCAAATATTTAATTAATACATCAAGGTTATTGGAAGGTATACCCAATGGAATGGCCCTTTTTCGAAACTTAGTGGTAGAATCTTGTATGGTCTATCCTTTTATCTTGCAAAAAAGACACCATTGTATCTTTGGTTATTCCTAATGTCCAATGGGATAGAAGCTGGACTTAATTATATTCTTGAACGTTTCCATTTGAGTCACATTTCTTTATTGGACTGAAAGGACTATTCATAGGTAGGATTTTAAATAAAGGAAAGCCGATAATTTGGGGGATGAAAAGCCAGTATTACCAAGAATATGTGGGGGTGGATGTGGGGGTGAAAACCAATTGATCATACATGGAGGTTCAAAGCCAGCCTGAGCATACATAGGTTCAAAGCCAATATTTATGTGTGTCTTTCCTCATTAGCTTATTCCTGGCTAACTTATTTATTTCCTCACTTGCTTGAAGCTAATCAAACTTGAGTTTGACAACAGGAACTGATACATTTCAATGTATAGTGTTAGAATTCGTTCCAACATATAGTCGTATAATTCATTGTTACTGCTTGTTTAACTTAAAATGTGTGAATTTTTTGTTTCTGTTTATTTCACTGTGTAGCTGAGAGAACAATACTCATTTTCTTTTTTCATTGGAATATTTAAGAATGAGGAAGTTTGCCAAAGCCACCCAAGGTTCCTAAATAGGTGCAGTCTTACCTGAATAATTGTGCATCCTACAGAATCTGAGATTGGTTTTTAGGCCTAGATTAGAAAGTAATAAGATTATATGGTATGATATGGCCCCTTGCAGACTACCTAAGTTACTCCTAGAATTTTCATCTTAGAATGTGTTAGGAAGCTCTTACATGGGGATGAGGTTTGTATGAAGAATGTATACATAAATAGTATAATTGTATACCCCATTGCCATGGGAGGTGATTCCCTTTGAAATACCAAAGGAGCCAGCAGGCAACAGTTTCCAAGCTTTATCATCTTAGCAAGAAGATAAGATTCTTATTTTCAAATGGAAAGGGTCGGGTTATGTAGAAGGTCGGGCAAGGCCTTTCCCTGAAGCTATTGCAACCTTATTTCCTTTTTTGAATTATAACTATAATGAGGATGATTAGATCGGGAAGTAGGGTTTATTCTATTACCGGTTCGAATCCGGCCAATCTTGGTAGTTTAGGGTCAATTTTATTCCTCTGGTAATCCTATAGGCATGCATATCAGTATATATATCATTATATCTGGGATGTTTAAAGGGAATACTATCCTATAGACTTTCAGCTTCAGTAAGAGCGGGAGTGGACATATCTAAGGTCTAAGGGAATTAGAGGCTTTATTAGGGGGTTGCAATATTGGGCATTCTTCTTTATGCAAAACTTAAGATAAGTGACAGAATTATCTTTTAGACATTTCAATTAATGTATACTTTGTTTGGGTGAAATTACGTATATAAAAACAGAGGTCCTCCCCCTAGACTAGGAATAAGTTACAGTCCCAATATTGAATGAAATGGTGAAATTACTATGACTTTATCATATTTTACCGAATCTTTTCTTGAGTCAAAAGCATATGCACGTACAGTAATACAATTGATCTAATTCTAGATAATTCGTCGGGTATAATGGTTCAAAGGGGTTATATTCCCCAGCTACCCACTGGGTCATTTCACTGTTTGTGGTGCGATATTTCTCTACGCAAAAAAGGTAGGCGGATGAGTTGACATACTTTGTATTATGTTTTGCGGTCTCAAGCTCCCCTTATTGTTCCATTATATTTGTGCCTCAAGATTTTTTCGTGCTATTACTGTCTATTTATCTCATTAGGTACTCATATATTTATTGATCTATCAAGCAAGCTCCAGTTGACAAACTTATATTTTTTTAAAGCTCCACTTTTTGTTCCTATTAAGTAAACCAGTCCTGGCCCGGTCTATCTCAGGGCCACTAAATGTTATATTCTCGGTTATCATGGGAAAGAAACCTGATTATCCAGGCTCTCCACTTGTGGAACATTGCTTCTTGTTGTGTTGAAGAACATTGTTTTGTATATGATAGAGTTCATTGAAGGAAGGGAATTTGTCTATGCTCTTCTTTTGTTGAAGACTCTCTCAGATTTGAAATATGTTTACTCTTTTTCTATTAGACACCACCTTCATAGCCAGTGATGGATGGGTTTTTTTCTTATCATAATGCAAGGGGCAAGCATCAGAGTCAATCCAAATGTATATAGTTTTAGCAGTTCGATGGAGAGAATTAAGGGAAATTTGTACATGAAAGGACTCCATACCATTGAAATGGTAGGTGTTCCTTTGTCTCTATTTATTTCTACACTTTATCATGATGAGAAGGAAACTAATAAACAAAATGCAACATATGCTCAAAATCTAATATTATATAAACCACTCTAAACAGCCCAGTATCAACCTCCTTTGCGCGGTCTAAACCTATGAGGCGTCATGAATTTTGAACAACAGCTATACATTGATTCTCCTTTGTAAAGGAGGAGATCAGCACAGCGGGTCCCAGTATTGCGTACCCATACAACTACGCTGATTATGCAACTTGCAAGGACTGTGCAACTCGACTTAGTCCTGTCACAACCTCATTTCTGTGAGTTCCTATTGGTTTCTTTTTAAAAAAAAATTGGATAAAATGTGAATTTAGTAAAATTCAATTATCCCGTATCTTATCTCCATTTTTTTGATACAACATCTTTCCCTTGAGGTTTGAGATCATTTACAAGTAGGATCTGTTTGTTTTTATTTTGTTTTCCTCTATTCTTTTCTAATTTCCATTAGGACATGTAATATGAATGTTATATTTTTTAATGGTTCTTTGGTCTGCTTCGTTTAAGTGGTTTTGTATTTCACATGGACTTATTTTTTCCAGTCTTCTCAGAAAATAGCTACTATGCAGCTTTACTGAATGTAGAAATAGAGAGCACTTTCAACCTGAGTATTTCTAATTGAGAATACAAGTACAACCCAAAACACTAGACCGATGCCTTAAGAGAGGGGTGCTCCTTTTCCATTGACTTTGGTAACTGCCCATACAAGACAAAGGGCGTTTCGGGTGGAGATACATCTCAGTAAGTATCAAACCTGGGTCTATGCCAAGATACTCAATTGTCATCGACTTTGACATCCGCCAAATGAGGTAACACATATTTTAGTTGCAGATGTGCCTAAGAAAGAATCCAACCTAGGTCTTTCAGATGTTCCTAAGAAAGAATCCAACCTGGGTCTTTCAGGTACATATGTGCGTAAGCAAGAATCCAACCTGCGTCTTTCAGGTAGAAAGAGAGGTGAAGGCCTAAAGTTTTGTGGTGCACATTGATGACGCAAGCTATTTACATCGTATCAAAATATTCTCCAAAACCCATAAGCAAGAAAAGGCAAGGCATACCACACAAGTAGTAAGTGTTTCATAGCTCGATAACCAATCCTTCTGAGAATACTTTGAAACGACCTCAAGCAGTGTGGTCAAGTGTTTTGAGCTTATTATATCCTTGTCTCTCACTAAGTTGGAAATATAACGCACTGCCATGCTGAGCATTCAAGAAAATGCAGTTACCCTACTGCAAAATTTTAAAATGGGCTTACTAATAGTTAACACATAAATGTCAATGTCAACGTCAACCTCACAAGCAATAAAATGGCGTTGGGAATCAATTTCGCAAGGGAGGCCATCTGTAAGGATTTTTTTACCTCCCCCCTTTGTAAAAAACATTTTATAGGCTCTAGAAAATATTCTAAACAGATTGAGCCCTTTACAATCCCATGTGTAAGGTTTTTGTAATTCTACTCAAAGAATTTGCAATGCTTACATGCCACTATGCTTTATGTTTATAGAATTGAGTTGGATCTTAACATTATTGTACTCAGCCACTCGTACCTGGTGAGAAAAAATGGAAAATTTAAACAAAACAAAACAAAAAACTAAAGATGAAACTAAGGCATGTCAAGTTGAAGCTGTAAATCAATTTGACTAGTTGTAATATCTAAATCTACATAGCGAGGCATGCTTAAAAAATGTTAAAAATTGGGTGTGATCCCAAACATGATAGTACTCTTACTCTTACAGGATTTCTAATACCAACAATTACAGATACTTTACCATCCAAGGATTATCATTGTGAAGACAATTAAATGAAATATGTAATTCATGAGTGTTAGGGAGGCATCGATCATTTGGAAGTCAAGGGTCTACCTCCAGGAGTCAGATGTGGCTATGCAATTTTACAAGTAAATTCATCTATCTAATTTTACAAGTAAAGTGAGTTTGATCTATTGGTCAGTCAATAACCAATGTTCAAAAGTGGGGAAGAGTTCCCCGGTGGATGTACCCCACAAATCAAAATTAAAAAGCAATTGAAAGCAATTTTACAATACATGGATTTCTACTTTAGAATAATCAAAATCTATTCAATACCACAGAGTTGATATTGGCTGAACCTGTTCAACACCTATGTTTGATCTATTGGTCAGTCCATAGCCACTGTCACAAAGTGGGGAACAGTTCATTTACATAGAGTTCTACACCATGGAGTCATATTGCCTGCAGACAATACAGATCCTACTGTCCCAAATAAATATACCCTATAAAAATTATAATAAATAGACAACTATATTACAATACATGGATTTCTACTTTTGAATCATCGGAATACATTATCGAAAGAAAAACACACTTCAGGTTAACTGGCAAGAATGGATAGTTTGTCGGCATTGGCTGCCACGGTAAAAATTCCACACATAGCACAGGTTCAAGCACCAGCACCGCATGTCTTCGCAAAAAAAACAAAAAGAAAAAATGGACAAGAAGAAAATGAAATTACATCCAACTAGACCTATCAATTATTAACAAAATAAGGCAAGCTTATGGTATCCTTTCACTTGAAGGTTACTTTCTAAAATAAAATCCTAAGACCCTGTTGAAATCCAGAAGAAAAGATTCAAAATACAATGAAACCAAAGATAGAAGAGAAGAACAAATACATGCAAGATACTTACTCATCATCATTTGGATGAGAATCAAATATTAATGTTGGAACAAGAATCTCATCCTCTTGGGTGCTATTATCAGGATTTT
Organism: Pseudotsuga menziesii; assembly: GCA_001517045.1. Lineage (NCBI taxonomy): Eukaryota > Viridiplantae > Streptophyta > Pinopsida > Pinales > Pinaceae > Pseudotsuga > Pseudotsuga menziesii. The sequence continues at coordinate 101,494 of LPNX010754964.1, forward strand.
CTTCTTGATCTTCTCCAGAACTCAATTGCGAATTGCAAAAGAGATCCGACATGCATTAGCAACTATATCAGCGGCTATGTATTACAAACATTCACTAGCATAACATATAAATGCATTCATGGAAAAAACATATAAATGTATTCATTCAAACCTGGGTGTCCTCAGGTGCTCGGATTACACCATTGGTCTTGGAATTATCTTTCCTTGTACCCTGCATAGGTGATAAGTAGGAACCAATTTCCAAGTTAATTCCAGCACAATCATTAAACCTGGGTGTCCTCAACTGGTGCTCAGAATACACCATTGGTCTTGGCATTATCTTGGCTTGTACCCTACATAGGTGATAAGTAGGAGCCAATTTCCAATTTAATTCCAGCACAATATTTCATTTTCCACTGATCAAGCTAGAAATTAATTCCTTTTCTGGCATAAGCAAACACTTCCTTTTGTAGATTTCATAATTAAATGCTAGAGACAAATGAATGCCAAGTACAAATATCCAATCTTGAATTGAGATCAAACTTTGGTCTATCGGACCATGTGTATGTGTTAATGGAAAGACAAATATGTGAGGCATGTAAAAATATGGCTAAATTTTACTTAAAACGAAGATGGGTGGGACTATATATCACTTCAATGAATACCAGCCAAAATTTGGAACTAAACCGTGAAGGCGAATATAGAATCCTTAGTACCCAAATTAAATTAGATAGCAAAATCATAGGCCTTCTAACAAACAAATAGCTGACAGATAAAAGTAAATTTACTAAAAATTTATTAAAATTTACGAGTAAATACCTAAAATCTAGGGGAATTCAAGATATTTCAATATGTGCAAAAAGTAAGACACATTCAATAAAAATGTATGGCTAATATGCAGAGAATTTAGACTAACAGCTAGTTGGAATACCGAATATATGAACTTTTTAAATAAAAACAACTAGTGAGTGTTTCTACCATAAGAGGAACTTCGACAAGTCGTGCTCACAGATGCCAAATCCTTGAAAAATAAAGGTGTGTAACGATGATCCAGAGGAGGGTTTTACCAGAAATAGGGAACATATAATATAATTTGTCTTGTGGCCATTACTATAATCTATTGATAAATTTTGTCAAACAATTCGCAGACAAACCGAATGTAGGATGAGTAAACAAAATAAACGGAGAAAAACATACCTGGCAGCATGGGGGATTCACTGAGTGAACCTCTCACATAGCACGTTCAATCATGGAGTATTAAAGAATACCCTTAATTTTTGTAGATATTGGTCCAAACTCCTTTTTTTGAAACCCCCTCCCAATATCTAACATCCCCACCACCATTTTTTATACCCTAATCCTTATAAACCTCCCTAACCCCCCACTCTAAACCCCTCATCTCCCCCAATACCTGCAATATATTGGCCTGATTTTTAAGAAATTTAAAACCCGCAATATGAACTAACATGCTAGGATATTGGTCAACAAGTGAATCCCCCATGCCTGGCAGCCGAATAAAAACAAAGAGAGATCGACAAGGTTTTGTTCCCTTCAAAGGTACTGAGCGGATTCCAATGCGGGCACGTATGATAAAACCAATGAAGAATGGGAGCTTGGTATCGAGGGTTTAATGGAAGTGAGTAACTGTGATTAGAACAAACCGCTCGGGTTAAGATTTCTCAACTTTGGTATAGGAAGATGGGGAATTGTTTTGGTCTTGCAGGCTTTGTTCAATACAAGTTAGCTGTATGGTTCTAACATTTACATGCAAAAGCAAAGAAAAGTTTTTATTATGATTAGAGGGTTTGTTTAATTTGAATGAGTTTTTTTTGGTTTTTTTAATATTTTTTTAAAGGGTAAAAAACAAACCTTTATAGCCAAAATTCCAATTAAGTAGGTAGATTAATAATTCTAACAACAATCCAATTCCAATTTGAATTGAATTTTATTGGGATAAAAAATTAATAAAAATAGTTGAATTTATACCATATCTTTTTATAAAATGGGGTGCACACATCCACAATAAAACATAATTTCAAATATTTGTTATATATTGATTTTTTAAAATTTTTTAATTCAAAATATAGTGATTTATGAACATATTATTTTAATTTATCATAAATATAATAATTTATGAATGTTTTTATTTAAGTTGTTTAAACACATAAAATTAAAATTTTAAAGAAAATTAAATGTTTTTTTTAATTAATAAAATAAAATTACTAGATATAATTATATGCCAAGGTCATATAAAAAGTCTATAAAAACTACAATTATATACCAAGGTTCGAAGGTTCTACAATGTACATTCCTTGTTTAAAGCTGCCCTTTGCTGTGACTGCAACCTCTTTATGGCCTATGTCTTTTATCCATCTCCTTTTCGTCGCTTCTTCGTCTTTCCCCCAACTTTGTTGGAGAAATTATGTCTTGGAATCTATTATTTAAGGAGACTTCTATAGATATGATCATCGAAATCTGTTTAAAGTTCCAAGCCATAATGCCAGTTAAAAATTGATCTTTCTATTTTCTATCAGAAATAAAGACATAGTACCATTATAGAAATGTATAGGACTAAAGACAAGATAGTTAAGGGGTTGTCTCTATGCTCTCTTAATACACAACCATCAAGCTGAAGATATATTAGGAGTATGTTTTTGGAGGAAGCCGATAAAGAGTTTTTTTTAATGCTTTGAAAGAGCAGCAACAGATTAGGAATGTAATTTCTCATCTTCTCGAATAAAAATGGTGATTTTTCTTGGAAAAATAAATGTGTCATGTGCCATTTGAATCTTATCTTATTATTATTACTATCATGATGTCTACTGAGAGAATAATACAGTTGTTGACAGGCTCTCAAAACAGGCTCTAGGAATGCATATTGGATCGATCAGTATAATACAAAAGGGGAGAATTGATCTTCTCTTGCACTAATTCCCCTTCATTTTTTGTACATTTCTATATGATTAACAATATTGAAGAAAGGTAAATCATGATGCCATAGAAGAATGGGAAGATTTAGAAGTTTTGGTTCTCAGAGTTTTTTAGTTTTGGGAATTATGCCGCTAGCTCTACTTTTTGTTCTTATAGAACCTGAAGATTGTATTTTTTGTTCATGTTTTTTTTTAGGGAGATTAATATTTTTTTTAATGGGACATTTATTAGATTTTGATATTATTTATATTTCAAAAATGTACAGGAGAAAGATCCAAGGGGCTACATTTTGCTTTGATATATGATTTGTCCTTTAATTTCTCCTCAAAGAACTCGCTTAAAAATGAGTAACACTACATGTTTTAGAGCTAAGTTTTAAAGATAAGGGAATGAATATGATTACAACTTTATTTCAAACAGAAGAGAATTGTATGGGGTTAATCTGGCATCAACTTTGTTAAAACATTCAGGATAAACGACCGAACATTACAAGAGTTTGATGTGCTATTACAGTGTATGTATCAATTTCTTACTCATTTGGAAGGAAAACATGAAATCAAAATCATGGTAAGCAATTCGTTTCGGTTGAATTTACTTAACGTTTGCAAAATTTTCTGAAATGATAAATGACTCATAATTTGACAGGGGGATTTGAAAATGTACAATTTATATGACCGTGTATGGGAAATTGAGCTGGAGAATGCCACAATTATGAACGGGGACCATTCTAAGCCTGTGAATGGGCTGTTGAGATTCATGAAAATGCTCTTCACTGATAAGGCTATAAAAACATCTGACACTAGTCTTCCAGCATCTATGAGAACTTGAATCCTACGGACTTGAAATGTACCTTCATATGGAGGAAAAAAATACTTGTAGAACTTTAAAATAATCCTCATCTCTATTCATTGCATGCCCTACATAAAGGGGATCTAAAGCGTGTTTTAAAGTGAACTTGGATTGTTGACATACTAGAATTACTGATATCTCCTCTACACGATATTGCATCTACTCCTATATCCAAAATAAATCATCTCAAAGGTGCAAGTAATAAGACACACGTCATTAGAAAAAGAAGAGTATCTTTGAAATTCACCCCCAATAAAATACATCATCCATTCTCTACACAAGGCATTGTGTCTTGGTGTTATAAGTTCAACCCATATCTCTAAATGCCTTTGTGATTAACTTAAAGTGCCAAGTAAAAGTCACTCTCGAAGAGTACATATAGACAAGCTTAGAAATGCAATGTGTGTGTGTGTGTGTGTCCATGTGAATGCCCATCTTCTAGTGTTATAAGTTGGGCTTTTACCTCTATGTTTTCAATCACTCTTTTACAATGTAAAATAAATTCCTTGGGAATTAAACATTGGTCAATAGTGTAGTGTAATGGTAGAAGATTTGATAGGTGCCATAAAACTTGAGAAACTAATTTATTTTTTCCTTGAGAGATGTTCGCTTGTAAGGCCAAAGATGTAAAAACATTTGATCCACTTCTTCAAAGTAACATATGAGCATTATTGAAATGCTTGTTGCTTCATTCCATTTTAAACTAAGACAAAAATGTCCTTAAGAGTACAAAGAAAGTTAGCTTTTGTGTTAAGATTGATATCCACTTCTTGTGCCTTGGATGTTCTTGGTAAAAATGAGGGTATGGATGGGGGGGTTGTCCAAAAAAACCTTATAGGGTGACATTTTGGTAGCACCATGCTAGGTGGTCTTGCAATACTATCTTTCTACAAGGGGGCTGTAGGGGTGGCAGGTGGGGGAACTACTAAACCCAATGGCCTTATTAGTCGATGTAAAGCCCAATGAATAACAATATTTTTATGGTCAAAACCTAACAACCTCTATTACTTGTTATTAACTTCAATATCTCAATTCCTACAATATCCAGAAGTATTATGACATCCATCATCATCTTGGACATTGACATTGTCATCATCATCATCATCATTGTCATCAATGCCATATGGTACATCAAAATCATATTGATAATCATCCTCGTTATCATCATCGTCGTCAGCATTAAGTACATCATCAACAAAATCATCTTCATCATTGTCATTATGGTCACTCATATGCCATTAGTGTTCTTAATCACTCGTCACCATTAGGATTCATGTCATATAATTGTTAAGGTCATTTATATGTTGTTAAATTCATTTCGATGATAATAGGGTCGTTTAGATGTTGTTACATACATTTAGGTGTCATTAGATTCAATTAGGATCCAAAAGTGCTACCACATGCATAATCATCATTGACATCCACATAGTCGTCATCATCATACAATAAGTCAACATCATTGTATTTGTCATAGTCATCGTCAATTTGATTGCAACAATAATGAGAAATGAACGCTACTACCTCACAAGAATGCATGATATATTCTTATACTTACCAAATCATGTCCATATGCTCCATCATAATTATTGTAATGCATCATCGTCATGTTGTTAGGGCCAATCAGATGCAATTAGGGTCTATCAAATGTTGTTGGGGACACTCAAATGCCATTAGAGCAATTTAGGTGACATTTAGGTAATTTAACCCTCATTAGGATTAATCAAGATCCAAAAGTGCCATGATTACGATCATTTAGGCGCTACTATGATAAATCAAGATCCAAAAGTATTATCACATGAATCATGATCTTTGACATTGACATTGATATATCTGACGTTATGTCAGACATTTTCCGAACACAGATCCTAGATCTAAACCTAGTGCAATTCCTATCTCTATTCCTTTCAAAATTTCGAGCATTATTCTAGGCGCTATACCTAGCTTTATACCTGACACTATGTTCGATGTTTTATAGGTGCAATTCCTGGCTCTATACTTGGTGCTATTTTGGATGCTTTTCCTATCGAAATTCATGGTGCAATTCCTATTGCTAACCCTGGATTAATTTATGGTGTTATGCTATTAAAAAAAAATGGAGCTTATTATGGGCGTTATATGGGATGCTAATTGGGATGTTAATTAGGATGCTAATTGCAATGATAATTGTGATGCTAATTGGGATGATAATTGGGATGCTAATTGGGACGTTAATTGGGACATTAATTGGGATGCTAATTAGCGTCCAAAATTACGTCAAGTTTTAAAAAGGGACGCTAATTGGGACGTTAATTGGGATGCTATTTGGGATGTTAATTGGGACTCTAATTGGGATGCTAATTGGGACGCTAATTGAGATGCTAATTAGCGACCAAAATAGCGCCAACTTTTAAAAAGAGATGCAAATAATGCCATTAAAAGCACCATCCCATGGAAAAGCATCCACTTTGTCCAAAAAATGATGAAAATTACACTAAAAGTGGTAGTGGACGCTAAAAAGGAAGCTAAAAGAGACGCTAATCACAGGGTTTTGTTGTAGTGTGTGTGGATCAATGAGTAAGAGTGGTAGAGAGAGAGAGACCAAAACCAGAGAGCATGAGAGGAGAGAAGAATGCATGTATTGTAAAGAATATCTAAAAGAAGAGTCCTCAAGATGAGTGTGCAGACCAAAGGTGCTAACCTATTTGTCATGCCAGATGAAGAGCGTTTTTGAGGTTTTTTCTGATGGGTTTACATGTTATATCTTGTATTTCCATGTCTTTGATATTTATGTTTATGTTGAATGAATGTTTGTTGCACGAATGAGTCAGTTTGAGTATGTCGCATAGCATATGTTTATGAATAAACCCATATGTGTTTGTGTGTGTGTGTCGCACCTCTAATAGATTGAATCTGTGATAAGGCTCTTATGTTAAATACTATGATATGTGTCGATGGATAAGTAGACCATTATCTTGAAGGAATAAACAAAGAATAAGAAGTATAATTCTCGATTTCGTTCGAGTGATTGCATAAGCACTGTAAGGGTGAAATCCCCCCCATAAATGTAGAAACTTGGTTCTAGAAGTCCCCATAAGATACTATCTTAGGTGAGACTTCATCTATGTCGCGGGTGTTGCCAATGGAGTTCTGCTCTGTTAGGATGATAACTTGGGTTTTGTTGACGAATGAGGGATTTGATCCCGAGTCGACTAAAAGTATGCAAATAAATGGTTCCATTGTAGAGACCATGAATCATTATGGTGAGGATATGTTTTGGCACCCGATGAAGCCGAAAATTCAATATTAAGTTGATTATAAGGTGTTGCTAGGAAAAATGCACCTCCTACGGAGAGGAGTTGTTCCTCTAGTCTGAATGGTTCAGATCTAGAACAAATAGTTCACAACATAATTGAAATACTTTCCCCAGAATGGGTGGATATCTGGAATGAATCTCTGTGATGGAATAGTGTAGTTGTTTCTTGTAATGATATCTCTTCATGGGAGTACCTGGATGATCACATGAAAACCAACAAACAAAATAAAAAAGCACCAGAATATGATCCAACAATAAAATACATGATAATGACACAACATACTTTATGGGAAAGGAACCAATTTTGCATTAAATATGAAGAAGAAGTTTACAACATTTTCCTTAGTGTCGATGTGTTCCTTCACAATGCCAATATCTCATCCCCAAAAGCTCCAACTTACTCCCTCTATGCTTACCCTACTAATTTATGCCAGAATTTCAATGCAACAACATAACTCTGCTCTCTCTCAACCATGGATATCAGCCTGCTTTATAAGCCGTAGGAGGATAGGGATGGTTGAGTAAATGGTGGGTGAGGTGGATAGGAGATCCCAAAAGGATGGATCTCGAGTCTAGATGGTCCTCAGGTGTAGGGATAAGGGTGCCACAAATCCTTCCTTCGAGAAGCTTTGTGGAAACCTCTCTTTTTAACTTTTTACCAAGGGCACCGCTTCTTGCTCACTATGATAGAGCGGTGATAGGGAATAACCTTGCCTTGTACAAGAGGTAAAGGTGGTGGAACTGCCTATTGTCAAAAGAGTAAAGGCATTGTTGAAGAAGGTACCGCTTATTGACTTAAAGACAGGAGAGGTGTTGGATTTTCATATGCAGGATTGATTTCTGGGCCAGTGTTTCACTTCACAATTTAGGATTCAGGGAAAATACTGATGTTTGGGACCTCATCACATGATGATGATGAGATTTATGTGTAACAGAATTCCCCCCAAAGCATGAGGCTAGAGGGATATGATAGGTGAGAGCTTTGAAAGAGCAATTTATCACTTCGAGGCAAGAATCAAATTGATCGGATATCATTAAACAAGCATGTGCAATACATCAAATACTTTTGACTCATGAAAAAAATTGTTCTCATCATGGCTACAGACCAATACAAGGCAGATCCATGAGAGGGATTAACAAATATGGCTACTAGAATACAACGTAGATCCATGTGATAGAGGACTCAAACTTGGGACATAGCTACTATAAATACACTGTAGATATATGTAAAATGAACAAAAATTCGAGCATAGCCATGACCATACAAATGTGGATCCATGCTGGGACTTCATACAATATACTCCATCACAACCTGGGGAGAAAGCTACGAGTGCTTTTAACAGATACACAGGGTCTTTGTCTCGTCTTCCACAAAGTACAATTCCATCCACGTGATTACAATAATCTAAAGTTGAACATGGAATAAACCACTTGATTACAGGTCAATGATGTGAACCGTTAACAAGTGCGAGGGAAATCACCATTGATGTCAATGATTCCCAAGGTACCCTAGTATAATCTACTGAGTTTGAATAGATGATTTGATGTCAAACAATCAGTCGAGTCTATCGATCAAAGGTCAATGATGTGAACCGATGTCGAGAGAGAGAGAATCTGTCATTGAGTCCTACAGATATCAAGGTACTAAACTTGCTTCTAATACTAATTCCTGAATGATGAGCTGATGTCGACAGGAATAGTCTTGTCTAAGGAGGGCCATGATGAATCCCACATCAACGACATGAAACTCAGAACAAAGTTCTGGAATGCTATAGATAACGTAACCATAAGACTGACTCAAAAGGTACTGACACAAAGGTTGTTTTGACTACAGAGGTAAACTTTCAACTTCCCTTTGAACATCGAGTGGAACTACAAAATACTTGGCAACATTAACTCGATGAGGAGGAACACAATACGACATTGGACAATGCATTCTTTGAAAGACTCAAAAGAGTGACATGACTTATGAAAGTGGATCGACTCAAAGAAAAGTTGAATTCCCAATTGACTGAATGAAATGTAGACAAGTGCCATGTTCAAAGGTGACCACAAAATGCCATTTTATTTGTAAAAATGAAATGATTCCCTTCTCTTAATTTCCCCATCATGTTTGATGAGTTCCTCTTTTTCGTTTTTACGAATTCAAAGAGGGTAACAAACACTCATTGTAGCTCATCCGAAGACAAGTCCATTCTCATACGTTTTACGAACCTAAGAAAAAAGGGGTTCGTTCCCAAAAGAGGGTCTCTCAGTGTTTAGTTTAACGAGTCCAATTAAAGTTAACTCGGTATCGTTCATGTTTAGAGAGTTTGAACGAAGATGAAAGAAGACTCCAAAGGGTCCTTTTTCGTAAATAGTAAATCCAAACTAAAAAAGAGATAAACTATCATCAAAAAGACAACTCTTCAAGTACTTTTATGAGCGTGAAAAAGACAACTGCGCTCGACAATCATTTCACTTTTAGGGAGTCCGAAAAGAGTTTAAAGAAGACTCCAATAGGTTTCTTTTGCGTGATGAACAGGTTTTACGAGCCTGAAAAAGAATCGAAAAAAGACTTGAATGATCCGGATTTATGCTGGAATGCAACATAATACACAAATAACCATAGAAACAAATATGCAGTAGAAATAACACTTCATTTCATTAATCAATAACTGAAACTTGTTTACATACAGAATGGAAATAAACTAGCTAAAGTGCTGGTAGCTTATCTCTGATAAGAGATGTGGCGGCTACATGCCTCTGAACTTTGTGTTACAATGAGGCTCAGAGGACTATATATTATTGAGAAACAATGGAAACCCTACACATCCAAAAACCTAACCCTAGGAGGTGAAATGCCTTAATGTGGGCCCCATTGGGTAACTTGGTACATCAATTTCCCGGGGTCGTAACTTTAGCATACTACCTCCGTTTGACGCGCATGATACATCGTTAGAAATATATGTTTAAGGACTACATCCATAATCAAAAAACACCAAGTCTAGAATGGACTCATATTTTCCCAACCATTCGATGCCAAAAAAACGTCGTTTAGGGCCTCAAAACGGCTCCGAAAGTTTAGGACCCAAAAACTGCCAAAAATAGTAAATTGTGCTACAATTAAGGAAACTGGAAAACTAAAAGAAACAGTGGTGGGGGTCCAAGAGGAATAGGTGGGTGGCCACCAATATCCTCCTGGATCATTCCTCCCCCCTTAGTAAGCAATGGTCCCCATTGCGTTGAGATCCTCCATGAGATGAGGAAACTTCTGTTGAACTTGGTCCCTGGTGAGCCACTTTCCCTGGTGAAAGAGTTGGCCTGCTTTGACAACTTGATATAGTTGGATCTTCTGCTGGTGAGTGTTCTTGATCTGTGTGTCCATAATCCGATTAGTTGTGGCCTGTTCCATGCAATCGGGGTTTAACTCTGTTGGTGTGAGTTGTTCTGTCATGTCTGATGTGTCCAGTAGAGGTGGAAAGTAAGGCCGAAAGCGGTCCACATTGAACACTGGGTGCATACCAAGGAATGGTGGAATATTGAGCTCAAAGAAATTGTCCCCGATAGCCTTGGTGATGGTGTATGGCCCATATCGGAGCGAGCGAAGCTTGCGGTGGGGTCCAGCAAGGCGCTCCTTTTGTAAATGTAGCCACACTTTGTCGCCCACCTGGAAGTTGTGTTGCACTCGATGTTGATCATGTCGCTGCTTGTACTTAGCATTGGATCTGTCCAATATGTCATGAACCTATTGGAGAATGTGCTGAATTTGCTCAATGAAGTTGTTTTCCTTGGAAGCTTCAGACTAGATATGAGCTGAATCAGCCTGAGTAGCTGCAAATGGCATGGCTACGTCAATGGGACATAGTGGCTAGAATCCCAAGCCCACCTGAAAGGGGTTGTGGTTGGTTGAGCTATGGAGGGACCGATTATAGCTGTGTTGTACATAGGGGAGGCTCTCATCCCATGTGCGTGGATGCTTTGAGTTGTACATGCGCAAAATGTGTACGATCATCTTGTTGACAACCTCTATCTGGCCATCAGTCTCGGGATGGAAAGCTGTGGAATTTGTGAGCTTGGTGTCTAGAATTGACCATAGGCTAGACCAAAATGTAATAAGGAACCTGTTGTCTGAGTCTGAGATTATAAAATATGGGATACCAAAGTGCACCCACACTCGTTCAAAGAAGAGTTTAGCAATGGCTTCTACTCTGAGATTCTTCTTGCAGGCCGCCATTATGGCCATCTTTGAGAATCTGTCTACGACCACAAACACACAATCATTTTAGTGCTTAGTAGAAGGAAGGCCTGACATGTAATCCATGGAGATGGATTCCCAAGGTCGACTAGGGGTAGGCAATAGAGTATAGAGGCCTTACTTCTTGATGGATGGTTTGGCAATGGTGCAGGCAGTGCAGGATCGGATGTACTTCCTGACATCTTGTCAAAGGTTCGGCCAATAGAAATACTTCTGCAGTACTGCCACTATTTTCTCGACCCCGAAATGCCCAGTGACTCGACCGTAGTGCGCTTCCCAAATAATCTTGGCACGCTCACTGGAAGGAACACAAAGGTGTCCCATGTGACATAGTAGTACATCCTGGAGGTGAAATTTTGGAACTTGGTTTCCCTCCAAGAGCATCTGGTTTGTGTGGTTGAATTCTGGATCGCTCTTATAGAGAAGCAGCCAATCAAAAGTTTTGTGCCCACAAGATTTGAGCACGATCATTATCACCATGATTGGTGGTCAACTGAGGCAGTCTGCAACATTATTGGTGCTTCCCTTCTTATACTTGATGTTCAAATGAAACTGTTGTATATATGTGGACCACTTCTGATGGTGATCGTTCTGTAACTTCCCCTGTGTCTACATGAATTACAGGGGTCGGTGGTCTGTGTGGATGATCGTTTCCTTCCCCAAAATGTAATTCTTCCATTTCCCGCAAGCCTGTACAATAGAATACATCTCTTTGTCATAAGTGGGATATTTGTGGACTGTGTCTGACAGTGTCTCACTGTGATATTCCACTCTGGATGCCCTTGTTGAGTAAGGACTGACCTAATAGCATAGTCAGAGGCATCTATCTCGATTTCAAATGGTTGTTGCAAGTCTGGTAATGTGAGCACTGGGGCACAACAGAGGCGATGTTTCAATTCTACAAATGCCTTCTGTTGAGTTTTTGACCAAAAGAATTTTGCTTTCGCTCCTCCCTTAGTGACTTGACTCAAGGGCCAAGTGATATGAGAGAATCCCAACATGAACCTGCGGTAGAAATTAGCAAGGCCTAAAAAGCTGTGAAGCTTTGTTAGAGTAGTTGGGGATGGCCAATCCCGAATGACTTGGGTCTTGGTTGGATCCACATGTACCCCACAGTCATAAATAATGTATCCCTGCAAATACTGCACCTGGGTCATGCCAAAATTGCACCTATCCAAATTGGCACACAACTTGTGCTTCCACAATGTTTGGAGGACTTGTCGGATGTGGTGGAGCTTCTCTTCCCAAGTCTAGCTGAAGATCAGGATGTCATCCAAGTACACTACTACAAATGAGTTGGTGAATGGCCCCAAGATGTCTTCCATCAGTCTCATGAAGGTTCCAGGAGCATTCGTTAGCCCAAAAGGCATGACCAACCATTCGAAAAGGCCCTCCTTATCTTTGAAGGTAGTCTTCCACACATCGGTTGGCTCGATTAGTACCTGGTGATACCTGGACTTTAAGTCAATCTTGCTAAAATATTTTGCCCCTTTAAGTTGGTCCAGGAGGTCATCAATCTGTGGGATCGGGTACCTATTCTGGACAATGATCTTGTTCAGTGCCTGATAGTCAATATAGAGTCTCCAATTCCCATCCTTTTTCTGTACCAACATGATTGGGCTCCCACAGGGCGATGAACTTGGCTGGATGTGACCCTTCTGCACCAGCTCCTGAATTTGCCTCTTGATTTCATCATTCTCCAGAATAGAGCGACTATAAATCGGTCCATTGGGCAGCGGCACACCTGGGTTCAGATCGATGGGGTGCTTGACCTAACAATGGAGAGGCACCCCGATGGGTGAGGTGAATATGTCCCGGTACTCCTCCATGACCTTGTCCATTTGTTGTTGTCGTGCGAAGGGGCCCTATCTGGAGGTTGTGGCCACGATATTCTTCTTGCCCTAAGAGCAGGTCATCAAGAAAGCAAACTGCCTAGTTTTGGAAATGAGCTTACTGCATTGTTTTGCAGTAACCAAAGAGATAGCGGTAGGGGGTGGTACCTCTGGTATCCTATACAAATTATTTCCCAATGTAATAATAATAGCGCAAGGACGGGAATCATACATAGCATATCACTTCCATAAGCATGGTTGACCTAATAATACATCACAAACATCAAGAGGAGCAATATCACATAATACCTCATCAGTGAAGGGCTTGATGCTGTAGGGAAGGCGACACTGTTGGATGACGCAAAGATCTCATCCTTGGTGAAGCCACCCGATGGTGTATGGTTGTGGGTGTGTTGTGGTCGAAAAACCCAACTGCTTCACGACCTCTACTGAGATTAGGTTCTTTTGGCTCCCACTATCGACGATGAACTGTAGCGGGGAACCCTTTACACACATCTGGGAGTGGAAAAGACGCTCCTCCTCCTCTAAATATTTTGGTTCTTCCTTTTGGATCTTCGTGGTGGAAATGGTGGCGTTGGGCTCTGCATCGATAATCTTCTTCCCTCTATCATTCCCCTTCTTGGGTTCAGATTCAGTTTCAGAGTATGCATCTGATTTAGAAGCCTTTATCTTAGCCACCAGTGACTGCTTAGCCCGACACTCACTTGTTTTGTGAGTGGGGCTCTTATGGAACTCGCACCACTTTCCCACTTCCTTCTTCGGCTTTGCAGTGTTGCTCTTTGCTTGTGGCTTTGGAAAGTTTTCATGAGGTGCCATGCCTTGGCTATGTCCTTGGTTCTGCGATTTGGGGGCACCTTTCCCTTGCTTCTGATTCTCAGATCCAAAGTCTCTCTTTTTCTGTCTTAATTTTTGCTTAATTTTGGCAACATACCAATATGTTGTACCAAGTGAGGAGATGTCGAGGAACTCCATTTCCTCCTGAATGTATCTGTGCAGACAACTACAGTACTTTAGCACCAAATGTTTCTCTAAATCTTTGATACCCAACATGGTGCGGAGGGTATGGAACAAATTTGTCAGCTCATGCACATCTTGATCTCTTTCCTGCCGTAGCGTAGTCCATTGGATGTACTTGTCCTCATAGCTCCCCACCGGATAATATTGTCCCTTTATGGCATCTCAAAAAGAATTCCAAGTGGGTACGGCTAAGAACAAAGAGGTTTCCTCCTCATCCTTTCTCTCACAGTAGGTTTCCCACCAGTCCTTGACATGGGGGACAGCTTTGAGTAGAGAAAAAGTAATCTTTTCTCGATCAGAAAAGTCATGAACCGAGAAATATCTACGACATCTGCATCTATTCGACCATCAAATATGGGAATGTTGAAGTTTACTTGTACCTTAAAAGGGGTTGCACCTCTAGAGTGGTTGCTAGATGCAGATGCACCACCAGTGGGAAGTCGTTTAAGGATCTGGGTGAATTTATCCATCATCGCGTTCCTTTGTTTTTCTAGGGCCTCCTTGAGCAACATTTTGATAGGATCTTATGTGACCTCATATTTCTTTTCATCCCCCATGGGTGGCCGTCGGGATTTGCAAGGCTTATCTTGCAAAGGTTCAACCAGATTGAGCCCTAAGTCTTTATACCCCACCCTCGTTGGGGACATGCAAAGAAGGATCGAGAAAGAGAAGATTGCTCTAATACCACTGATCCGGATTTATGCAGGAACGCAATAGAATACACAAATAACCATAGAAACAAATATGCAGTAGAAATAACACTTCATTTCATTAATCAATAACTAAAACTTGTTTACATACAGAATGGAAATAAACTAGCTAGAGTGCTAGTAGCTTGTCTCTGAGAAGAGATGTGGCAGCTACATGCCTCTGAACTCTGTGTTACAATGAGGCTCGAAGGCCTATATATTATTGAGAAACAATGGAAACCCTACACATCCAAAAACCTAACCCTAGGAGGTGAAACGCCTTAATGTGGGCCCCGTTGGGTAACTTGGTACATCAATTTCTTGGGGTCGTAATGTTAGCATACTACCTCCGTTTGACGTGCATGATACATAGTTAGAAAGATCTATTTAAGGACTAAATACATAAACAACAAATATCAAGTCTGGAAATTATTTTCCCGACCATTCGATGCCAAAAAAACGTCGTTTAGGGCCTTAAAATAACTCCAGAAGTTTAGGACCCGAAAACTGTCAAAAATAGTAAATTGTGCTACAATTAAGGAAACTGGAAAAATGAAAGAAACAGTGGTGGGGGTCCAAGAGGAATAGGTGGGTGGCCACCAATATCCTCCTGGATCATCAAAACTTTGATACTAGGTTTTGGGAGCGTGATCATAGTGTCAAAATTAAGGCTCAAGGACCTTTTCCGTTTTTCATAAGTACGAAAAAGTCAAAAAATGAACTTCCCCATAGACAACATTATTTATTTTCGTCCCTGCAATACTTTTTAAAAAGGCTACTAGTCTCCAGAAATATTTAAAATGGCTTTTATAAACTATGTAAAAGGGTGTTTTTGATAAAAATGATTTTAAAACATTAAAATAATACAAAAACCCTAAAAATATTTATAAAAGCTAACTAAAATAATAAAAATCAAAACATTTACCATTTTACCAAGTCTTGGATCATTTTGGGAGAATTGAGGTGTAGATTTCAATCGGAGATTGTGAAGTCGTCGTCTATTTGTTTTCTGCATCGTCAAATCCAGGTAACAGCTAGAAACCTTCCCTTCCTTTTTCTGGTTTCCATTTTTTGGGGGGGATTAGAGCCTTAAGAGAAACCGTAAAAAACGCATGGCGAGCACCGCTTCTGGCCTTTGCAGGAAGAGCGGTGCCTAATAAGAACCGTGGTTTTTTAGTTTTTCTCAGGCGGTAACACCACTTTTTCCTAAAGGGACAGGAGCGATGTCGACCGTGAGGTCCAACAAACACATGCCCTAGTCAAATTAAAAGTTTTCAAGCATTTTTAACGGTGGAATATGCTTCTAAATGGCTCATTAATGGTTTTGGAAAGGTTATTTGGTCAAAAATGGTGACTTGGAAGGAGAGACAACATGATGATGATGATGCTCATGCCGCATGCAATGCAGGTTGCATAGCTTCCTTGAGAGGTTGTGGCCTCCTAAAATTCTTCCATGCTTCCAGCATGGTTTCACATGCATGTCTATTGGAGTACTTCCTACGGATGTGGAATCCAAAACAATAGCATTTTGAGGTGGGACCTCATATTGTGACTATGGAGGTGGAATATATATATTTCTTAACAAGGCTATCTAGACAAGGAGCACCTATTTCTCTGACTGGTTCTCGAGGTGGGGATGTCACTACACAGGAGTTGATTGATCACCATTGTTTCCCAGGTACAAAAACGTCTGGTAAGAAGATCCCTATCAAGGTTGTGAGGGATCTACCGCTTCATACTGTTCTATTTACCATGTAGAGGATGGTTGGGAGCCAAGGTCCCCACCAAGAATCCCGGGCACATCTACTATATGCCCTAGAGGCCCTGGCACCCATGGTATATAACTGGGCCAAGGCACTATTACCTGTGTTCAAGGATCAGCTGGCGAAATATGGGAAAGTAGAGCTAAAGTAGTTTGGATATGGGACCATATTAGTATGCTTCTTATTTAAGAGGGTACCCCTCATGAGGCCCCAGGTTGTATTATAGAGATCAGAGCTAGAAACCCCTGCATGTTGTGGTAGGTGGATATCATGGCCTGCACAGGAGGTGGCGGGGCCAAGGTAAAGTTTGAGGCCGCCTTCTTCTGTTGGTTGAATGATCAGATCCTCATGATTGAGGACTATACATATGCAAGGACCAACTTCTAAGGAGTTCTCGACCTACCACTACCACTTGGGGCTCAGTGGGGTGACATCGATAAGAAGAAATACCTAAGATGTTGATTATGCTTCTATATTTTTTGTGTTTTATAATTTTTGAGGATGATAAAAAGACCTGAATTTTACATGCAGATGTTGGTGATAAACGACCTGAAGGATCCTCCCCAATGGATAGGAGAGCAGGAGCTCACTTTGTCCATAAAGGCGATAATGAGCTCATGGAGTTGGAGGAGAACCTGGATCGACTGACTCTAGATATCCCAGATGCTGCTATAGATGACCTCCCTATGAGGTTTCAGAGACATACCGCGGGAGTATCAGGTCGTTTCAGTCACTTTCTATGCAAAGTAGAAAGGGCCATTATGTGCTACCATGAGCACCATTAGAGTGATCTGCATGATGTATCTTTGAAAGCTTAGCTACCTTCAATATTTTTTGTATCATTTTGTATGCCTGAAAGCCGCAGTGCTTCAGATGAGGTATCGTGACCATATTTTTGTAAAAACAATTTTTATAGACACACACACACACACACACACACACACACACACACACACACACACACACACACACACACACACACACACACACACACACATATATATATATATATATATAGACTCAATTCCAGTGTTTACATGTGCTTCAAATGAATGCATTATATTTACATGAGTTTTACATGTTTTCTACTATTTATTTTACATTATGATCAACCATGTTTATTTTAACAAGTTATGAATGGGAAATATGCCAGTCCAAAATGAAATTTGCCAATGAATCAACAATCATATTATTAGACCTAGGGATATTCCTATAAGTGATGAAATTGAATGACCTTTCTAACAGACGCACTCTCCGAAAGAGGTGGATAAGTGTAGGGTTCCTGATAGTGTAAACGTGATTTAGGTGAAAAACCACTAATTCAGAGATCATAAACACTACCAAATCATGAATTCCCTAAGATGCAGCCTTGGTGAGTAAACCTATCACTTCCTGATACTCAGCGATGTTGTTGGTAGCCATACCAATACAAACTGCTCCTAAACTGACTAAATCCTGAGCTGGGGAATACAACCCCCAAGCCGCTGAAGCAAGGTTCAAGGTACGATGACATGCACCATCAGTGAAACCGTAGAAAGCCATCCAATATGCATAACCAAAACATGGTATAAACAGTATGGACATCAACTCAAAACCATATTGAAAATGAAAAAACATACTGAAATCCAAATATACATATATACAAGGTACGATACAAAAATGACCTAAGCATAGTACCGCTTTAGGTACAACCCATTGTGAGGTTTCCCAAAGGGTATCCCATCATAATCTACAAGCTCATAATCCCCTTTCTCTAAGACCTTAATAAAGATAAAGGGACCGTACCACATGGATTCAAACTTTCCCTTCCCTAATTTATCATGTCTCTGATCGTAAGTCAGGACTAGGTCACCTTCGTTGATGACACGAGGTTGAACAGACTTGTCATATTGTGCCTTGATGCATTTTTTGTGTGCCTTGTTAGGCAGGGAAGCATCTCTTCTACTTTCATCAAGGTTAGTCAAGTACAGGAATCTCTCTTCCTCCGCAGAAGTGTGTGGGAGAAGTTCTACTGTGAGTTTAAGAGGCAGAATTTTGCACTCGATAGGAAGGATGGCTTCCAGTCCATAGACCAGCTGAAAGGGTGTGAAACTAGTTGTTGTTTTTACTGAATTTTTTTAAGCCCAAAGTGTGTAAAAGAGAGTTAAGTGCCAGTTGGATTTGTGATCTCCAACCGTCCTACGCAGCATAATTTTTAAGACTTTGTTAATGGCCTCAACCTGACCATTATCCTGTGGGTAATACAGAGTTGAGTTTTCATGGTGAAGACCCACCTTAGCACTCATCTTGACCATCATCTGATTTCAGAAATGAGATCCATGGTTAGTGACTATATATTGCAGGACTCCAAACCTAGATATCGCATGGTTGAATAAAAGGAGGGCAGAAGTCTTGCCATCCTCTGCATATGTAGGTGTTGGCGAAAACCCACCAACACAGCCTCGTTGAAAGGGGTCCTTAATCTGTCGATGCCCAACCAATGCGATCTCCTTCAACACTGGCCCAGATAGGTTTTACCCTGCCCAACAACATCCATAGAGCGGACGAAGTCTCACCCGAGATGTTCAAGGGATAGCTATCGGAACTAAGTTTCCAGCTGTGAAAAGGAAAGATATGGCATCTAATGGGTAAAGCAGCATAACTGTCATATTATAGAACTAAGACAGTGATTATAATCTACTTCATTGCTACATATCTAACAATTCACATCATTCATTTGTCCCAGCAATATCGGCATGACAATATAAAACAACTTTAACCATCATTTATCGAAAATGTGACAAAATTGGAAGAGATCGTAGCAACATCATAACAGAAATGGAATAGATCATAGCATCATCAGTAAATCATAACCAAAATACAACTGAATAGATCATAGCATCATCATAACATATTTTACACACTTCTCATTGATGTCGCAGCAAAGAAAATTGTAAGACAAAGACAATATTTATGCAACAACCGTCATGTCATATTCATTTTACGCAATAGATCCAAAACAGATAATTCTTCTCCATAGCAGGAGACCAATTACATCCCATAACTCAGACAGATCATAGATAAAATAGATGACTCTCTCATTTCTATCGCTATCTCTATATATATTTCAATTGAAAAACAAGCCCTATATATAGGCTTGCACCTTTACATTGAAGGTCCACTTCTAACTAACTTCTAAACACTAATGAGCTATGGTGACAAAACTTGGTCAAATAATATATTAAATATTAAAAAATGGTTATCTTTCTGCCCATCACGCTGATTTGGCCTTGCGTGGTGCCGCGTGAGCTTGCGCAGCTGCCATGATGCTACACAACTCACTTACCAAAACCCCTGCCAACAGGTCCCCAACACAATATTGTGGCTTGTCCCCGAGCCACGTCAGGTTGACAGGGTATATGTTGATGTCTGGGACTTGAAGTGATCTTCAAACTACTGTGCGATCTCACAAACCTGGAGCTAGACTTTGTTGGTAGCACTTTGACAATTACTCAAATCCTACTCCATAGGGTGGGATGTCTCGGCCTTTTCGTCGGCCATCTACCAATTTTCTTGCACCACTTGTAGTGTTGCGACTGCTTTGACAGCCAACTTCCCACCAACTTCTTGAAACTCATCCAATTGGGCATGGTGCTTTTGCTGGCGTTCTTGGGCATTGGCATCTCTTTTCTACAGGTCCTTTAATTCCTCAGACCGCGTGATCTGTACTATGAGTGGTAGTGCTCACAGCGTTGTCTTCAGGATTGTCAGTTGTCCTTAAGCTTCTTGCTCTTGCGTCATTAGCTGGTTGAGCTACTCATCTTGGACATCGCTTTTCCAAAATTGCATCGTCACCTCCATGATTGTCTTGGCCTCTTGCTCCATGGTTTCAAATTGAGCCGTTATCTCTTCAATGGAAGTCTTTCGTTTAACAGCCTACTCTGGAGGCATCTCCGGATGGACCAAGGCATTGAGGAATAGGTTGGTGTCCTAGAGCTCGATAATGGTTTCCCCAATTCGCTTGGCCTTAGCGACTGCGGTAAGCTCAGCCAGGCTCTCAAAAATATATGGGAAAGCCTCATCAATGACTTGCTTGACCTCACCAACACTTGCACACAACTGTGCCTTCTCAATGATGAGGTGGTCTTGCACCTTCTTCAGCTCTGTAATTTCCTCGGAATCCTTACGCTGCAGCTCGGCTTGTGCCACCTGCAATGGATCTATTTCTTGTACATTCTTTTCTGCTAGCTGCACCCTGACCTGATGCATCTCCTTCGCTTCCTTTTGCAGCTTCTCTACTGCACTCTGTGACTGTACGTATTGTTGATGTATTTGTAACTTCAGAATGTATTCACTTTTATATCTTATGTATTGTACCCTGATGTTTATTCCGAGAAGTATCTATAATTTAATTGAGTCATGTCATGCCCCGATGTTTCGATAGGGAGATTCAATAATGTAAACAATTCATGTAAATTCATTGAGGTTAACCCTCCATTGTAAGTTGGGGCAATAGTCCCCACAATTCTGTCAAGGTTAACCCTCCTTGTTGATTGGAGGGCAAAGTCCCCACAATTGTGGGGAACTAGGGTTATTAGACTCTCCTAGAGATGTCGGCCCTAGTAATTAATTGTTAAGTGGGGATGAAATGTTGAAGTGGAAATTAAGTGAACAAAAGAATATAAATAGAGAGTGAGCCTCTCTATTTATCACACACACACTCACTCACTGGGGTGCATGAGTGAGAGAGAAGTAGTTCTTTCAAGTGAGAGAGAGAGAGAGAGAGAAGCTATGGAGATCATCTTTATGTTTTTTGGTATTACTGCTATCATTGGTGCTCATTATATCTCTGATAAAGTTGCGGGGTTTTCTCCTTTATGGTTTCCCCGAGGAAAATTATTTGTGTCTCTTGTCTCTTGTGTTTATTGCTGTGCATGTTATTCTCTCAGATAAGATCCTAAGATAATTCTAGCTTGAATGATAAAAATATAACATGGTATCAGAGCTAACCTAAGAAGAATACATTGTACAACTTCAGAAGCTAGGGATTCTTACTTTTTAGGTCTCTCTCCACAATCCATCAGCAAAAGTATGCTAGGCTGACTCTCCATTGAAGGGCGCATCTTTCTGTCGAAGCAGAATTTGATTCTAGGCATTTTCAGTATTTGGTGCAGGAAATTAGGGATTTTTACAAAAGAGAAATTTTTGAGTGAGGCTAGCATAGGATTACTCTCCTCATCAAAATCTAAGTTTAGAGACCTGGGTCGAGATTTTTTCTTGGGTGTAACTCTGGGAAAGTCAAACCCTAGTTTGACCCCAAGTTGGAAAAACCCTAAATACTAAAACTGATACGTTTTGGTAAATTCACTATATCTCAAGATTGAAGAAGTCTCAGGGACCAAAACTTTCACACATCAAAGAAATAATCCTAATGTAAATTGTTTCCAATTTTCAGCCTCATATTCACTATATTCTAGGAGATATGATTCCTCCAAGTTAGGTTCCAACCTCTCCCAGGATTCATCCCTAAATAGGACACCTAGGTAGAATTGCTATATCAAGGGTTGCAAAGGTCCAGATGAAATTTATGAAGATGTTCAAGAAATAGCACGGAATGTACTTTCTTTGGTCATAGTTTCAGACCCAGAAGATGAAACAGTGACATGTGGTAGTTTGTACAACTTCGCTATGTTAAACAGTATTGAAACAGATCACCTTGGGAAAACACTCATAAGTCCTAATTAGTGAAACCAATTCTGATGAAACATGTGGTTATGGAACAAGGACAGGAGAGGCTACCTCATTCCGAATTTTTAGACACAGAGGAGCCATAATTTCAGAGATACCACAGAAACAATGTCAGGAATTTCTGTTGAAGAAATTGGAAAAATAGGGATTCCTATTCCGAGAGCTTCCCTCCACTGCTTTCAGAAAAGGAGTACATTGGAAAGCTCACCTTGAAGAGGTATACCTTTCTATCCAATTAGATCTAAAAGATTCCAAGTTTTTAAAATTAGGGTTTCTCTGAAAAACCCTAGATCAGCGAGCTCTGAAACCAACTATTGCTATTTTCATCGGTAAGATCTAATCTTTTGCTATTTTCATTTGAGGTTCTCATTTCAAAGTGATATATCACATCAGCTTGGTGACAAGCTTGGTGAGGCTGACAACTTCTAAGCATGGAAGTATAGGATGTCACTATTTCTTGAAGGAAATGAATTGGACACCTACATAAGTAGAGAGGTTCCAGTTCTAGAGGGAGATGAGGCTAAAAGCCTTACACAAGAAGAACTTGGTCAAGGCCAAGAAGATCATTGTTGATTCAATCACAGATCAACTTGTACCACAAGTGTCTTCCCTAAAGACATCGAAAGAGATGTTTTATTCCTTGACCAATTTATTTGAATGGAATAACATAAATCGGAATATGACTTTGAGAAAATAGTTGAAGAGTGTGAAGATCCAGAATGCAGAGACCATACAGTCATACTTTACAAGGGTCTCTCAAATCAAAGAACAACTTGAAGCAGTAGAAGAAGAAGTGGAGAATGCAGAAGTGGTGATAACCACCTTAAATGGACTCCCAGGATTATGGGATTCATTAATTCGAGGAATGTGTGCCTAAAGGAAGTGATTACTTTCAGCAGACTCTGGGAATAGCACACACAAGAAGAATCACGACTCATAATAAGAGAAAAGAAGATGGGAGCAACTGAAGATCAATCTCTCACCATCCAAAGAAGATCCCTCAAGTGATGAGGAATATCAACTCTTGAAGAACCTCTTATCCATCTTAGCATTTGGATAAGAAATGATGCTATTATGAATGAAGAAGATGATGAAGCTGAAGGCTTAAGAAGGAGTCTATCCACGAAACAAATAAAGATAAGTATTCAATTGTCATTTCATGATATTGTTTTTGTTATGCAATTTGTTTATATTCAGTTGATGTATTATGCATGATAGAATGTTTACATTAATGATTGTATACTACTAATATGCATGTGATGGGTAAGTAGCTCATGGTGCTATACAACTCTCCATTGCTACTTATCTAGATTGAAACCTCTTTGTTGACATATTGGATTAGTGCACAATCTCAATGTTGTCTTGGTAGAGATGGAAGGAATCTAGAAAGTTTCCGTGAAATATGGATTAATGTTGTATTGGATAAAATAGTTGCATGATCATATATTTATGCATAATAATTTTCCATTATGAATATGCCTTATGAAATGTTTCTAACCATACAAATGCATTTGACTTGTAGGAAAGATCGCGTACAATCACCTATAAGCAAAGAAGGATGAGACTTGTTTTGAAGAACAAGTGACAACAGTTCAATAAAGAATCCAAGATGAAGAATAATATGATGATACTTTCAAAGAAGAGATCTTAGACACAGTGAAGTTATGTAACACTCTTGAGCGACATCATTGATGAAGAACCTTCCAAGAAGTATCTAAGAAGAAAGGGAAGGAGTGTACTAGTTCAAGAAGAATGATGTTTAGGATGCAGTATAGAGACCTGAAGAGAAGTTCATAGTTCCATTATGTAGTAGATGGAAACATCATGGGATACAAGGAAAGATTCGTAGCACGAGGCATAGACTGTGAAGAGACATTTGAAGCCACTTGAAATACACATGACAGGAAGAATCATGTGTGCAAATGAAAGAAGGCCTTGTACGAGCTCAGAAGACACCCATGGGATAACACATACATGAGGAGCTTGATGAAGACTTGAACCTTTGCTACAAGGTTGAATATGAAAGTCTATAGAGGATGACAAGCTCATAGATGGGTGCGAGAAGAAATTTTGAAAATGTTCAAGATAGAGGATCTCGCTATCCAATGATCCTAGATGGATACATAGAATATTAGTAGCAGAGGAAGCTACTTGTCACTCTGGTACAGAATGTTTGAGTGCATAGAGTACGGAAGACAAAGGGAAAATGATGCTCCACTTCAGAGGGAGTGACTGTAGAAGATCCCGAGGTTCAACATGGTACAACAAGATGGACAGATTACTGATGACTCTAGGATTTACTGAGAGTAAAGAGGATTCCAACCTTTTCTTCAAGGTTGAAGGCAGAAGACCAGTGATGCTCTTGTTATATGTCGATGACTTGTTTCTGATAGAAAAGATGAACTCATTAAATTTGCAAGAAGAAGACTTGCTGTCGAGTTTGAGATAAAGGACTTGGGGATGATGCACTACGTTCTAGGCATGGAGGTGTGGACAAGAGAAGTATGCAGTAGAGATCCTGAAGAGGTTCAGGATAATGGACTGCAAGGCCATGACCACACCTATGGCATCGAACCTGAAGCTATTGAGTGTTGCTTCATCAGAGTCAGTTGATGCCATGATGTATCATCAAATGATTTATTCCTTGATGTACCTGACAAATACGAGACTAGATATTTGCTTTGTTGTTCTTGGCAGATCCAAGACATGTTCACTTGATTGCTACAAAGCATATTTTGAGGTACCTGAAAGGTACAGTTGATTATGGGCTCAAGTACGAGGCAAATGAGAAGATTAACCTGGAGGGTTATGTTGATTCAGAATGGGCAGGAAGTGCCATCAATAGGAAGAGCACTTCAGGATGTTGCTTCAGTATGGGATCATGTGTGATCTCTTGGTTTAGCAGGAAGCATTCCTGTGTGGCACTTTTAGTTTTCTCCATCGAGTAGTTCTAGCCTACGTGAATGTGCTCAACAGTTCTGAGCTTAACTGATATGTCAATTGGGTTTTTCTTAGTGATGTTGCAAATATTTCCTTCAGAATCTGTGTCTTGCAACAATACAGGTGTTTGTGGATGGGTGACAATATCAGTACCGATAAGCGATTCAAGGTCAAAACCTACCAAACTGGCGTTGGGAAGAAAAGAAGATCGATGATGGTGATCTTACCATACGGGTTCATTCGCACTCATGATCTCCATGATGGACTCGTCCAAAGGAAAATTATGTGTGACATAGTCTAGAGTGGGAAGAGAGGGTTCCAGCCAGTAGGGAAAGTGGTAAGGATCCGAAGCTACCAAATGAAGATCATCTGGCTAGACATCGGAGGCAGATTGGACAACATCATACAATGCTTCATAGGTTCCAAGAGAGGATGACTCAACAACTTCTTTTCCCTTGGTATTATAACTGGTTGTGGAAATCATGTTCGCGGTCGCTAGTTCCGTACTAAGAGGAGAAAAAGGAAACACTCCCATAAGCATTGAATCCTTTAGCATACCTACCCAAATTGACTAATAAGGAGAGGACTGACCTAGCATAGGGATGTTATTTGCAGTGGAAATAGTAACATCCGGTGAAAAAAAGTCAAGTTGATTGATAGTTACACTTTTCCCAAATGAGGAAACTAGAGAGTTCAAAAAACTATCGAAGCGACGACAGTCATGGCATAGAACCAATTTCTCCCCAATCAGAGATTGTAATCTAACGGGGCGTCAATTACTTCCACCTGAATGGAAACAATTTTACCCCCAAGATCGACTGAAAGGGCTGGTAACAGACCATGAGGCTGGAAACTTCATCCATCAAAATATTTTAATATTGCAGGAGACTTTGTAAGCTTAGGAGAACCAATGGCTCTCCAACAGGCTATAGATAAGACTGAGGTTGAAGCTCCTTCATCCAAAACGGTGTGATGGACCTTTCTCCCAAATACTCTAGAGGAAATTTGAAATGCAAGTTGGTGAGGTAATCTGGATTTATGGTTCTTTACATTAAAATTAATCAAATTGGTGTTATCTGGGTCTAATGCCCCCAAAACCATTAGCATATTTTTACACTGTTTTGGACAACTTTGGAGTACCTCAAGGGTAGACATCGCACAAGGGGCCTAAGCTAAATATTCAACAACATTATAGAATTGTGCAGCTCGAGCATTGGGATTGAAAACAGCCTTCCTGAGGGCAGCCTTAGGTGGTCATAAAATCAAATCAAGATTAGGTTTTTCGATCATGAGAGGGCCATTATACAAAGATAGAGGAGAACTAGTAGAAGGAACTTTCTCAGAAGAGGGATTTTTGTCCTTCTTCTCTACTAGATTGTAATATGAATGACTACAAGTATTCAAATTGATGGTATTTGAGGACATCATTCTAATTTATTCCGTAGAACCAAAGGTTCCTTGATTAGACATGTGTTCTATCAATTGTTGCTAAGACGGGAAGGGATCAATAAGTACCATGGGTGTGGGATTAATTTTCAGGAATTTACTTATCACTTCATGATGAGGGAACTCCTTCACGAAGTGATCACCCCTACATAACAAGAAATGGTACTTAGCTTTTCTCTTCCCTTTATCATTCTTTGTGTCTGCAGTCTTGGTATTCTCCTGTTGGTTTCTAGGTTTTTTATTTTTACCTATTCCTTTTTTCAGGTGGGTGTTTGTGTACTTTGAATACCATTTACCTCGGAAGAAACCATAGGAGTTGAAGGAGTAGTAGTAGAATCATTAGGTTTCTTGGGTGGTTTGGCTGCTAATGAGGGCTGGATTGAACCAACAACCCCATCAACAAGAGTCTCTGTGGGTGGCTTAGCCAGGTCCATGCTGGGACAAGGAGATTGATGGATTAGGTCATACAAAGTTTCGGATTGGGAATATACCAAATCCAGATACTAAGCACAACTAATAGCCTGCTCTTTAGTAACAGAACAACACATAGCCACATCTCGGGCAATGGGAGGCAACAGGGATTTCGTGAACTAATCAACTAACAGTTGGTCTGGGATGGGAGCATTAATAAGTCATCTCCACTCATGGATATGGTTCGATATGTGTGTGGAGGTATTTTGATAGAGTGAGGTCAAAAGGTCCATACCCATTTCATAACGAATGGGTAGCTGAAAATTTGTGATAAAAATGGTTTCCAATGAGCTAAAATCCACAAACGAATGCTATGGAAGTTCAATATACCACTTTGCAGTCGTATCGGTCAAAGTTCATTGTAAGAGTCTGAAACAAATAGAGTCATCCATCAAGGAGTTTGAAGAACACCATAGAAAATTCATGACATGATTTTTGGGATCATCTCCCTACTTCCCATCAAACATCGAAATGTCTGATGGTATCTTGAATGGAATAGCATGCCATGAGGGGTTGTGCTGAATTGGATCATTTATCAACTTGGACAAATCTGGCAAGTCCAAAGTTGCTAGGAATGAAATTTTTTTATTAGGTTCAACAAACTAGTAATATTGATAGGGCATATGTGTACCAGTAGGACCATAAGCTGACTAATATATCGGCTGCTGAGTTGGTTTATGGGAAGATGACCCTCCCGGAGGGGGTAGGCCTCCAGGAGGAGGGCCACATGGATTTGGTGGGCCTCCAAGTGATGGTCCTCCAGGTGGTGGTCCCCCTGAAGGTGGGCCTCCGGGCAATGGTCCCCCTAAAATTGGGCCTCTAGGTGGTGGTCCTCCATAAGGTGGACCTCCTCCAGGCGGGCCTCCGCTAGGTGGGCCTCCGCCAGGTGGGCCTCTGCCAGGTGAGCCTCCACCAAGTGGGCCTCTGCCTGGTTGACCTCCAAAGGGTGGGCCACCATAAGGTGGCCCTTCAACACCTCCCATGGTAAGAATAGGCATTCCTCCCATTAGTGGCATGTAGGACCAATTAGGTTTCCCCCACGTTGTAAACATGTTTCCAGGCTAAGGGATTCTAGGATACATAGTTCTTGTAGATGTAGGTTGATAGTTCATAACTACAGGTAGTTGATTCACCGGGTAACCATAACCCCAAGAATACTGGTTGACAGTAGGTTGTGCCCCTAAGGGTTGGCCTGAAATCGATGGAGGGTTTACCATATTGGTATGGATAGGAGGAACAACCACTGTGAGTTGTCCTATAGGAGAAGTCTGTCTAGTACTAGTAGAAACTCCACTAACAGATAACGTAACTCACATTGAGGGTTTCCCCCCGACATTAGAATTTGCTGAAACCATTTGATATGAGGATTTCCCCCCATCTACAAAGGTTATGGGAGGACTAGAAATAAACATAGGATTTAATACTATAGGGTTCGAGGTTTGAACTGGATTATGAGGAGACATACCACGAGGTGGGACATCATCAATAGGAGCCAAAGTCTCGGCAAGTGAACGATATCCAGAAGTCCATGGATCCAATAGATGGGGTAAAAGAGCCAACATAGGTTCTTTGTGAGGTATAGGGGTAGCCTTTCCATCCTCTATTGAAAACCCTGAGCGTGATCAAGAGATGCTTAAATTATCCTATATTCATCCTCACCTGGAGGAGGGTTCTCAAAAGAATTACATCTAGTAACCCCAAATTAGGTAATGGTTTGACCCATAGAATTTCTCCAAAAAGGAGCATTAGGGCCATACTCAATTTACTCGGGACCATCGATATGACCTTCCATCGGAGAATGAAAGAAAGTGTCAGCCGTAGGATGTTGTTGGAGCAAGGGATTAATATAAGAAGCAAATTGATCTTCGCTTTCTACAACTGGGCTTCCTTCCACATGGGAGTTAGTTGTAGCTCCTTGATCTGTGGCTTCCATTGGTCCTTCCCCTATGGCAGGTGGAAATTTGGGTGGTAAGACCTAGTTTCTTCTGGATCATCTCAACTGAAACTCGGCTAGATTGTAAAAAGTCACTAAACCTAACCCAGGGTTTCAAAACTGGGGAAATCACACAAAACTTATCTTACACAAACTACAGGCCATAAGCAAACTTAAGTGACAAGAGGGGTTGAATAAGCTGGTTACTCACCAGGATTGTCAAGTTTTTGTAACTCGTGATATACTGCAAGGTCCAATAGTAAAACGTGGTGAGGAGTATCAAGCGTTCCTCACTTGAATACCCAACTACCTGGACGGCACATGCGTAGTAATCTCCCTGAGTGTTTTTCTTGGTGTATTGCGCCAACAAGACGGCCAAAAGGGATTTTCTTAGATGGTCTCAGGAATCCTAGAAGGGGCTCCCGATATACACAAGGTACGTGGGAGTTCAAATCCGTAGTAGTGTTGTCTAATGCACAACCGTTCACAAGGGTCCATTTGATAAACAATCAAGTACGTGACGTACCTTTTGATATACCCCAAGGGTACGTGAAAGGTCGTTCTATATACCGACGATACATGGAAGAACTATGCAGGTCCTAGGTTGCAGTGCAGGAAATAAATGACAGCTCCTATGTTTTATGACATTGAAACACGTTTCCAACCTATCACTCAAGTTACTAAAATTTTTAAACCATAGCTACTGTTAGTTTTAAGTTGAACGGTTAGGTGAATGCATGGAGTTATGACAGAAATGTAAAACCATGCAATTATGATATGCAAATTATTTCACTTTACCTTTCAAAGCATGCCTACTGACAGGAAGGAGAGAGTATTTATTTTTCCGATTTCATTTCAAAACCAAAACTTTTCCAAATAGTCTAACTCAAAAAACTTTTCGAGAATACAAACAAGCAAGATACTTCTAAACAAATCTTTGAAAGCAAGCAAATAGGGAGAGATCTCTTTTCTAAAATAAAGACAAAAAACACTCAAATGCATACTAGGTACTTTTTCAATTTTTCTTCAATAATGGAAAGATCTAACTCAAAAATAGTTAATATTTTTTCTTTTGATTAAGACAAGAATGTAAAAATAAAGAAGAAAAATGGAGATCTGAAATCTTATGAGGCTAGTTAGAGACCCAATAATTTGTCTTCAAACATAACTATAACCAAATATCAACAAAAAAAAATCTTTTTTAACGAGCAAAAAGAAGTTTTTCGTGAACTTAACAAAAAAATGAAAGCAAAAAACCAACAAGCAAGTCTTCATTTTCAGTCTTATCAAATAGCAAGAACAAGATCTAACTGAGCTAAAAGATTCCAAGCACTCCTTTCAAAAACCAAGCATACAATCGATGAAGATAATGAGCCTAACCTAGCTTTTGAATTGAATAAACAAGAATTTACTTCATCTAGGCTTTGAATTTCAACTACTCAGATCTCTCCAAGCAAGCCCAAACATTCAGAATTGAAAGAAAAAAACAAAACAAACTTTGCAATGACAAGTCTTAAAAAATCCTTCCTGGCACTACTTCCTAAGGGTCACTAATAAAGAGGTTCTAAGGCCGTACTACTTCTTGATTGTTGAACACAAGCGGTGGCACCGCTTATTGCCCATAGTACATGCGCGGTGTCCTATAGAATTCATAAAAGCAAATTTAATCACTAAAGTATTGGCATAAAAGTCATGAATTGACAGGAATATACTGATGAAATACTGGAGCTTGGATTTCAGACAAGAGTTGAAGACCAAGGAATATCATATGTACTAAAATATCTCCCTAGCAAAGTCACCAGATTTGTTGCTAGGAAAAATGCACCTCCTGCGGATAGGAGTTGTTCCTCTAGTCTGAATGGTTCAGATCTAGAACAAATAGTTCATAACAGAATTGGAAGACTTTCCCTAGAATGGGTGGAGATCTGGAATGAGTCTCTTTGATGGAATAGTATAGTTGTTTCCTGTAATGATAGCTCTTCATGGAAGTACCTGCATAATCACATGAAAGCAGCAAACGAGATCAAAAAGCACTAGAATATGATCCACTATTCTATGTTAGTGACTAAGGAATCCAACATTAAAATACATGATAATGACACAACATACTTTATGGGAAAGGAACCAATTTTGCATTAAATATGAAGAAAAAGTTTACAAACTTTGCCTTAGTGTCAATGTCCTCCTTCACGATGGCAATATCTCATCCCCAAAAGCTCCAACTTACTCCCTCTATGCTTACTCTACTGATTTAGGCCAGAATGTCAATGCAACAACATAACTTTGTTCTCTCTTAACCATGGATATGAGCCTTCTTTTATAGGCCTTGGGAGGATAGGGATGGTTGAGTAAATGGTGGGTGAGGTGGATAGGAGATCCCAAAAGGATGGATCTCGAGTCCAAGTGATCCTCATGTGTAGGGATAAGGGTTCCACAGGCCTTCCTTCAAGAAGCTTCATGGAAACCTCTATTTTTAACTTTTTACCAAGGGCAACGCTTCTTTCTCACTATGACAGAGCGGTGACAGGGAAAAATCATGCCTTGTACAAGAGGTAAAGTCGGTGGCTCCACCTATTGTCAAAAGAGTAAAGGTGTTGCTGAAGAATGTAACGCTTATTGACTTAAAGGCAGGAGCGGTGCTGGATTTTTATATGCAGGATTGATGTATCGACCAGTGTTTCACTCCACAATTTGGTATTCAGGGAAAATACTGATGTTTGGGACCTCATCACATGATGATGACAATATTTATGTGTAACATAAGGCACTAGAGTTTACACAGGAAGAAAGTGAAGGATCCTGGTGGAACCCGACTGAGTGGTTGGAACAATACCTTTACATAGGTGTTCATGAGATTTTCTTTAGCGAATTTCCCATTGCATTGCATGAGTGGTTGTTGAAGCTAGCGATCCAGAGGAAAAATTTCCAAGTAGGAGAACCGACCGATTGGAATCCTCAATTGATCCAGTGATTGAAAATAACTAGTAATCATATATCTAGGGTTGTCCACTTTTGGGTTGCTCGTATTTTGGGAGGATATATAACAGAAATTGCAGTTGACACAATAAATACATATAGTGAAACAGAAGGATAATTTTTCCAAGGACTGCGAGGCTGATATTTGAAATATTTAAAGTTGTGGATTAAGATGCTAGTATGTGAAAAAGGGATCCTAAGAATCGAGTCCGACTGGTTAATATTTGTACACGAAAATCTGGGATATGTTGCAAGAAAAACTGCGAGCAGAATGGATGGGGATAAACTGATATGTTTCCTGGTAATAAAAATAATGAGCTAGAAGGTGAAAACCTAATAAGTGGAAAAATATTTTGGTTGGGAAAGAGGAGAAGGACTGCGAACAATAAGAGGAACTTGTGGTGCGACCGGAGGAGAGGGATACGAATTGGGGTTGCACCTTGATAGAGGATATTGCGACTAAGAAGAAGAGTACTCACTTATATTTGAATAAGACGAATAAGAAGAAGCACCAGACATAGATCAAGAGTATGGCATACCCGCAACCCCGCGTAAATCTTTTAAGGTAAGATCTAGAAACTCATCACCCAGTGGGTTTGTTAATCAAAGTAATAGTAATAGCAGGAATAGTAGACAAGCAAATCCCACTAGCCAAACCTTTAATCCAACACACCAAGAGTAAATAGAATTGATGTGAATGACATAAATCTACCAATATTTAATGGAAATGGGTTAGAATACCCTGAGCAACATTGATTTCTATACGAAGCCATGTCGACCATGCAAGGATAACTTTAGGGGTGAAATTTAGCCAATGGGCTATTTTCCATGGTTTTTTCCAAAACAATATTCGCCAATTTGCATTTTTTTGAAGCCATGTTTCGCCCAATTTTGATGGGGTAAACTTTTTTCACTGTAAAAATCGCCAAATTATTATATAAACTGTATAAAATCCTTATAAATTGAAATATTTTTAGAAAAATATCGCCAAATATTTTATAGTTTACATTTTAAGAATTGGTAAGATTCGCCAGCATTTATATACTTTTAAATAAGTACGGTTCCTTAAAATTATGTTTGGGACTGTGCGACATGTCCAAGATGATGCAATAAAGAAAAATCAGATGATCACGAACCTCAGAGGTCGTGCACTCGACTGGTACATGAAGTTCTCTATGGTTTTGACAGGAATCCCACAGAAGATGCTAAATCAAATATAGTTAGGATTAATAGATGAATTCAGAGATCCCAAATCTGAGTCGCAGTGCATAACAGAAATCAAATAAATTAAGCAATTTCCTACGGAGTCTGTTTGGTGTTGTTGTAATTGTAACTTTGGAAGACATTATAATGCATATTATCATTGTATGATGTTGTACCCCCATCGGATATGTGTTTTCCTCCTTTCAGGATGTCATTATTGTGTATGGACCTTGAGGTACAACATCCATTGTAATTTAGGGCAATAGTCCTTAGTATAATATATCGTAATGTGCTTTCAAAGTCTCTCTAGGAGAAGTCAACCCTATTAGGGTAAGAGGTCGGCCCCAGTCATGTTTTAGGTCAGTCACTTGAAGGGTATAAATAGGGAGGCACCCTCCCTCATCTATACACACTCATACTCACTGAATTTTGAATGAGGAGAGAGAGAGACAAGGAGGAGAGACATATAGTTGCAAAATACTTCTCCTTGTTGGGTTTGTTAATCTTATGGTACAGTCTTTGTGACGAAACTAGTTTGAGGAAGTTTACGAGGTTTTCTCCTTTATGGTTTACGTAGTGAAAATATTTGTGTATTGTGTATCTTCTCTATCTTGTGTATCTTGTTGTACTTGTTATTATTTAATATAAATATCCTAATCAAGTTAATTAGATTAGAAAAACTAACATGGTATCAAATATTCTCTTAAACAAGGCACTGTGCAACAATGGAAACTAGGACTTCCTAGTTCAATGGATTCTCTCCATAGACCATAAAGAAACGAGGGCTAGGACAACTCAACCTAGAGGGGCACATATTTTGGTGGAAGCATAATCATATTTAAAGAAGTTTCATTTTTTACCCTGACACTGGTGCAGGGATAAATGAGTGGGCCTAATGGTTAAGAGTGTGTGTTTCCTCTTAGGAGGTCATGCGTTCAAATCTAGAGGGGGGTAGTGTATGTACACCTCTGTAGACTTTAACCGTTAATTCACTAAGGAGAGGGGGGTCCCTTGTCCCATAAACAAGGGGGTATCATACACCAAATTGGTGTATCACTTGGCAGTGACCTTAAAAATAGATTATTATTATTCAGCGAAGGACCTAGCTAGGAAAATCACCTCAAGGAGGAACACCTGTCTGTCCAAACAAAATTTCCAAATTTCAAGTTTGGAAAATTAGGGTTTCTCTAACAAACCCTAGGTCAGCAAAATTCAAAACCAGGTCGGACACCTCAAATCGGTAAGATCTAAATCTTTGTTATTTCCATTTGAGGTTCTCATTCAAAAAGATGACTCACCATACTCATCTTGAGGACAAGCTTGTAGGAGATGATATTTTTTTAGCATTGAAGTACAAAATCTCTATGATCCTTGAAGAGAATGATTTGGTTCAGTACATCAGTGGAGAATTTCTAGATCTAGAGGGAGATGAGGTGAAGGCTACTCATAAGAATAAATTGGTTAAGGATAAGAAGATCATTGCATATTCTATTAAGGATCACATCATCCCACATGTTTCATCCTTGAAGACACTGAATGAAGTATTCGATGCTTTGACAAAGATGTTTGAAGGAAAGAACATCAATACGAAGATGACTTTGAGGAACCAGTTGAAGAATGTGAAGATACAGAAATCAGAGACTATACAGTCCTACTTCACAAGGGTTTCTCAAACCAAGGAAAAATTTGAAGCAATTGAAGAGAATGTAGAATAAGGAGAGATTGTGATGACTACCTTGAATGGCCTCCAAATATCATGGGACTCATTCATTCAAGGAATCTATGCAAGAAGGAAGTTGATATATTTCAGTTGACTCTAAGAAGAATGCACACAAGAAGAAGCTCGGCTCATAACAAGAGAAGAGAAGATGGGATAATTTGAAGATCAATATCTCACAGCTCACACCAAGAAGAACTATAAAAAGAAGGAGAACCACCATCACAACAAGAAGGACAAGAAAAAAAAGAAGTTCAGAAAATATCCTTCCAACATACAATGCTACACTTGTGATGAAAAGGGACACTTTTCAAGAGAATGTCCCAAGAACATGGACTCCTTCAACAACAAGAATATACATAATGCTCACACTGTCGAACACGATGAATCAACAAAAAGAAGATTCAGAAAAGAGAAAGATGGTTATGATAAAGTGTATGTTCTAATCTCGACACTCATGGGAACTATATCACATGGAAGAAATGATTGTCTTGTGGATACAGGGGCATCTAAGTCCATATGACGAGATACAAAGAATCATTCGTCAATATGACTGAGCATGAGTCACCTCACAAGGTGAAACTTGGGGATGATTATCAATACCCCATAAAAAGAAGCGGAGAAGCTTCATATAAGCTAAACTATAGAAAATATTTAAATATAAAGGGTGTGCTATATGTTCTAGGGTTGAAGAAGAATCTTCTTTCCATCTCTACACTAGATGCAAAGGGAATGAAATTTACATTTCTTGATGGCCAAGTTCTAATGTGGCATAAAGGAAAGACAATCAATGATGCAACCATGATTGGTGAAAAGATGGAGACTTGTACAAACTAAAGGGACAACCTGAACACACATTGGTTCATGAGTCAATAGAACCAAGTGAAATATGGCACCGGAGGCTTACACATGTGCACTACAGAGCACTACCGGTTGCAAGCAAAGTAGTCTCGGTACTTCCATAAATAGGGTCGCCTATGTACCAGTTAGCCCTACCACCCAATATTAAAGTGCATAATGTGTTTCACATTTTTATCTTAAAAATATATGTTCATGATGTTTCTCATGTGATTGATTCGAATGTAATCCAGGTGGAACCCGGAGGAGAGTTCCAAGTGGGACCGGAGCGCATTCTCGACAAGAGAGAACTTTTACTCTGGAACTGTACCATTGGACAAGTCAAGGTGCAATGGAAGCACCTTAGTCCGGAAGAAGCTACTTGGGAGCTGGAAAGTAATATGAGGTAGGGATATCCAGACTTATTCCAAGAGGATGAAATAGAAGAATAAAATAGAAAATTATAACACCGAGGACAGTGTTATCCTTTAATGGGAGGTGTATGTAATATCCCCTGAATTAATAATTTATTATTAACTCTGCTGGAAAAATACTTTAATTGTTATTTTTGACAGAAAAGTCAAGAATAAAACATTTTGTAATAAAAAAAATATTTAAAAAAATATGTTGAAGGGGGACAAAAGTGGATATAGTTGTTAAAGAGTTTTTGCTTACCCACAAGAGGAAAATACATGTGGAAGAAGCCACTGAGTGAGAACTCAATATGCAGGAGGCATCATCCGCAAAAATCAGGTCACAACTCCTAGTTGAGTGCTAAAGAGAAGGAGGATCATAAATGACCAAGTCCTAAGAAAAATACTATATAGTAGTATGTCCATGAGTAGCAGGAGGCTAGCATTGGACGAGGATTAAATATGTGAATGAAAGAGATGGTGCATTGAAGTGTTTTTCTCTTGTGGTTCAACGAACAGGATCTGGGGTTCTGGAGCAAGTAACTTGGTTGCTCTGGGAGTTGGTTGGGAGGAACAACTTCTCCACTTTTGTTTTCCCAACGTTGGTACCAAGTTCATAATTTATGTTTAAATGTTTGCAGAATGTGTTTTAAATACTATATCTAAATAATATTATTTTTGAACCTAGTCTGTATCAGTTAGCCTAATGATTCCTTACTTAAATGTTTAGAATTCTAATTCCTTTCAAAATTTGAATTCTGCACTTAAATATATTGGAATCGTCTATTTCTAGTTAGTAGCGTGTACACCTGAATTTCATCGTCTAATTCCTTATTGTATTAATTATTTTCAACTTGTTTCCTTAGGTTTGTATTTACAAAACTGAATGAAGTATGTATCTCTAATCATGCTCGAAATCATCTACTTTTATTAGATTTAAACCACTGTAAGGTTTCAACAAAAATTTATAAGTATATACGGATAGGGTAATGCCCAACTGTTTATACAAATAGAAGTATTAAGATATTATCCTTTGTTCATAGTATAGATCTCTACTATTAAATATATATACAAATGGTTTCCACTTAGATAATATTAATAGTATACAACTCATAGGATCTCAATTAAATTAGTCGAACCAAATAAGGTTACATAACTAATCGTGAAAGTACAATGTTGCTATCAAGAGTTTACTTATACATAAATAATAATATTAACTCTTATATAGATCCCTTAATAAACTTAGTAAGAATATAGAAATACAAATCCAAAGCATGTACAAAGGAAAGCTAAACTAAGAAGAAGGTTAAAGCTCTGTCCAAGTACCGTAAAAAGAATCCCTTTTAAATCCAAAACAAATCGCATGTTAAACTGCTAAAGATATGCTGATATGTTAAACTATACTATAGAGATCGTAGAATCAAAACTCTTTAAGATAATTACTTAACAGCTCTATGATCAAATAAATCATAGTTTTATAATAATACAACTAGGAAATCATTGTTCATTCTAGTTTCGATGAAACCAAACATATGGATCGAAGATCCTATTTTAATAGCATCCACAAAGCATGTGCAAGATAATAAAGAAAAAAAATCAAATCTCTTACTGACTAATATGCTACTTTTCACAATTACATTCATGGCATCGAAAGCTGACACAAAACTGGTATCGCTATCATTGACAGTTGAGTATTAAAACATAAAGATCTTAACTTCAGTTTTAAGATATCACGGACCCCTTTGTTTCATTTAAATGTAAAAACACCGTAATTATAGGTTTGTAACACCACATCGTGGCTACCCAATTTTATACATAGGAAGAGCCTCGTTAAAGTAATTATTTATAACCATCATGTTCATCAAATGATCCCAACACTCACATTTATTTAAAAAAATGTGCAACCATAAAACAAAATGTAACATATTTCCACGACCATAAGACCATAAACCATGGTAGCCGAAGGATTGAACAAAAACAACACATACACAAATATACACAGTGAAGACAAATAAACTATAAGTGGATATTACACACTTGAATTCCGACGTTTATTTCCTTTAAACAACACCTAAATTTCTATATATTAAAGAGTGGTTGTAAGACCATCGTCAATGGCTTCCACAGTAAAATCGAAATACCAATAAACAGTATGGGAATAAGACCCTTCAAAGGAACCCAAACCCTACCAGGGTATAAATTAAATTTTACATCGCATTACAATTTCGAGCTGGCACAAAACCAAGAAGGGTTTATAAAAACATTTACGAAAGTTCAAATCGAAATACTTATCCTTTTAATCAATGCAGCTACCATTTGGAGCCATCTCGACCTCTACCCAACGTGACCTTTAACAACAACATGGTTGGGGTTAGTATGGGTCCAAATATTTAATAAAAACTAGAATATAAACTAGGGATGGGTTGTAAAATTACCTGGGCATTTGGAAACGTGGGCCTGGGAGGAGCTGACCCTGTCACCTCCCTCTCCAGTGCTGGAACCTACAAATTATCCAGTGCAGTCAGAACATTATAAAATTGTAAATTTTTAAACAAAATAATGAACTTAAGGAGAAACAAATCTCACCTTGGTTAAAGGGAAGAGAGGGCCAAGGTTCGGTTCCTCTGGAGCACCCTTATCCCTCCTCTGTTTGCATTAAAACCAGTAAGAAAAACTATGTTAGTTTGCTAAACATTTTTCTAATGAATTAAAACAGTGGTAACATATTTTAAAAATTGGAAAACCTTACTTGTTTAGACAGTTAGGTCGGAGAGGTGGTGGTAAGGCACACGTTATTCTATAGTCCTCCATGTAAGCCGAAGAAAACATTGTAAACAATGTGATAAGGACAAAATCCGAAATTGTTAACATTTCCTAAGAACTAGGACCAGTATCAGTAAATA
Source organism: Pseudotsuga menziesii (assembly GCA_001517045.1). Lineage (NCBI taxonomy): Eukaryota > Viridiplantae > Streptophyta > Pinopsida > Pinales > Pinaceae > Pseudotsuga > Pseudotsuga menziesii. The sequence goes on from LPNX010754964.1 coordinate 140,670, forward strand.
TAACCAAATCTTTCTAGCCTTGCTAGTAACACACACAGGTATACACAAGTTATTTCTTCCACTGAAGTCAGGGAAGATCCTTCCGCTCATGCCAACTATGGAAATAGGAGAAAACCGCATGCACACTATCCACCACAACCAAGGCTTGTCTCTACGTCTGTTCACCAAACCAAAACTTGAAAATGATGCTTCAAACACCACTTTTGGCACATTAAACCAGTCTGAAAAACACTAGCTATCATCTTCACAAATGGGCGGTGGAGAGAGCACCACGTAACCAAGGTACATGACCTGGATGCGTTGTAAACTCGCATCCAGGTCATGAGTTAAATGCTAAGGTCAACCAAGGACAACACTTTAACTGTAAACCGCAACAATTATTAAAAACCCCAATCATTGCATACCTTTGAACCTTGGAACATGCACAATGCACCAAACCATATATTCTACACCATGGAAACCTTGGCTTATTTATATATAACAAACCCATAGCTGTATCAAAAGTCCAATGCCAAGCCTTATGACACGACCAATGGCATATGCACTAATATTAACCTATGCCGAGAACCTTCGAGGTATGACAAGGTCCACATCCTTCATACCATAACCCTACACTATAAATCATATTGTTATATCTTTTACAAAGACCATCGAATATCATTACTATGCTTTAAAAACATCAAAACTACATTGCTAGCATAGTTCAGGTTTAGGGTTTGTAAATCTTTAAATCATTGTAAAACCATATGATATAGTATTTACACCATGAACATTAAGGACCATAAAGAAATGCATTAAGGACAAAACATGTAGTATTGTGCCAACAATAATTATGTAAACCCTCACCTTTTATTAATAACAATAGGTCACCTTATGGAGAACCATACACTTTACAAACTTCATTAGAGGAAATTTCAACTCAAAATGGGCCTTTTAACTTTGATTCAAATTCCATGTCATCATGTGTTAGCCAATGAAATTTCTTTAAATTTGAAATACCGTATAGGTCCTAAACACTTTTTAAATATAAATTTGGGGATAGGTATCATAAAAAAAAACTACTTTTTTTGTTTGTATTTTTTACATATATCTCCATGTTTTTACTCAAATTTCGATTAGGAGAGCTCGTTGGATGTGGAATTAAATTCCGCATCCAACTAGTACCCACTCGGCATACTTTTGATGGACCCCGCTTCCCCAAAAACAAGAAATACCTAAAAAAATAGAATGATGATGTATTTTAGGTATTTCTTGTTTTTGGGGTAGTGGGGTCCATCAAAAGTATGCCGAGTGGGTACTCGTTGGATGCGGAATTTAATTCTGCATCCAATGAGATCTCCCGATCGAAATTTGAGTAAAAACAAAGGGAGATATGTCGAAAATACAAACAAAAAAGTACTTTTTTTTCTTTTCTTCCTCCAAAATTAATAAATATTATTTTATTATTTTAACTATTATTTTATTAATTCTTTTTAGGAGGCCCATTTTGAGTTGAAATTTCCTCTAATGAATCTTCTCATGCTTAGGGGTGTTAGTTTTTCTTAAGATCTGATTAGATTATCTAGGATCATTATCTGAAAGAATAACAAGTACAACAAAATGAATAAGATATAAAATATATATGAGACACAAATATTTTCACTGGGGAAACCATAAAGGAAAAACCCCTCAAACTTATTCATAATAGTAAGATGATCAAAAGCAATAATAAGAAGTATTCATCGACTATCTATCTCTCCTCCTCTAACTATCTCTTTCTCTCATGCACCCTTGAGAGTGTGAGAGGTGTGTATAAATGAGGGAGAGCACCTCCCTATTTATACCCTTTCAAGTCACTGACTAAATATAATACTCGAGCCTACATGTCATCTCACATGGGGCCCACTTCTCCTAGAGAGACTACAATTACATATTACATGATGTTACACTGAGGACTATTTCCAGGACTTACAAAGGATGTTGTACCTCAAGGTCTAGACACAAATTAGACATCCCATAAATGGGTAACACACATCCCTAATGGGGGTACAACAACACACAATGATAATATACATCATATCTTTCGAAGTTACAAATACATCAACACTCCCTCTTAACTAGGAAGGTATTCTCTATTTACACAGTCATCAACACATCTGGTCATGTCTTCATCATATCGTCATCATCAGAGAGTCATAGAGTCTTCATCATAGCGGCTTCCATCATCTTCTTATAATTTGAACATCATCCCATACTATTTATCATCAGAAGTTTCTACAGTGCCAACCCTTTTCATGTTGGATGTAGGCCTAGCCCTCTGCCAGGTCTTCATCACATCTCGAGCAAGCCTTCAAGTAAAATTTGTCTAGGATATTCTTCACAAGTTTCCACCAAAATATCCTGCATCTTCTACCTTCATCTCATCGTATGTACCATCCAGTACCTTCTTTACATTACCACTGCAATAACCTGTGTTTCCTACTATCATCTCATCAGATCCATATCATCTCTTTTGTCCTATATAAAACAAAACAAAACAAAAAACAAATCACATGGAGCATAGCTCATATGAATACCACCTTTGTTATATCAATATAGGAACATGTCAGGATGTCACCAAGACAATCTTGCATCTACCACTATGTGAGAACCTTCAAGGAGCACAACTCAGTGCATTACGTCTCTGCATGGTCAACCTATGTTCTATCAGTGGAACTTCCTAGGTGCACCTCTTGTGCTCCATGACCTTATCATCTCAACATGGGAACTTCATATATCTCATATATATGGTAGGAATAATTGCGACCCAACAACCTACTACACCATGGCCTTTTTACGTTCTTCTGGTCAACCTCAAGGGATTACATCTGAACAACCTGCATCTAGGATCTTTTCTGTTCAGATAACCTTCATGACATATTACGTCCAAGTAACCTGCGTACCATGCTAGGGCTCAGTATTTACACTCAGACAACCCACGGGACATATTACATATGAATAGCATGTGTACCACGCCAAGGCTCAGTATTTACATTCGAATAACCCATCACATTTCCCATGTGAGATATCATGCATCAACTATATCTAGCATAGAGCACACCAGGATTTATTACATCCAAGGATAACCTACGAGCTTCACCAAGACTTATCCATGCTAATTTATAGGACTGATTATGTCTGAGCAACCTATGAACTTCACCAGGATGTTATGCTCACATAACCTGTCTTCTCTAGCTATGCTAGAAGTCTCATTCTAGATCACACCATGTCTTCTCTGAAGTACTCGAGCTTCACTTTAGATATTTCTAGCATAGAATAACATCAGGATTGATTACATCCAAGGATAACCTGCGAGCTTCACCAGGGCTGATTACATCTGAGGACAACCTAGAGGATTGATTACGTCTTAGCCACCTATGAACTTCTCCAAGATGTTATGCTCAAATAACCTGTCTCACCATCTATGCTAGAACTCGTCACTCCCTCTTTTGATATGTCTCGATCTGGATCACATACTGGAGCTTCATTGGTCCTCTCTGCATCATACAAACATGAAATTCATATCAATCAAATCAAATAGTAGCTTTCAAAAGAAACATACTACCTCACAAATAGTTGAGCAAGTGGAAACATATTTTTCCTCGATTGTACTCGGGGCCATGTAGGACTGCATCCTGCCAAACCAGTAAACCATACTAGATCTCAAACTGAAGAAGCAACCCAAGGTGTGATTCCTCTCAGTGGTGCTACCTGCCCAATCTGAATAAACATAATCGTGTAGGTTAGTCTTCTGATTCGTATCATACTTGATCCCATACTCAACTGTACCCTTCAGGTACCTCACAACATGCTTTGTAGCAACCAGGTGAACATGTATCATATCCGTCAAGAACTGGCTCAGGGTGTTCACCGCAAAGCATATGTCTAGTCTCGTATTTGTTAGATACATCAATGAGTCAATCATATCACGATACATCATGGCATCAACCAACTTTGAAGCATCAGAAAAAAGCTTCAAGTTTGATGCCATAGGTGTGGCTATCACCTTGCAGTCAGTATTATGAATTTCTTCATAATATCCACTGCATACTTTCCTTTACCAAGGAAAATCTCATCCACATTCTGCCACACTTCCATGCCTAATAAGTAGTGCATTATCCCTAGGTCTTTCATCTCGAACTCTGTAGAAATTCTCCTTCTTATATCTTTAATGAGTTCCTCTTTGCCTATCAAGAACAAGTCATCGACATATATCAGGAGCATCACTGGTCTTCCGCCTTCAATCTTGAAGTAAAGTTTGGAATCCACTTTACTCTTAGTAAATCCTAGTGCCATTAGTAATTTTTCCATCCTTCCGTACCATGTCGAACCTAAGAATCTTCTGCAATCACTCCCCCTGAAGTAGAGCATCATTCTCCCTATTCCTTCTGTACTGGATGTATTGAAACATTTTGTACTGGAGTGATAAGTAGATTCCTCTGCTACTAATATTCAATGTATCCATCAAGGTTCACTAGATACCAATATCCTCTATCTTGAACTTTGTTGAAAAGTTCTTCTCGCACCCATCTATGAGCTTGTCATCCTCTATAGGATTTCATCTTCAACCTTGTAGAAAAGGTTAAGATCTTCATCACTCTAGGTGATATTCAATCTTCTCATGTAACTGTATGTGTTATCCCATAGGTTCCTTCTGAGCTCATACAAGGCCTTCTTTAATTTGCACACATGAGTCTTTCTGTCATGTGTCTCAACTCCCAGTGGTTGCTCTATGTACACTTCCTCCTTGGCTACACCATTCAAGAATGTTGTCTTGATGTCAACTGGTCTATCGCCCATCTCATACCTGCACGTATGGATATATTGAAGTGTACCTCGCAACTGGTGCAAATGTCTCCTCATAGTCTATGCCCTCTTTCTCTGAGAAGACTCGTGCTACAAATCTTACCTTGTATCCCATGATGATGTGATCTACTGCATGCTAGATATTGTAGATCCATATGGAAGACACTGCGGACTTCCCTTCAGGTCTCAGAACCACATCCTATACATCACTCCTCTTGATCAACTGGTACTCTTTGATCATAGTCTCCTTCCCTTTCTTCTTGGCTACTTCTTCATAGTTGGAAGTCTCTGGATCAATGATGTCTCTCAATAGTGTCACATAACTGTAGTGTGCCTGAGGCCTCTTTCTTTCTTTGGAAGTATTGTCATACTATTCTTCATATTGGATTATTTCTCATGCCCAAGGTGGTCTTCATCTCTTGAGGTGGATCATGTGCAATTCAGTAGTACAAATGCAAATACTCAAACATGCATAACACATCAACTGAATATAAACAAGTGCACAACCAAACAATATCATGAAATGACAATTGAATACTTATATTTATTTATTTGGTGGGTAGACTCATTCTTAAGCCTTCAACCACATCGTCTTCTTCATTCACAATTGCATCATTTCTTATCCAAATGCTAGGATGGATAAGAGGTTCTTCATGAGTTGATTCCTTCATATTCCTCATTGCTTGAGGGATCTTCTTTGAATCATGAGAGCTTGATCTTCAGTTGCTCCCATATTCTCTTCTCTTATTATGAGTTGAGCTTCTTATTTTTTGCACTCTTCCCAGAGTCTACTGAAGGTAATCAATTTCCTTCTGGTACACATTCATTGAATGAATGAATCCCATGATCTTGGGAGGCCATTCAAGGTGGTTATAACAATCTCTTATTCTTCTTCTATTTCTTCGTCATAGCATCAAAAAATTCCTTTTGGTGTCTTGAAGGATGAAGCATGAGGGATGATATGATCTTTAATAGAATATGGAATGATTCTCTTGGCTCTAGCCTTAGCCTCACCTCCCTCATGCTCTTAGAACTTCCTTACTGAAGTACTAATCCAAGTCATTTTCTTCAAGGATCATGGAGGTCCTATACTTCCATACTCGAAAGTTGTCAGCTTCACCAAGCTTGTCATCAAGCTGGGTGTGATTAGTACTTTTGAAATGATAACCTCATATGTAAATAGCAAAGATTTAGATCTTACTGATTTGAGGTGTCTGACCTGGTTCTAGAGCTGGCTGATCTAGGGTTTGTTAGAGAAACCCTAATTTTTCAAACTTTGAATTTCAAACTTATGATTGGATATAAATATGGGTCTCTTCAAGGTGAGTTGTCCAATGTACTCCTTTTCTGAAAATAGTAGTGGGAAGCACCCTTAACAGGAAGCCCTAGTTTTCCAATTTCTTCTGCAAAAATGTCTAAAATTGATTCTGTTGTATCTCCGAAGTTTTAGCTCCTTGACATTCTAAAACTTCTCACTGAGATATCCTGATATGTCTTAGATCCAACGCCACAGGTTAGAGCAAAAATGGATTCTCCAAGTGGGACTTATGTTGATTTTCCCATGGTGATTGTTTTGGGGATGGTTCAACATAGCAAACTTGTACATACTACCATGTGTCACTGGTTCACATTCTGGGTCTGAAACACGTACCATAGAAACTAAATTCCATGCCCTACCTGCAAAATCTTGCGAAATTTAGTTTGGACCTTCCTAGCCCGATATATAGCAAAACTCCTTAGGTCACCTATTTATGACTGTATTCTAGAGGAGGCTAGCACCCTGATTTGGGGGAACCATATCTCCTGAATTATATCGAAACTGAGGCTGAAACATTTTAAAAAGGTGCAAAATTAATTTATCTTCACCCTATAAAAATTTTGACTTCTGAGCCTTCTCCAATCTTGCATTATAGAGAAAGTTCTAGGATGACCAAATTTAGTCTTCTAGGGTTTTTAGGCATGAAACCCTAATTTTCATTAGATGTCATTGTAGTTGTAGTTCAGTTGTACAATGAAACTTCCTTGATTCAGAAACTACTACCACCAAAATATACGCCCTATTGAGGTGAGTTATCCTAGCCCTCTTTCCTTGATGATATGTGGAGAGAACACCTTCAACTAGGAAGCCCTAGTTCCCACAGCTGCACAATGCCTTCTATCAGAGAGGCTCTGATACCATGTTAGTTTTTCTTAAGATCTGATTAGATTATATAGGATATGTATCTCAAAGAATAACAAGTACAACAAAATGCATAAGATATAAAAGATACACGAGACACAAATATTTTCACCGGGTAAACCATAAAGGAGAAAACACCGCAAACTTCTTCAGGATAGTAAGATCATCAAAAGCAGTAATAAGAAGTATTCAGAAGCTATCTATCTCTCCTCCTCTGACTGTATCTTTCTCTCTTGCGCCCTTGATAGTGTGATAGGTGTGTATAAATGAGGGAGAGTGCCTCCCTATTTATACCCTTTCAAGTCACTGACCAAATATAATACTCGAGCCTACATGTCATCTCACATGGGGCCCACTTCTCCTAGAGAGACTACAATTACATATTACATGATGTTACACTGGGGACTATTGCCCCAAATTACAATGGAGGTTGTACCTCAAGGTCCAGACACAGATTAGACATCCCGTAAAAGGGTAACACACATCACCAATGGGGGTACAACAACAAAAAATGATAATATACATAAGAATATCTTCTAAAGTTACAAATACATTAACAAGGGGAAGGTATTTACACACATAGTATAAACTATGGTAAGGCCAAGGCCTTGAAATTATAATGCAATTGACGGGTTGGGGTCAATACCATGAAAAGTATCCCATGCCTTAGACTAGTTAAACCTATTATAAAGACAAAATAAATAAGATCAGGTATAAACAAAGTACATCACCTGCGTAGACATGGATGAAGGTTCCGGAAGGATCTAGCCATCGTAATGATCAACAGAACCTATTGTAACCAATATGACAAAAATATTAAAAATAGTAGAAGTAAAACATGGAAATCTACCAAGTAAATATAAAAGTAATGCATGCAAACATTTTTTTATTTATGATTTTAGGTGTGTTATACAAGATATTTGCTACAATTCATAGATCATCCAATATAGTGATTTCAGATAAAATGTATCAAAACCATAAGGCCATAACTTTGGCCAAAATACTATAAGACATTAAAAGAAAAATTCATATGATGTTGCTAATCCACAAAATTAACCAATCACAAAACCTAATAATTGCCTAATAAATCTGTGTTCTATAGTTTATGAAAGTGCATCCTATATTTACCAATTACTCACCTCCATACCCACCGCACACCCACCCACCTATTCATTTGTGTAAACTTTTTATTGATGAGATTTTGAAGCAATTTCCTTTGAATTCCTTCCTTAGAGACATTCAACAAGGCATGCCAAACATCTTGTGTTTCTTTGAAACCCATCTTATTTGAAATCCTTTCCTATCATTCTAAACCACAAGATGGGTAGCCATAAATCATGGCATTTGAATTATGGTCGTCAAAGGCCATATCTCTAGGATATCAACTAAATAAGATTCACAAGGAGGACTATAATTATATAAAATTTATGAATGTGTGCAATAATTAAAATGCAACATAATTAAACAAGCATGGATTACCCTATATTCATGGGAAACCAAATGTTCACAACCATATTTAGCATAATCATACAAAATATGCAAAAATACATAGAAATTCATAATAGAAAACACCATTAATTTGCATTTTCATAAGCAAGGAAAATGTACTTATATATTAACATAAGATAGTTTAAAAATTGATTATGTGAGATTATTTTTCTACCCAACCATAATAATTTAGTATAGATACCACCTCCAAGTTGGAATATGAGGCCAGTATATCTAAATGAATAACCTAGATGGTTCTATCTCTCTCAACTCAACCCATTTTCTTTCAACCTCAACTAATCTACTCTTACGGAGAAATCCAATCTTATCATCCAGTTATGAAATAACCATTATGTTGTCTTCCACTACCCCTCACGACACAATGAAAATCTTCTCTCTACCAAACAATCTTTCCCTCCAATGTTCACTAGTGTGGTTAGAAATGGACCAAATCGCTATATACTTTTTGGAAATTGTTTGCTAGAGTAATACTTGAGTAAAACATTCATAATGTGTCATGGATTATTAGCTTTCCCAACTTCTATGCTAACCTATATTTACTTATCTTTAATTGAGGTTGACAATTTTCTCTTTACAATGTTGATTTTTGCTCATTTGTTGATATATATAAATGAAGAATAATTCATAACCATGAGGATAGTTCCGAGACCAGAAAATAAATTTGTCGTGACTTCATAGTGGATCAAGATCAAGCATAGTGCAGATGGAAGCATCACTAAATACAAGGCAATATTTGTAGCACGAGGCTTCTTATAGAAAGAAGGCATATACTACGAAGAGACATTTTCACCTATGGCGAGTTACACTTCCATTAGGACCATACTTGCATTAGCTATAGTTATGAAATGGAAGATACACCAGATGGATGTCAAGACAACATTCTTGAATGGTGTAGTCTAGGAGGAACTATACGTGAAACAACCACTAGGATTCGAGACTCATGACAGGAAAACTCATGTGTCCGAATTGAATAAGGAATTGTGTGGATTGAAACAGGAACTGAGGACATGGTACCACGAGATGGATAGCTTCCTAATGAGCCAAGGCTTTACCAAGAGTGAAGCGGATTCCAACCTTTACTTCAAGGTTGAAGGCTGAAGACTAGTGATGGTCTTGCTATATGTCGATGACTTGTTTCTGACGGGCGAGGATGAACTCATTAAAGAGCAAAGGAGGAAACTTTATACAGATTTCAAGGTGAAATACACAGGGATGATGCACTACTTCTTAGGAATGGAGGTGTGACATAAAGAATATGGGATTTTCCTTAGTCAAGGAAAGTATACAATGGAGATTCTGAAGATATTCAGAATGTTGGACTGTAAGTAAATAACCACACCTATGGAATCAAACTTTAAGCTTTTGACTGATGCTTCATATGAGTCTGTAGATGCCACAATGTATCATCATATGATTGGCTCCTTGATGTTTATGATGAGTACGAGACCCAACATATGCTTTGATGTGAACACCCTGAGCCAGTTCCTGATGGATCCGAAACATATTCACCTGATAGCTGCAAATCATGTATTGAAGTACCTAAAAGGTATAGTGGATTATGGGCTCAATTATGATACGAATCAGAATATTAACCTACAAAGTTATGCATGAAGAAGTCATGCACTGAGTACAACTGAGGAAGACTATGTTGTCGCTTACTCGGCTAGTTGCGAGGCAGTGTTAATGCGAAAGCTACTGTCTCACTTGTTTGATCTCTAGTTAGATGTGACTTGTATCTTATGTGACAATCAAAGTTGTTGGAAGTTGTCGGAGAACCCTGTGTTCCATGACAAGTTGAAGCACATAGAGATCAAGTTCCACTATATTAGGGGTATAGTGCAAAAAGGAGCAGTGAAGCTCCAACACATGGAAATGGACGAGAAGATAGTCGATGTGTTGACCAAGCCTCTATCTAGAGTGAAGTTCAAGTACTTCAGAGAAATACTTGGTGTGATCTAGAACAAGACCCCTCGAAAGAGGGAGTGATGAATTCTAGCATAGCTGGAGAGATAGTTTGTCTGAGCATAAAATCTTGGTGAAGATCATAGGTTTCTAAGATGTAATAAGTCATGTAGGTTTTCCTTGGATAAGTCCTAGGGAATATTGCATGTTATCCTTGGATGTAATCATTCATGATATGTTTCTATTCTAGAAATAGTGAGAGACCAAAAGACAATGATGCATGATATCTCACATGGAAAATGAGACAGGTTGTTCGAGTGAAAAAAGACCTTGGTGTAGCAGGTTTCCTGGACGTAATCAGTATTGTAGGTTGTCTGAGTGTAAATATGAGTCCTAGCGTGATACAAAGGTTACTCATATGTAATCAATCCTAAGACAAGCTATCTAAATGTAAGTATGAGCCCTAGTGTGGTACATAGGCTATTCATATGCAACAAGTCTTGAGACGGGTTATTCGAATTTAAATATGAGTCATGGCATGGTAAGCAGGTTATTTGGATGTAATAAGTCTTGTGGGTTTTCTGAGTGTAAAAAGAGCCATGGTGTGGTATGCAGGTTACTCGGATGTAATATGCCTTGAAGGTCGTCTGAACAGAAAATATCCTAGACGCAGGTTGATCATATGTAATAAGGTCTTGAGATTGACATGGAACGTAAAATACCTGGCGTAGCAGGTTGTTCGTGTTACTTTTTCAAGCATATATATATTCGAGCAAAGTGTTTACTGTTCTTTTACTTTTCTTCCTCTTTAAACAAAACTTAGATCTTTAAACCAACAGATAGATGAA
>LPNX010754988.1:0-13285 GCA_001517045.1 Pseudotsuga menziesii
CTCAAGAAACCTGATAGACTACACCCCCTCCAAAAACATTCACTTCTTTGCAGTGTATATGATAGGGCAAGCAATGGTTGGTGGACACTTCAGGATGGAAACGGATGGATCAGATTGGACTACACATTGAAATGGCAAGAGAATGGGATTTGTATCTTAGATCTTTAAGGGAAGAGCAGGTTAAGGATAGGATCAGATCCATAGGTAAAAGGAATGGATGTCCCAAAGCTCTCAAGAAACCTGATAGACTACATTCACTTATTGGCATATTTATATGATAGGGAAAGCAATGGTTGGTGGACTTCAGGATGGAAAAAGACAAATCAGATTGAACTACAGATTGAGATGGAGAAAGAATGGAATTGTATGTCAGATCTTTAAGGGCCTCTATAAGAGGTAGGGAGTAGCAAGACATTTTAGTATGGGTTGCCAATAAAGGAAAATAATACAAAGCAAAGCAAGGTTACAAGGCAGCACTACCAACCTAAGAAGAAGAGTGATGGAAAATGAAGTATCATTTGAAAGCCACAAGCTCCACGAAAATCTAAGTTTTTTCTATGATTAGTCTTCAACATATTAGCATGGGACAATCTCCAAAAAAGATCATGGCAGGCCTGGTTACTGTCACATTTTTTGCCTGCCATTTCACAAAATAGATGTAGGCAGCAGCAAGGAATCTAACAGGAGAGAAAGGGAAAGGGGAGAGGGTACTCTGTGGAGGCAACATTGGAATTTGGAGGCATGGATAGAAGATTACAATGTCAAAAAGAACACCACTCTCTCCCAGATTTTGTGCTTTGGACTATCTAGCTATCAAGAATAAAGCACTGTCCTAAAGGGAAAGAAGTGATTCCTCTTTGGACCTTCTGCAAACTGAAAGAAGCATCAGTAAGGTAAAGAATAAAGAAAATCAAAAGCAATCACCAGTTCCAGAAAACATTTCCAACAATCCGCATGGATTTTTTGATGGGGCAGCAGTCAAAGAATCAAACAAGTGTGGTACCAGTGGAATCATGCATGTCTCCGAATGATAAAATTCACCTCTAGGAACAAACAACTTTGCAGAGGTAAAGGCAGCATGAAGGTTGCATGGAGAATGATAATACTTTCAAGTTATCTATCCCCAAAGAGGAAGAGGATGGGTTGTTATCACTTTTTATGGATATGGATATTGAAGGCCAAGTTTTGAGGTTATGTAGACAACTTCTTCCTGGTATTAACGAGGCTAGTCATTCAGTATCGTCAAAGGATGAGAGGATAGTTTTGGGTGATGACAAGGTTTTATCCTACAATTAAGATCTTTTGCAATTAAGGAAGGCATATAAAAGTGGATCTCTGTACATGAAGATTAAAACAGAATATTCTAATGCAAGGGAACTTAAATCCCATCTTTCAAGTGGCTCTATTGTCAAATCTCTTCTTACTATAAATAGCAGAGGCAGGCTTGCAGCAGGAGAAGGTGACAAAACCGAAAGTGTAGGTTGTTAGCCACTCTTTATATTCTTCTTGCAACTGGAAATTACATTCTGGGACCTCAAACGGGCTGAGGCCACGCATGGAGCAATTAGAGCAATTGCATTTCAAGGCTACGATGTCAACGGGCGCATGTGCTTGCCACATCACACGTCCACAATGACAACCACCCTTATGGACAACAAGATCGGCCATTACCAGCAACTGAGTGCTCGACAAATCACCTATTATCTGGTGATATGCTAATTAGGCAATCTTTACAAACCTCAAGTGAAAGCAGCACTTGTTCTGCATTGACATCTAGCTAGATCATCTAAATTTCTTGACACTACCTTTTTCAACAACGTTATCTAGAAATTGTCCGATGCAATTCATCAAACTTTAATTGAATGATTTTCAAAGAGCTTTCCAAATAAAAGCCTGACAATAAAAAAATTCAAATCTACTATACATGTTAGACAATCAAATAAAAAACCATTAGAACCTTCCATATCCATTTGTCTTTGATGTTTCCAAAAAGCACGAAATAACTAGGGACTTTAAAGCATTTGAGGAATTGAAATATTTTGCTAATTCAAGGGTGCTATTTCATAACTGCTTGCATATTGTTGTTCAGAATACATTCCTCGAATGTTTTCCATAAGAAACAATCATTTTCATCGAGGCGTTTTTTGACTACTCATCCAATCTCGAGGTCTAAAAACTTCTGTAGGTGACATAGAATGAAATTCAGCTTCTGTCAACTTTTATTTTCAATCTTAAACTAGGTGGGCTTTCTATTCACAACCCTTTAATTTTTTGAAAGGTGCATAAAGAAGGCAAGAAGCCACCACTGAGTTGAGTTATTTCAGGATCACATTCCTTCCTAGGTTGCTACTGTTTACAGCTATACGATTTCAGTGTTCACCATGGTTATGAATCCTATATATACCCTGAACGCAATATTTTCCAAGTAACAAACCATTGGCACTAATGATAGTGCATGCAAGACTGCTGATGTCCTTAGGTGGATACGAACCCATATGAGCACATATACAAACGACCTGAATATCTTAATTATTGAGCTAGTTTGCTGAGGCAAGCTGAAAAATTTATTATGAAGGAAGTTAATAGAATTTGCTATAAAATACTTTAAGAGAAGGAAAATGATTGGAACATAAAATTGGTGACAGAAAATAGAAAAAATAATGTATTATTTGTCATTTTAAGTTCAAATACAGTGTATCCATTTTATTTTATATTTTTTTGAAAATGAAATAGCTTGGAGCATATATTTGTCACTCAATATGTTATTTATAGCATCGACAGCAGCAATCAAGCTCTCTGCCGATATTAACACTTATCATGCCCTTGCACATAGCTCATTTAATAGATCCCAATTCAATCCATAGCCCAGTAAATCGTCATGCTGAGAATGCTTCCATCCACTTCCAAGGGGTCTCTGAAGCTCTTGACAAACCATCATTATCACTAATGTTGCAGATTTACCATATGTTCATCAAATATTGTCATCAGTTCAAACCCAACATCATGAGTTATAGTTGTGTATCTCAGGTAACAATGCCATTTCACCAAGTATATCATATACGGTATGAAGTTATGCCACAGATATCTCAGGGTATATGTTTTACTGTATGTGTTCCAAAAGTTTAGGTTGTCAATCACTCTTTACATTCTTCTTGCAACTGGATAGTGCATGGTGGGAGAATAAAGTGGTTGTTGCCTCACATGAAGAAATTAGAGCTTTTCCTTTCCAGGATACCATGTCAATGGGTACTTGTGTTTTTCATCTCACATGTCCACACTGACAACTGCCCTTATGAACAACAAGACCATCCACCACCAGTGGCAGTAACCGAGGGCTAGCCCAACAAATTTCCTATTATGTGGTTATATGCTAATTATTCAAGCTTTATAAACATCTAATGCAAATAGCAGTCTTTTGCATTGATAACTAGCTGGGCCACTAAACTAGCTTTCTTGGTACTAACTGTTTTCAACGACATTATCTACAAATTTGCTGATGCAGTTAATCCAACTTTATGATTCAACAATTCCAAATGGCTGTCCATATAAAACCCTTGACATCAATGTACATGTTAGCAAATCAATTTAAAATCCATTAGAGCCTTCTATATCCAAGTGGCTAGCTTTTCCAAATCACATTGAATAAAAAGAGACCTCTCTCAAGAATGCGCCCCTGTCCTCATGCAGGCACTTTCCCTCCTCATGCAAGGATTCGCTCCTCCCATGCATTGATTCGCCCTCTCTTGTGTGCTCAGTCTCTGAGCTCTCAAGTGATGAATCTCCTGCCTCTGATGGTTCCTCTCTACCTCATAAGAATTGTGTTGGATCCCTCTCAGATTTGTGCCCCTCCTCTGCCTGGAGATTGCACCCTTCTCTTCTCAAGAATGCGTCATCAACCTCATGCAGTGATTCGCCCTCCTCATGCAATAGCTCGCTCAACCTATGTAGATAAACTCTCTATTCAACACTGCCAATGTTAATACACCCCCATCTGCCTCTGCTGTCTTTTATAAGCTTCTGGTGATGTTTAGGGTTCCAAAACCCTAACCTACTTTTCATGCACATGCACATGCATTACCTAGTTTCCATGCACATGCACATGCATCATGCAGATCTCACTGCTGCATTAAAAACCGGTGCATCCTTATACTCCTCGCATGCAGCTGGTAAAGGTCACGGAAACCTACGCATGTTTCCATCAATGGATCCATGACAACTGGTAGAGTGTATCTCATACTCTACATCAATGCATATACTGATAATGAACCTTCATTCTAGGCATCAGCACATGAAGGACATCCGAAGTTACAAAACTCAATATTGAATACCTTTTGGAAGGGATAATAACCTTGTGCATTGGATTTTGGTTTCTAGAATAAATTCTATGCATGTTTACTATGGTTGGTAGTGTGACTAATACTCAGCACTAAGCAATTAATTCTTCCTTCTACTTCTTATTCTTAGCATTCTCTGAGTTATTTTCAAGTTCACATTATGGTAAATGCTAAGTATGCTCCATTCCTATGTTGAATTTGTTGCTACAACTCTTAATCATTCAAGGATCTAACTGCAGTGTGCTACTTAATAACTGATTTGTGAAAAGTCTTATTGAATATTTTCTTAATGTTGTGAATTGATCTTTCACATGTAAATATCCCAATTCAAATATACATACAATAACTTACTGTGATAAGTGACTTTATAACCAATTTGCATTTGCTTAAATGAGTGATCCTAACTAAGTAACAATTGGCACTTTTCACTTCTAAGTACCGTGAGTTGTGTTGGCATCATTTCTCATATATGAATGTCTTGATCTTGATCCACCTGCTATAAGTCAAACTGTAAACAATTATTGCTGATAACTTACCTCACTATAAAACCTATTTGCACTTTTCAGTTTCTTGATGAGGTATCATATGTGAATTCTTGGTTTAGCCTTCTCACAACAAATATAATCTTACTTAGAAATTCTCATTTTTCTCAAGTAGTGGGAGTCCTTTACTGAGAAAAACACCCTAAAATACTCCACTACCAGTTTTAGCATGTCTCTGCTTGACAAGTAAGAAAATCTGAAAATATCTAGACCAGTCTAGTATAGAGTTTGAATTTCCTCTACACATGACGATGTTGCAACAGAAATAGATGTTGCTTCCTTCTGGGGGGAAGTATGATATAAATATGCCTGAAAAATACAATGATGCAAATATAAATGGCATCATTGAACTCTAAGAACAACTCAAGTCGCTTGTGATGCAAAATTCCCAACTATTATGCAATGGCCATAGCAAATTATAGACTAATAAAGAGAAAAGTATGGAATTATGTCAAAATGAGAAAATTTCTAGGGTATTTGTACTAATTAGACATTGATTATACCCCTAGGTCTTCCTAGTTCCTACTTAAAATTATACCTAGATCAGCTTGATTATACCCAATCCTACCTTAATCTGCCCCCAATTTTTGGGGGGGCAACTGACGGAGTAGTATAAGTGCTAACCAAAACGCCCCCAACCTGCTGGAATCCAGTAGACCAATTCTTGTGGAAATCGTAATTTGGAGTATTTAAATCGCAATTTCAGCGATCTAGGTAGTTTTAAAATCGGGGATTTAGTCTGGGACAGTCAAATATGATTACTGAAATTGTAAAATTATGGAAATAACAATTTCCCAGAACAAGTTTGACCATTTTTTTATCAAAAATCCACCGGAAAAGAAGGGCGTTTTAGTTGTCTTTTATCCTACTCGGCAACTGACCCTTGATTTTACTATAAGAGTGGCTGACTTCCTTTCAAAGTGATCTACCTTTATACTTCGATAGTTTTCCTTTCTCCCTCACATAAACTATCACCAAGGATTATAATTGTCAGACTTGCATTCTGTTTGGTTACTTACCCTGCTTTTGTTTTATGAATTAAAACTAGAGTCCTAACACAAATTGTAGAATTAGTCATGCACAGTATAAGATGTTTATGGCATGAAGTCTCGTGAAGTTAGAGGAACATCTCCCTTTGAGGTATGGTTGATGAGTTTTGAAACACCCAACTCAATTTTTGCTTGAAAGTCAGACTTAGGCTTTCTGAAAATGTGAAATTTAGCTTCTAACAACAATACCCTCATGGATCAAACAAAAAACACATAGGTTACTTGCGTATTAGTAAATAGCTTTGTGGATAAGAACTGGGCTGTAACACAGTTACTGTGGTTTTTAGCTGCCTCTACCCCACTTAACTATGGTTTCTTGAGCATTTTAACACTTAATCATAGCCTGCAGTATAACCATAATTAGTAGATCCAACATGTAGCAAAATCCTATTATACGAGTTTCGACAATATCCTACCTATGGAAAAAAGTTAAAACTTTTACATGTGGGCAGAGACCTGGACTGTTACCAATTAGAGATGGGCTCCCAATTCAAAACATTTTGCATTTTACCAAAAGGCCAGCTTGGATATCCTTAGCGTGGAGACAAGCTTAGGTGCTTCTGTGGTTTGAAGCACTTTTTGGCTACCCTACACATTCCACACCGTAGACAGGTCCATTACTGGGTAAAAAGAACCTGCAGTAGGGAAGTCATATATCAAATGATAAATAAAGTGGACTATTAAGTCTTTCCATCAGATAATAGTTTAAGTCAAATTTTGACTAACAATAAACAAAAATGGAATTTGTGTTGACTCTCTGGAAGTTTGATTACAATCTTATTTTTTAATCTACTATAATAAGGAAGTTAGAACCAGAATATTTTAAATCTCTTCAATAATTTTATTAGTTAGAAAAGCTGTAGACAGTTTGAAGTCACTTTCATTTGCAAAATTTAATGCTTAAATACTTGTGTCTATTTGAGATATGAATAAAAAAGGGGTCAATTCCTGTGGGCAAAGCGAGTAGGTTAATAGTGGTCTTATAATGTATTTTGGAGATATATTATGTGATTAACTGGAAATCTGGAGTCTGTATTGTCTGTTATCTGTATTTATTGGCATACTCAAAATCAGGACAATTCTGCTTTAGTTCATGGACTAATATGATCTTCTGTAACAGGTGAATGCATTTGTAAATGGAAAATCATCTTTAATTTCTAACATTAATCACCCCATACGATAGTGGGATTGGAACTACAAGATTTTTTGTATTAGAATATGTATTCTTTTATAGTAAGCAGATTATACTTTACCTATATTTATTTATGATGGTGTAATTTTTGTGGCTAAATTAAATGGACTGTTTCATATGCTAATGCCTCTTTGAGCTTATATAAGTCTCATTTTGTGGCATTTGTAGTTCTATCTGGATCATTAGGTTATGGGCTATGGTTGAATATATTCAGATTGGTCTTGCATCGGTGTCTCTCAATTGGAAATGAAATTTGGCAGGGAAATATCTTCCTGCATTATAACTGGCACTCTGTATGGTTTACTTCTTTTTTGCAAGTTCAAAGAAATTCTACTTGGGAAAGATTATAAAATTAAATAACAAGCTATGAAGTTGAAAATTTTCACCAATCATGAACTTCTATTAGACAAATAAAAATTCTATTGTCTATCCTTTGAAAGGAGAGAAAATTGGAACCCTTGTATGATGTGAAGAACTAGTTCTGAAAGGCATCGAAGTTTTCAGAATAACCCTTGCACCTAGGATATATATACTATATTTTGACAATTTCTACTTATGAGTGAGACAGATTAGTCAAATGAAATCAAGAAAATTGTACAAGGCTCAAATAAAGTAGGCATAGAAAATGCCAATGACAATAATGGAGAAAATATGGCATCGGATAATGCTTGTGTGCTAAATGAATGCCATTTGAGAACTAATACTAGCTTAAGTTCTAGAAGTATTGAAACTGAAGTAGCCTACAGAGTGATGAAGTTGCCCTGCCTCCCTCTAAATGATGTCACCGGGCTCAGGAAGCTATGTCTACATCTGTTGCAAGAGGCTGTAACTGCTTTAGTGGAGCCAGTGGTAATTGGTGTGACTGGACAAGATGATGCATACAAGATTTCGGCAGATGAAAATTTTTATACTAAATGCTTTGATAATGACAAGAAGTTAGTTAAGGGAAATGAGGAATGTGTCAAAGTAGACACATTAATCCAAAAACAAACAACAGAAACAAGAGGTAGTAAGAAACCTATGGTGTCTTCAGATTCATATCAATCCTTTACAGATAACATCCAAGCGGAAGAAAATCCTGATAACCTATTTGGAAACTTTGATGGCCGAGATTGAACCCCCTATGTGAATCTTGGGACATAGTTGAGCATTAGGGTTACATCGTACACAAACTCTGCGCACTCGAGCAAGAAGAAAATCTTCCCCTTAATGGCTGCCACTGGGGGGTAATAGCTGAAGCTCTTGAAGGATGAATGCTCCAAGTGGAGGATCAAATTACCGTAGCCGTCGAACTTCTCTGCTAATAAGCCCTCGGAGACCATGTCTCTAGGGGACTCCGACAAGCCCTCGGTCACATGGGGTAAGAGAAGGGGATCTTCTATGGGCTTCCTTTTCCTCTGTACCAGTTCCACCAGGTAGCGCTGGAGGATAATGAAAGTAGATCTCCTCAGACATGAAGGTGTGGCGGTGATCCAAGGTAGATCTCCATGCACTGGAAATAGCTGAGGCTATGGCGCGGGTCGCGATGCTGAGCTTCTCTAGGCAACGGATGGCAATGTCATTGGGAGGCCTGGAATCAGTTGTATCTTCTGATAACAACAATGGCGGATGAGATGAAGCCATAGCACCCCACTAAATCAATATCAATCTGTAAATCTAAAATGCAGACCACGACGCAGATACTCCCACACCGACCCACACCGAGAATTTTGGTATGCACCGCGCCCATTTCTACCCTAGTCGGGATAAACAAACCCTCAAAATATTGGATATTGTTTATTAAAATAAAAAAACCCTTTTAACCCCAAATATATGCCCAATATAATTTTTTATTTTTTTACCATTTTTAAGCCCCCAATATGAACGAACGTGATATCGTATTGTTTCATTAGCGACGCCCCCGTGTTTGTACAGAGCTGATAAGATCTGTCCATTTGGAAAGAGCTACAACCTATACAGTATTAAATGTTTAGATGTCTTAAATATCATTTAGAGATGCTACATACTGGTGGAGTTATTTAAGCCTACATAACCATGGATTTTTTTGGACAGAGCTCTCTAAATATTCTATAAATTTTCATGTAAATAGAAAATAAAAATAAGCTAATTAAAAAGTTATTGACCTTTTTTAAATAGAGCTGTCTAAATATTCTATAAAATTTCATTTACATTGGAAATAAGAATAAGCTAATTAAAAAATATAGAAACAAAAAAAACATTAACAGATTTAAAGTTTTATATTGCATTTTGTTTAATTAAAATCATTTAAAATAAGTAGAGCTGTCCAAATGGGTAGAACTGTTCAACTCTATCCAAATGGACAGAGCTGTTCAACTGTCATATAAAGTGTTTTCAATTGTCATATAAATTGTTTACATAGGGACTTGATCAGCTCTGTCCATATGGACAGAGTTGATCAGCTCTATCCATCTGGACAGAGCTGTTCAACTCTGTCCATATGGACAGAGCTCATCAACTCTGTCCAAATGAACATAGCAGATTAGCTTTGTCCATTTGTACATAGCTGATCAGATATGTCCATTTGGACAGAGCTGCAACCTATGCAGTCTTAAATGTCTAAATGTCTTAAATGTCATTTAGAGATGCTACATACTAGTGGAGTTATTTAAGCCTACATAACCATGGATTCTTTTGGATAGAACTCTATAAATATTCTATAAATTTTCATGTACATAAAGAATAAAAATAAGCTAATTAAAAAGTTATGAATTTTTTTTAAACAGAGCGGTCTAAATATTCTATAAAATTTCATGTCCATAGAGAATAAGAATAAGCTAATAAAAAAATATAGAAACAGAAAAACATTAACAGATTTCAAGTTTTATGTTAAATTTTGTTTAATTAAAATCATTTAAAATAAGTAAAACTGTCCAAATTGGCAGAGCTGTTCAACTCTGTCCAAATGGGCAGAGCTGTTCAACTCTGTCCTTACTACCATTGTAATTTTGTCCTTACTAACATGATATGAAACAAGCACATAATAGTTTAAACAAGCACTTAACAAATGTTAGACAAGCTTTACCATACTCATAATAATATAAAAGTTAAGATCGAAGGCTTACCTCACAACCAAGAGGTAGCACAACAACACCACACCATGAGAAGACCACGTACACCTCGACGAATAGATCTCCATGCCAAACAGACCTCCACACCCTCCATGCCGAATAGATCTCCACGATAAGGGGTGACAGGATGACGGATGCACACGTCATACGGCTGGGTGACGCGGACAAGGATGAGACAGGTGGCAAAACGAGACAGGTGGGGCGACGGGTGGCAGGACAACGACAAATCGCTGCAGGAGAAACAACGAAAATGAGCCCGCAACTGACCTTATATGGTAAAACATTATTCGACCGAACAATTATTGAATTGTCGATAAAAATTACCGGTCGGCAACCTGTTCCGTCAAATTAAACGATTACCATTAAAGTTTATTCGGCCAAATAAAGGAATAGTTATTCGACCGAAAAACTATAATTATTCAGCCAAATAACTTAACTATTCGGCCGAATAAATATAGTTATTCGGCCCAATAAATCCTGCTATGTTGGTTGGGTAGCCAATTCTCACGGAAGTGTTACCCAACTTCGATTTTTCACCCTACTTGAAAAAAAATTGTAAATCAATGAATTTTTGGCTTTGATATTATTGGAAACTCATGTTTGAAACTCTAGTCACGCTTGTTATCTTTTATGCTTGTGAAGTTTGGGGTTGCAACATCTCTAGAGAATCGTTAAAGGAAATACACCTTATCCTATCATCCTCATAGAAGTGAGTCTTTTCATCGTTGAGAGCTTAGCTTAGCTATGAATAGGTACATAATGTACAAGAACAATATTAACGATATCAGAGACAAGACACTTTAAAAGATTGTTTCAATCTATAGTCAAAATTATCCATGGTTTAAGTGAGGTTGGAATAAAGATGCAAAGCCTTGACTAAATCATTGGAAACGTGAGAAAGATGTTACTTTGCATAATAGTGATAATATTAAAATCATTATTACATCTAAATTTAATGAGAAGTGGTGGTGTAATAAATAATTAGAGGAAAAGAGAAAATTAACATACTATAAGGAAGTGATAAACATTAATCTAGAAGATCAAAAATATATTTTTTGTTTTAATTAGCGCAAAAAGAAAAATCAACATTGCTAAAATGAGGGCAAATGCCCACAAGCTTCATAGTGAAACATGACTGTCAACAATCAACAATTCTTAAAGTGTTGATTTCAAAATATTTGTTACAATATTGACCTTCCTAACTTTCAAGTCATCACAACTATAAAAATTTAAGAATGCTCCTCTTAAAGTTCTTTTAATACAAAAATAAAATTATTATTCAATTTAATGACTTTTTACGTGGCTTGATAAACTAAAATTAATCTCAATAAACATTTATAACCATCACTCTTATGTTTTTAAATTGTTAAAATGCATATGGGATGTTTGTCCACTTCTTTTTAGTGGCATTCAAGGAATTGTTAAAATGCATAAGGGATGTTTGTCCACTTCTTTTTAATGCCATTCTTCTTGATTGATTAAACTATCATTATCACTAATTAAAAAAATTAAAATATCAGGGAATACTTTACTTTACAAACAATTTGGTGACACTATTACCCTAAGTGATGCACAATTTGGAGATTAAACAAACCATTAATTTTTCTTCGGAAAAAAAATTCACACCTTGGATTATTATTAACTCGAAGGCCATATTGTTCATTGGCTATGGCAGCCTTACATGATAGACATTCATAAAAGTACAAATATTATATAGTTCATATGTATTGTCATATAAACATGACATCTAGTCCTATTTGCAAGCATACGAGTCTATAAATATAGCAAAATATAGTCAAGCTAATTATTAGTGTTGAAGAAACTATTGTAGCACTCATGAAAAGCCCATATGAAATGGGAAAGTATTATACAAAAAAAGGTCCAGGATCTAGTTCTTTAATGGTGCCATTGTTGGAATCCTAATCCAATGTTGATCCTTCATCGAGCAGTAGCCCCTCCTTGGATAACTGGTCAACCAATTGATTCCTCTCACACTAAATATTCTTAAAAGTGACCTTCTAGAAGACATGCAATATTCTGGTAATTTCCTCATAGATAGGTCTAAGATAGATGTTCTTAGGGGGCCTTTTGTGAGTAAGCAAGTCAATGACGAGGAGAGAATCTCCAAAAACTTGTAGTTTATTGCCTCCAACATGTTTGGCAAGTTTTAGGACCATCAGAACCTATAATATCTGTATCCGGATATTCTCAATGATTACTCAGTTGACTAATCAACCAATGGAAAATAATTCCATATTGAAAATATAGATAAATATTAAAGATGAATGATGATAAAAGATTACAAAGTGATTGTCATATATATATTAATTGTAAAGGCACTTTGGATATCATCCATAAAAGGATGCATCATTTTAGAAATAGTTTACTAATAACCATTTATTAATTATTAATTATTAATATCAATATATATTAATATTAATAATTAATATTGATATTTAATATATATATATATATTGTTTGTTTGTTGTTATTATTTAAGTTTGTTACATTGTCTTCCGGTTGATGATGCTTTGTCCTCAAAGCATATTTTATAAAACCCGTTTATAATTTAGATATTGTAAGTAAAACCATGGGCTATTTCACTTTGTTTTTTAACTTTTTTCCTTTTATTTCTTTGTTGATATTTTTTTTTTATTCTTCATTTTTCCCTCTTTTGTTGATAATTCTTTTTCTTTTTTTTATTCTTCATTTTTCCCTCTTGCTCTTGCTTCATATTTGGAGTGGAATTAATACTTCTTCAATGAAATTCAAATGGCCAAAAACCAATTTTTACCAGAGAAACTCTGAATATAGATGGCTAAAAACCACTATGAGGTCAAAGACCTAAATTCAAGGAAACCTTGAACATTTTGGCCACAAGCTGGAGATCAGCAGAAGCCCTAGGAAAGGTTGGCTGTGATACCAATGTAATATCCGTATCCGGATATTCTTAATGATTACTCAGTTGACTAATCAACCAATGGAAAATAATTCCATATTGAAAATATAAATAAATATTAAAGATGAATGATGATAAAAGATTACAAAGTCACTGCCATATATATATATATATATATTA
>LPNX010754988.1:13670-58670 GCA_001517045.1 Pseudotsuga menziesii
TGATTGTCCAAAAGATAGAGGAGACCACCCGTGGCACCATTGCAGGGTCTACCTTGTGCAACTCCATATAAAAAGGACCAAGGCTTCGTAGTATCAATCTGAGTAGTAGGATGTATAGGTCTAGAAATATGATGATGATCCTATGGGAAAATGTGAAGAATAGATAAACTCTTCGTAGCATATGCTTGAGGCGGGATGGAAATATCTTGAAAAATATGCTTATTCCATACAAGCCATGCTCCCCACATGAGCACTAGTGGAAGAGCTTTGATCTCCCATGTAGTAGGGTTGTTCAACCATCCTTTAAAGACCTCTTTTAATATCAATCCATCCCAGATAAGTGGTATACCCAAAACTGAAGAAGCATAAGACAACATATCAGTAAAGTAGGGGCATTTAATAAATATATTATTGATGGAGTCATCTACATTTTGACAAAGTGCACATCTGTTGGGTCCAAGTCCCATGAATTTAGATAGGTGTTGCCATACAATAATTTTACCAGTAAGAGTAAGCCAGAGGAATAGTATATTTTGAGAGGGAATTTTATTTTCCATATGACTGAATGCCACCATTCTGGATCAGGGTGGTCTCCCTAATAATATGGTAGCCAATATTAGGCCTATATATACCACCTGTTGGATTTTTGTACCATAGTATAGAGTCCTCCTTCTATTCTATATGAATCTTGCATTCTTTAAGGGACCGAGTGTAATTATCCCAAATACCTATCGCATCAATTGTGAAGCTGACATGAGCAAGGTTGAGCCATTCCATTGATAAATAGTAGAGCGGGATAAATCTTGAATCTAATATAAGAAAATGTATCCCATGTTCGATAGGTGTTCAGTCATGAATGAAGGAAGCATGTGCGCCTCACTACCAACCCATGCATTAAAGCCAATTCTAAAAATTATGCCATTCCCAATCTTCCAACATACAAATTCCATTCTAAAAATTGAGAGGGAATTTGATTTTCCATGTGACTGAATGACACCATTATGGATCAAAGTGGTTTCCCTAATAATATGGTAGCCAATATTAGGCTTATATATACCACCTGTTGACTTTTTGGACCATAGTATAGAGTACTCCTTCTGTTCTATACAAATCTTGCATTCTTTAAGGGACCATGTTTAATTATCCCAAATACCTATCGCATCACTTGTGAAGCTGATATGAGCAACGTTGAGCCATTCCATTGATAAATAATAAAGCGGGATAAATCTTGGATTTGATATAAGAAAATGTAACCCATGTCCGATAGGTGTTCAATCATGAATGAAGGAAGCATGTGTGCCTCAGTTCCAACCCATGCATCAAAACCAATTCTAAAAATTATGTCATTCCCAATCTTCCAACATATCCAGTCACCTATAATGTCATATGCAAAGTACATTGCTTTTCACATAATGGAATAATTCTTAGTAATTTTGTGTGTTGATTTGATCTAGTCTTGGATAGTCAGAGGACACAAGTATTTTTTATGGATCACTATAGTCAAGAGACCAGAGGTGTTGACAAGTCTCCAAATTCTTTTTGGTGCAAGATCATATGAGAAAATATGGTGGTTCTTTAACCCCCATCCACTGAGGTGTTTTAGTAAAGAAATATTGTCCCATGAGACCCAGTGAAAATCCTTATAGTATTTTTCATGACGCCAAAGGAAACCAAAACTCAATTTGCAAATACGTTCCTTAACACCCCTGGGAATATGCACAATCATGATCCAATATACCAACAATCCCTCTATAACATATTTGATGAGTATAAGTCGACCTGCTCTTGTGAGCCACAGACTACACCAGTGACTTAGTTTTCTCTCCACATGGCTTATAAGCCAATCCCAATTGTTTATGTGATAACCATTTGGTTTGATAAAAAAACCAAGATACCTTATCCCTAGATTGATATCACAATACTCATAATCAAACCAACTATTGGTCCAATTAGTCACTTCAGGATTTAGATTCATAGTAGAAAGTGATGATATTCTAGGATTAATGGTCATACATGTAGCTTCTTGGAATAGCTTAAAGATAGATTTTAGCTTGATAATCTCTCTTACGGAGACTTCAAAGAATAACATAATATTATCAATGAACAACAAGTGCGTGATAAAAATAGTACTCCCGAAGTGGTAGCCCTTGAGTTTTCCATGAGATCTAGCGTTGTAATTCATTCTTCTCCTTCCATCCTTAATAAGGATGAAGAGAAGTGGTGCAAGTGGGTATCCTTGCCTAAGTCCCTTTCCAAGTCTGAATAATTTGGAGGCCGATACATTGACAAGAACTGCAAAACTAATTTATTGAACACATGGTAGGATCCAATATACCATAGGTAGATAAAAAATGAGCCGAGTAAGTGAAATTCTGAGAGAAGTCCAATTTACTTTGTCATACGCTTTAGATAAGTCAACTTTAATAATAACAAAAGAGGTCCTTTTAGTCTTAGTTGAGTGAAGTACCTCTTGTGTGATGCCAATGACATCATGAATTTCATGCCCCTCAAGAAAGGAAAATTGTTCAGGAGATATAGACATAGACAATATACCTCGGATACTACTAGCAATAATCCTCGCGATCAACTTGTAGATGTAGTTACAGAAGGAAATAGGTCATAGCTATTCTATCTTAATAACATGATCAACCTTTGAAATCAATGTGAAGGTAGTATTAAATGTTGTAAAAGCTCTTCCTTTTATCTTAGATTCTTTAACCATAGTTAGCATGTCTTCGCCAATAATATCATAGATACCGGATTTGAATTCAACTGGCCATCCGTTAAGGCCAAGGCTCTTGTCAGGATGCATAGCCTTGATATCCAAAATGAGCTCCTCTTTGCTAATTTAGATAGTTCTTAAACAAACTATTTGAGTACTCTGTTATTCTTTAAAATTTAAAGGTGGTCAACTTTTGATTGGGAATGGGTTCTTGCTTCAAAGTATGTAATTGAAACATATCATAGAATTAATAGGGATTAGAGTAGAACATGTTATTCGTTATATCGATGGAGTTATTATGGAAAAATAAAAGTGAATGTGAATTAATTTGGTTTTTAAAAATATATTGATAATAATAGAAATTATAAAATCATACAATATATTATTTTATGATATAATATTTTATGGTTTGAGTTGAATTTAGATATTTATATAAACAGTTTAAAATATGTTGTTTTTTTATTTAAGTCTTTTTTAATGTTTATTGTATTTTAAAATATTTATATAAAGGGTTTTCAATATCTAGTTACACTAACATCTTATATTTCTAAGGAACATAAATGGAATTGGAACTTTTGATCTATTAATGAGAAATATTATAGATGATCTGCACTTATATTATATCTCAAAACATTATGTCAAAGCATTGTGGAAAAATATATTAAACATTTGAAAAGATAATTAAAACTTTATGGAATTTTTAAAAAATCTTTAGGTTCCCTATTGAATAAGCATAAAATATGTATTGACAATTTAATTTCCTAAGGATATTTTTTTCAAATAAACATATATATATGAAAACATGAAAATACAATGTTCTTTGGTTTATTTTATTTTAACTAAAATGAATATTTTTATTCTCCATGATGGGTGGTTGAGAAGTAGCAGGGAAGTAGTAGGGGTATTTCATGGGCCACATTAAATCTACAGGGTCAAGTAGACAACTGGAATGGTGGATAAGACAATTGGTAGAGGGGAAATAACCCCCACTCATGCAGAAATTCAGTTTCCTGTAGACGAAAAATGATGGGAGATTATAGAGGTAAGGAAGGAAACATAAGTGGGAGACGACTAGAGCTGGAGCACAACTAGAATTCCATGATGGAAACTAACCCCCTATATGCGGCCATTATTATGGAATTTCAAGTGGGGTCACAACACTTCACTGTAGGAGAGGATAAGGATAGGGTGCATGATCTTGGAACCATGGCACTAATTTTCCTCTGAATGTGAGGGTAAGTTTTTCACACTTGCCTCACAACTAGTACATATATGTTTTCATTCTAGTCACTGGGCATGGAAAGTGGAGGGAAAATGTAGGCTGAATTGGGTCTTCGATCAAGAGGGTTGATTAGCTTAATAATTTTTGTTCTTCCTCACACCTAAACAATATCTGGTCTTTGGAACAAAGCTTAGTCTAGTGGTTCTGGGAAAGTGACATGGTGAAGGGAAAAAACACCATGGGGGGTTAGAAAAGCTAAGGAAAATACACATGTAAAGGGTCATTTAGGAATCTAGATCCACCAAATAGGTTTACAACAACATTGTCTTGACCCTGACCCAACATTTAATCAACAAGATAGAATCTTGGATGGATCGCAAAGGGGATGTGGCTGGAATGGAGGAAATTCAAGCATGTATTGTGTAGGTGATTGAAGATTCCATAAATTCCAAAAATAGAGACACCAGATTCATGAAGACTATCACCCTATATTGGCAGATGAAGACTCTTTTGCATAAGGAGCTCATGGATAAAGAGAAGGAAGAAAAGGAGATCCCACTTCAGTAAAATAAAAATTAGGAGCAGCTCATAAAGGGTAGACAAAACCCTCAAACTAATAACGAAAGCCCAAATTGAGCTGGGTGCCAAAATTATTATGTTAACTGCTAGAACCACAACTGATATGGTCTTCAAAGAAAGGGCTCCAAGTAGGAAAACCAATTCAACGATGACAAATCTAGAGGTTCTTACCATAATTATTTTTTATGATACTAAGCTCTTTTTCTCCATGACTATTTTCTTTTTCCTTAGTTTCTTAGAATATACATACATGGATTATGAACGCTATAGTTATTTCAAGATATATTCCAATAGTTTTTTAGCCTTATATACTTTAACTATTGCTTTAACTTTTGGATTCTACCTATAAAAGTTTTAAATTTTGGACAGGTCTGTGGAAAAATTTGATTAAACTCTGGTCCTATGGTTGGTCTAGTTTCCCTAGCTGCAGGCCAACCGCCCCATACTCTGTATTTTTTGAATTCAAAGTAATACAATATGTCATTGAGCTTACAAAAAAATAAATTAAAATGGATATTTTTGTATTAAAATAAAAATGTGGTTTCATCGTTCATCTAGTTAATTAAAAAAAGAGATGTTGAATCTTTCTTAATAATTGTCCAAAAAAAATCAAATGATTTCCCTTCTATGCTTTGTACCTTATCCATATTAGTATTACCGATACTCTTACATCCTATTTGGAAAGTGAATTTCCTTATAAATGATCCTCATAGAAACAAATATTTAAATAACATAATTTTAAAAAGTAATAGCAATATATTATAGCCCCCCCACAGTGATGTGTTGTGATACCTCCAACCTTAGAAAGTTGACCTTCATCAAACTAATGTTGTGATGTTAGTTTAACTTGATTTTCCCTCATTGTTTTGTAAGTGTGATGGGGGAGGGTTGCATTATGCTACCTCTTTACCCAATTTCCTTTCATGCTCCATTTCCCCGAGCTTCTTCATTAAAACCTTCATTTTTTCTTCCATGTCATCCAATCTAAGACTACTATCACCATTTGGAATTTCTTTCTTTTATTGCATGAATTTCATGGTGTTGGAAGCCTAATCTTGCAAGATTATGGTTCCCTGTGTAAATATTGTAAATGATTACTTCAGTTATTGAATAAGGTGAAGAGTCACCACATATCCTCTTGGAATTTGAAACCCAAGAGGCATACCAATGTATAAATGACTATTTTTTCTCAATGAAAATAACTTTAGGATTTATTCCACAATAGTGTTATCAAAGCAAGGCTCTTCCATGACTCCTATGCCTTTTATCAGTCCTCAGTCTTGTCCTTTCAATTCTGAGATATTCACTCTATCCTATGCCTCTTTTGGTATATTCATTTATGTACCGATGCAGATATTGGGGCCTGAGACCCAGGAGGCTTGAATGCAGAGAGAGGAGGATATGAAAACTGCAAAATTGTTGTCATTTGATCCATAAACAATATCAAAGGTGAGGCTTAGAGAGCCTCAGCTCTAAGAACAACAACTTAAATGGATTAACCAAGAAAACTCACAAAATTACACACAATAATAAGACCCATTGTAGGATTCTAGAAACTATCCAATACTTTATTGAGACGGCATAAAGTGTTTTTATAAGGTTTCTTGGGTCCATACCATTGGCCAAAACCATGGGATACCAAATATCATGGATGGGAGAGGGTGGCCTCTCCATTGAATGAATTTATGACTTATACATCCAAATTTAGACCATATGCGCCATAAATTTTGGATCATTCCTCCCCCCTTAGTAAATGATGGTCTCCATCATTTCTCCCATGCTAAAAAAGAGACCCATAATGATAATGTGCCAATTTCCAATTAAGAGAAGGGTTTTGTGTGGTTGAACCAAAATCATGGGTTTTGCAAGGTTGAACCATAACCATGGTGGAAATGGAAAGTAGGGTATGAGAAAAGAAAAAAATAAATTACAATAGGATTTAATAAATCCCCAAATTTGAAAAATCATGATTTTTTGGGCAATTTATGTCTTGTTGTAAATCCATTCATAACTTCAGTTGCACATGATGAAATTCAATTTCGTCAAAGACCCATTTGATATCTCAAAGATAGATTTCCATCCATATAACATTATTTCTTTGTGGTGGCCCGGGAAGTGAGAAAATGTTTATTGAATCTCAAGGGATGCACGTGCACTATTTTGCAGACATATGTTGCTTCAATCGACAATGTCTCTCAAACCAGGAACTAAAACAAAATTTTGTGAAATAACCATTTGAGAAGATGGAAAAAAACTTCAAATGAGATATGGTAGACCATCTAAAATGCTCTATGGATTCCTTGGAACTTTTTTAAATTTTTTTGTACATACATGTGCTGCTTCAAACAAGCATATTTGAAGAACCAATAAACGAAACAAAATTCCCTAAAATACCCATTTAAGTTAACATAAAAACCTTTAAAATGAGCTATTATAAATGCTTTAAAATGTATTTTAGAGTCCACAATATCCCTCTAATTTTTTCTTAATGTGGGAGTGCCAAGTGTAGAGGTCCAAGGGTTTGTAGAGAAACATGGGTTATTGTAGGGTTTATGGAACCTCTATGGGCAACATGGACACCCTAAAAAATTGTTAAAAGTGTTGCATACCAATGGATGTAGTGGATCCATCTATGGATATAGTAGAGCCATGCATGGAGGTAGTGGATCCATATATGGATCTCATTGTAATGGTGATAGAAATCTTGATGGTAGAAAATCCCTGTAGTGCATGTGGGCCAACTATGATGCTTACAGTGTATGGCCTAACAAATGTATTCCAATAATACCAAGAGGAGGTTTGTGATTGCTATAAATATTGAAACCACAGTACACTTCAAACCCTTGTTCTGATGGAGAACATTCCTACTTTGATACCATTGATCTGGGTCTTGGGGGATGGGTCCTGAGAGGATTGAGTGGCGAGAGAGGAGGATATTAAAACTACAAAATTTCTATCATTTGATCCATAAATGAGATCAATGGCAAGGATTAGAGACCCTCACCTCTTAGAACAATGACTTAAATGGATTAGCTAAGAAAAACTCACAAAATTACACACAATAATAAGATCCAATGTAGGATGCTAGAAATTATCCAATGCTTTATTGAGAATACATAAATCATTTTTCTAAGGTGTCTTGGGGCCATACCATGGGACAAAACCATGGCTACCAAATACCATGTATGGGAGAGAGTGGCCTCTCCATTTAAATCTTTTATGATTAATGGGAGAGGTTGACCTCTCCATTTAATGCTTTTATGACTTATACATCTAAATTTAGAACATATGCCCCCTAAAATTCAGATCATGTACTCTGATAAATCCTCGAGGTTTGTTTTCCTCCTAAAGACCCGTGCACTAGATATTTATCATACCCATGAAGGTATTGATACTACTCATGATTCTCGAGGTGAGAATGACCTAAAATTCCTCACACCCACAACAATTTACTTGTGCCAGACTCCTCACACCTAGAATGGTTTACCTACTTGCAGAATTCACACACTCACAATAGTGGTATTATACCTCTTGGCTATAATGTGTTCAATAATACTTGCGAGTGGAGTATTGGATGAAACCTCTATAGAAACAATGACACACATTAGAACGATCGAGACTTGGATGGATTCAACGACTCCTATCACTTATGTGACTAGATGATACCTATGAATGAAGGTATTCCATCTACTGTGTGTGGGTATATTTGCATGATGGCCTAACAATGGTATTTTGTAGGGTTTAATTTCTTGTAAAGGGTTAGGAAGGAAGTCCTCAGGTGTCACTGAAGACATGAGTTTTGCAACGTAGCACCTATTTATTGATTTCGTCCACATATATCTTAGTTTTTTTGTAAGAATGGATTTTTGTGCTATTGATGAAGATGCTTCCATCAATTTAGCTTTGAATTTTGATTTGAATATAGAGATACATATCCTTTCAAAATAACTGAATTTTTTTTGTGGGATAAATTCCAAGAAGTGTAGTTAAAATATGCCATAGGATTTATGAAGGTTTATTCCTATGTTTGTCAATGGGTTTTTATTCTAGAAAATTTGATTAAAATAAAGTATAGCTAAAGATACACTGCATGGTTTATAAAATTCATGTGATTTTCATTGGTATTCACATTTCAAACTAGATTGAGTCCTATATTCATACCGTAGTCACCTCAACATGCAACGCATAGGAGGTTGTGACCATGTGGCGAACAAGGTATCTTGAGGTGAAATTTGCTCACAATTCATTGTAGGGACATTTAAATATGTTGTTTTGAAGAAAGCCACACCTATTCCATATGATGTGAATGATGTTAAGTTGTTACTACAAGTTTGGAAGGCATATATTATCATTACTGTACTATTTGAAAGAACCAAAAATTGTTGCAAAGACTTAGATCTGCAAATATGTTATTGCAGTAAGAGATTATAATTTTTTTATTGTACTAGATTGCAAATAATGGTAGATACTCAGACTTTCACCTAGTGTTATTTTCACTACTTATATTTTACTACATAGTGTTTTTGTCAAAGATGCATTAATTGGCTTCCATTGACGAAGCAATTCTCACTTGAAAGGACAACTATCAATAATGGTTGAGAAAGATAAAGCATATGCTCATCTTCAACAATCTATGAGATGAAATCTATGGAAAATAAATTGTTGAAACAACATATGGTCGTATATTCACTACAACAAAATTACCTACAATAGACAAAGGGTTCACCGTATGGAATAAAAAAGACAAGAAGGAATATGCTTTAATTTTTTTTTATTGTAGGTGAAGAGGTGAGTGACCATATATTGTCTAGTAAATATGCTTATGGTGATTTGAAGAAATTGAAGGTCTTATATAACTCACACTCAAAATTTGAACTCATACAAATGTTGGTGAAGCTATTCAACCTTGAGTTGAAGGACAATGATCCCATGGCTTTAACATATGAAATCAAATCCATCATACATGGCATTGTTTCATTGAGGAAAGATAAACATTTGACTCACATCCTTTATCAAGGGCCTCCACCTTACATATTCACACTACCTTGAGTACCTGCAAGCTAGTGGTCAAATGAAGTCCCTCACGTTTGACACATTGGTGGAGAAGATTGTAGAACATGAGAAAGCATTCAGAAAGAAGACAACTTGGGGTACTAGATAAAATGTGTATGTTACTCAAAAAGATAAGAAACAATCCAATGATTCTTCTAGAGGAGAAGGTAGTAAAAGAGGATGTGGACAAAAGAATTTCAAGGTAGGGGATAGACATAACAAGGTAATATATCTAATCATCACTATATTTGTTGTGGAAAGGATGGACATGATGCAAATCATTCTTGGGATCCATGGAAAAAGATAAAAGGTAAGCACAACTGGAAGAAACAAGACAAAATTAAAACTCAAGAGACTAGTAAAGCTCCTGAATTCGATCAATTTATTGTTGCACATTATAATGTTGGACTAAATGAAGTCACTTTCAATACTTCATCTTAGAGAGATACTTGGATTCTTGACAATGGTGCAACCTCCCACGTGGCTTTTAGAAACTATTTTTTTGAAGAATTGAATGGAAATATAGATAAGATAATGTATTTTGTAGATAAGTCCATCCTCCAGACCAATGCAGTTGTTTCCATCAATCTCAAATTTCCTGGAATATCTAAAATAATGTTGCATAATGTTATCTATCTTCCAAATCTACTGGGAAACTTGGTGCACCTAATGCACATTCGATAACAAGACCATCCCATCCATATGTTCGATGGAATAATAGAGATAACGAGGTCCTATGACAAATAGCTCATCATGACTAGATGTGAAGAAGGGAAGCTATTAAAGTTGAAAGGTACATCTGCAAGAGCTCATAATTTTTCCTTCCTCTCTCTGCATGAAGAAGGTACACTATCTTCCATCCTTTTGTGGCATGATAGATATGGGCACATTAACTATAATAGTCTCTGTTTGTTAAAAATAATGGCATTTTTTTCCCCACCCTTCTAAAGAAGATGAAATAGTGCGATGCTTGTATTCATGGAAAACATATTAAGAAACCTTTTCATGAGTCAAATTTCAGAGCATGTAGAAAGTTAGAGTTTATACACTCTAATCTGTGTGGCTGCAAACCCATTCCTTCTGCAAATGGTAATAAATATCTCATGACTTTTGTTGATTATTACACCATGATGTGTTGGGTCTATTTACTAAAGAAACAATTGAATTCATATGAAACATTCAAAAAATTTCATGTAAGGATTGAAAATAAAGCACAATCTCACATTAGCACACTTTGCATTGAAAATGAAAAATATGACACTTCTAATGAATTTGAAAACTATCTTTGTCAACATGGGATTAGGAATCAAACTACAATTCCATATAATTCCCAACTTAATGGTGTGGCAGAAATAATGAGGAAAATTCTCTTCGATATGGTACATTCCATGCTATTTTCAAGAGTGCCAAATTGATTTTTTGGGGTGATACAACTTTATGTGCAGTTTATTTGAGAAATAGAAGTCAACTCATGCACTTGAAAAAAAAACCACCATTCATTCGGTGAGGAATCTTAAGGTCTGTGGTTCCACCTTCTATGCCTTGATCCCAAAGGAACAAAGAAACAAGCTTGGTGCACGGACTTAGAAGTGCATCTTCTTGGGCTACTTAAACTCCACCAAGGAAAAATGCCTTTATGACAAGGTAAAAACAAATGCATATTCTTTATAGAGATGTCAATTTTCTTGAAATTAATAAAAATGATGAGTCAATTGAGAGGAAACTTGATCATATAGAAAAATTTACCCATGTATTTTCATGAAGTTGATAATGAGATTCCACATCTTGAAGGGGGATCCTTATTTTGTCAATCTATGGAATCTCCTTTTGCAACACCGTATCCCCCTCATAAAGGAGTTCCTACCTCTTCACTATAACAAGAGGTTCAATTAGATTATGTGATTGAGAGGAAAGAAATATTGAATCTTGAATACAATGGAGGAACACCAGCTGAGAAACCTAAAACTTCGTAGAAAGTTCTGAAGTGGGTCACAAAGAGACTTGAAAGTATCCATCCTGATGAAGTCAAAAACATAGGAATGAGAAGTTCGACAAGACAAGATGATGGGGGATATGTAAATAAATCAACTTTAGGTGATGTAGAAGATATGGTTGTCTCATATGATTGTGAATTGAATGTATCTTCTAACATTGAGCGAATTTACTTTGAGGAAGTTGTTGCTTGGGATGAGTGGAAAGAATCCATGCAAAATGAATATGATTCTCATTAAAAATAGGACCTTGAATTTGGTGGACCCTCCATTTGAATCCAAACCCCTTATATCCAGGCACCCATTCCACTTACTCCAAATTCTAGGGAACTCGTTCACCATCTCACTAAGGAAATTACATATCTCCTCCTTCATGCATTTTATTGATCACCCCCTCAAATTATATGACACATTATGGTTACAATTCACAAACGGCCTCTCATCCCCACCATGATCAGCAGACCATTTGTACTCATCTCCATCTCACCAACCCCTGAGAACAACAACAATGGGTCCCAACCAACTGATTATAGCACCGTTAACACCAACTCATCCTCATAGAAACACTCTACATGGTATATACTCATTGGGAACCCATCTTCTCATTTTTAACAATCACCATTATTCTTTTATTCATTTGTAAAAATAAGTTCCCGGACACATTCAAAATGCAGGAACAATTTCAATTACCATTATTTATTCTCTAGAAAACATATCCCTGGTAACCATCGATTGACGTAGTTAACTAGTGTTACTTATTGTCCACCTATCAACACCTTCATTAGTGTCACTATCGCCATGTTATATGAGCCATCTTTCTCATTCTAGTTTGACATTACCACTTATACCTAGTCTATAGTATGATCAATTCATCAACCCTTTTTGACCTTGATTCACCATGCATCATTGGTTGAATATTGTTTCATAGAGTTAGGTTCCCACTTATACCCTAAACAAGGGAAGTCACGAGCCGCACACTTACCATCCCATCATTCCTTAAGTTGGTCATGATAACAGTTAGTTACAATATGTTCTTGGTCCTCATTAGTGAGATCAACATCTTGTCATACACCTTAGCTCTCATTGACTTCAACAGTACCCACTATGAGAATTACGATATCAATAATTGTATCTTGGTTACCACTCTATATAATGGGGTTAACTTTGTACTAATAAAGGAGAGTCATCATTTCTATTTGCCTTAGTAATCCCCCCTGTGCTCAACATCAAATCCTTTATAACATTAGAAATATTCATAAATTCCAGTGCTTTCAACATTCCCAGCTGTTAATAATAAAGTCTACACTAGGTTATGCAAATTCAGAGCTTAGGCACCTTAGGCATTGTATGGATTTGTTTAAATAAAGGGTCAAGGAGAATGGTACAACAAACAAAGTAGGAACACTAACACAGTGATCATATCGAAATCTATGATGCTAATTTTGAGATATCAAAACTTTAAAATAAAACATGTAATTAAAATGACTTAGCCAAGGCATCAAACATAATGAAAACATGGACAACAAATTGGTCATTCCATATACTCGTTGATAAACATCTCATTTGAAAATAACATTCTAAAGAGAGATATAAGTTTGAATACAAATGACATTAAATAAGCATTCACAACGAGAAACTCATTGAAAAGGAATCCATAAACTACAAACAACTTATATTAAGTTGAAATAGTATTCAAAATTTAAAGAGTAGTAAATCTTGGCTCATAAAATTATACAGTTCATCTCCAAGTTACAAGTATCTCAAGATTACAAATTTACAAAGTGTTTAACTTCAAATTTCAAAATGCTCATGTGACTTCAATTTTTTAACCCTTTCAACTATTCTACCCTCTACATTTTAAATCATAAACAAACTTTCTAAAAATTTTTACCAAAATTGTTGATCAGATGAGATTTTACAACTAACACTTCAATAATATAAAACTGATTCCATAAAAACCTATGTTCGATCCATACTATGCTTTCGATGTGGATGCATTTGTTGTCTTGTACCAAAATATTGAATTGATAGTTCTTTGTTTGGTTAGAATTTGTTGTAGATTCCTTGTTTGTGCCTGTTTAATCCCCAAATAACAAAAAATATCATTTCTAGAATTTCTTGTAACACTTTTTGAGATTATTCAATAGAACAACATTGTCAAAAGTGATAAGGCTCCCATAACGGTGTCATCCCAAAATATCCTTTGATTATTTTCCTTAAACTTTGTTTAAAACTGAAACATTTGCAAGAATATTTCTACCAGCCCAATCAAGCATGTTGTGTGGCCTTTTCTAATATCGCCAATCCATCTAAATCTTGGTGTTTGCATTGTTG
Source organism: Pseudotsuga menziesii (assembly GCA_001517045.1). NCBI lineage: Eukaryota > Viridiplantae > Streptophyta > Pinopsida > Pinales > Pinaceae > Pseudotsuga > Pseudotsuga menziesii. The sequence goes on from LPNX010754988.1 coordinate 27,571, forward strand.
TCAGGACCATCCCTTTTTAGAAGCTCTTTTATGTCTGAGAAGTTTTTTTATTTTTCTTGGAAAGCTTCGTGTTCTTCTGACGCAGTTCTCTTTTCCTCCTCAACACTTATTTCACCAAATCACATAGTTTATCATAATTTGTACTGATCTCATGTAGATATACTCTAATTTGTTCTTTTTCTTTTATAAACATTAATATTTGCTTCCCTTAAGCATTTGTTTCGTTCTTTGTAGAGATGTAATTTATTTCATATCTTTTTAATCTTCTTCTTGCTTTCAAATTGAACTTCTTTGACGTAGGCTCACTCACCTCTGTTACAAAATATCAATATTCTAGATTTTGTACATTATTAGCATTATCTCCCATATTGCCATTGTTCTCTGGATTGGGCGATTTTGGAGACATTTCTTCTAGTATTCATTCTGTCTCAGAGGGTACATCTTCGCTATAGTCATCGTCACGCAGATCGAGCATGTCCCACAAACATTTTTTAATGGTTTGTTAAGAGTTCATACACTTTCCTTTCAACCGTTAGAGACCACCTATCTTTTTCTAATCATTAGAAGCATCCTCGATAGTGATAAGGACATATTTCTTAATGGAATGATCCACAATGGCATTAGCATTTAGCCTAAATTGATTTGTGGAGCGAGAGTGTGGTCTCCTAGAATCGAACTCACACAAAATACTCTTTTGGACTTCCTAATTGAACTTCTGGAACTTCCTTTTTGGGATATTCATCAGATATTGTAGTACCTTGACGTGGCTCCTTTTTGAGCTATGTAGTATCTTGACGTGGCTCCTTTTGATTTAGCTCAAGAGAGGGGTCCTTAATGAATACATTAGGAATTTCACACCTCTTTCTTTCCTTGGTATAAACTAATTTTACACCATAGGACGAGGCTTCTTGACATGGAATAGACTCAACATCATCACTTATCACATTTTCTTGCTTAGAACATAGCTTTTTCTTCTTTCTTTTATTTATTTTTATATAAATACTATCCCCTTTTTCTGTATTCATGGTCTTAATTGTAGTTCAAATAAACCTATAATCTCTATTCTTTTTTCTAGAGGTTTCATTTTTATTTTTTGGGATCTCTTGTTTTTCTAGTTTGAACCTCGACCAAAATAAAACGTATTCCCAGGTTTTATTCTTCCTACTTAGCTCTTCCAAAACCAATACTTTGACGAGGTCGTGATGAAAAATACTATGGTTGGTCTGTTCTGGGTGAATTTTCTCTTTGACTGTCATTTTAGTAAACTCTTTAGAAGAAAGAAGGAAAAATTCATTCTTTTAGTCCTTGAGACATGCACTAAAAACCTCATACAATAAATGAAAATAGTATTGATCCTACCTTCACATGTGACATATATTTGGATCATTCCTAATATATCCTTTCATCCTTCCTTAAAAAAATTGTTAGAGATTCCCTTACACCAATCCAGATCTTGGGGTTTAGTATTTAGAAATTGGTTATAATATGGTCCAATGATTTGATTCTTGAAGCATTTCTCCCCATTAGTGGGAAAACTAATTGCAATGGCATGAAATCTTCTGAGATTCAAAATTTCAAGCTTCGAAAATCAACTATACAGGCATCAAAGCTCATAGAAAACCGTTCTGTCACTTCAAAATTATGGCCCGACATTCTCTCGCATAGGGGGTACTATCCTGCCTCCTTAAAATTTTGGATGCACTTAGGATATGCTTTCAAGTATTCTGCACCCTCAGGTTCATAGATCTGTATCTTTCCACTTTTCTTCCCCATCTTTGTACAGTATTTTCCTAGGAACTCTATTCTTCTAAACCAATAAAATGTAATGGGTAGGAGTTGCAAATAGGCAGGAGTCAACAAGAACTATTTTTAGTAACTAAGTGAATCAACTAAGAAAAATCATGCATGGAAAATGATACCGGTTCATCCCACGATCCTCACATCCAATCACAAGATAAGCGATTGAATTAGGATAGGTTCCATAATAAATTGAGTAGGGAAGAGGTCATATCAAGTGATAGAAAAGATATGATATCTACCACCTTCCCATGAAATAATATCACAACTTTAAAACATGATTTGCAAGCACTACCCCATAGCTAACTTGGATTCTCTCACCACGATTCTTATATTTTCCAGTAGTGTTCTCGAAGGAAAATTTGATCAGTTTCATTGACGAAAATTGAATTTGTTTATAAAGCACTCGAAACTTGCCCTGAAGGATGCTCAATAACCTACACACACTGTTAAGAAAACAAACTGTAGGAGAGACTATATAGAGATATATGATCCAAGTTTAAACTATCTATTAAACATGAATACACACAAAGAAAAACCAAAACATTACTCAAGTGAAATAACATTCCAACTATAGACTCAAAATTTATTTCTTAGACACAAAAAGGTAAGAAATAGAGAGAATTTTGAGTGGTAGAATTAGGTACTATCATATGGCTGTCTGGGGATGGTATTCTCCATGTGAGATACTAAGAACAAAATATGACATTCCTTTACAAACTTTTTGAACTACAAATATGCTTTAAGAACTGAGGCTGCTTCCTATTTAAAAAAGTTGTACCTCTCTCAACAGTATTCTATGTCTCCTCCAAACATACAGATTGTAGCATGGGTAAGATCCATCTGCAATGTTCTTCCTAGTTTCTTTGTCCATGACCTAGATAAGAGCATGCCAAAATTTGGAGGAATATCAACATCAACAACATCCATAAGAATACTCCTCATTGGGAGTTGAATTAAACTAACAACCATATATTTAATTACTCCTAAAAATTTGATTTCCTTGGATCAAATGAATATAAGTCATGATAAGGATTTGTAAAATTTAATCCCAATGCCTCCATAACTATTTTTGGCATAAGATTGTGAGATGTATCTAAATCTAGAAGGAAATTATGCAACATTTTGTCATGAAATGTAAGAGTAATAAAGAAAGGTCAGGGAAACTCAGTTTTTTCCTTCCATTTTCGGACCAAAAACAATATTAGGATTCTTAACCTATAGATTAATAGTACCAAAATGAACTGTATTGGTAGGAGGTTGTAAACGTTTAAGAGAAACATCCCTATATGACTGGTGTTTCATCAGTTCTACCAAAGGAACAAGTATCTTTATTTTACTTATCTCATTTTCCAAACTAAAAGGAGAAGAAGTTTTGTCGATCTCCTTGATCTGTGCTAACTTGTCTCTGCTATTCTCGTGAACTTGCCTTTTCTCTTGCCCATTCACTATTATCTGGTTTTCTGGAGGTATTGCATTCTTATTCTGCACCTCAGGATTCTTCCTCGAGCCTAACCTTTAAACATATATATTTTATGTATTAATTTAAAGGATGCCTTCTAAATATATAAAACCATATGAATATGATTCTACCATATTTTCATACCCCTGATTCATCGCAAGATCATCTTCATAATCAGATCTAGCTAGATGACTAAAATACAACTCACCTTCTATATGATTCAATTCTTGATCAGGATCATCTATTTCAAGCTCATCAGATTGTTCAATTTGATCAACAAGATTTTTCTGCAAGGGTGGTTGAATCCTTTGATCCTAATTATTTCTTCTATCCCTTTATATAAATTAAGGATTGAAGGGTTTCTTAAATTGATTTGTATTCCTATTACCCCCTTCCTGGACAAGTCAATCCCGGTTCTTGTTATCTATTTGTACTTTAGTTATTTTGAAGTTAAATTCTTAATAGTTTTAGAAATTTTCTCAATTATCTCATCGGATGATTGTGATATGGAAAGCAAAGTCTTCTTCTCTTGCTTTGGTTTCTTTTTTTTAGTGCTACCCTCATCATCAACTTAACCTTTGAGTTTTTCTGTTGCTAGGATATTTGGATCCACTTCTAATGCTTCCTTTTGCATGTTTATCAAAGTAATTTATCTCCTTTCTTTTAATAAGAGAAAAAAATAAAAATCAAATTCATTTGCATATGTCAATTTGGTAAAAGTCTCAGTTGGTTTAATTTTTGTAGGTATCTTGTTATACGTCTTATTAAACTTCTTGGTAAAATATGAAACAGACTCTCGAGACTTCCTCATTAAAGATCCAAATTCAAATATTTAGAATAAATAATCCTTATTATAACCCCATTGTATTAATTTTTTTTTATCAAGCTCATCAATGTCAAGGATGGAATATGGATGAAGCTCATAAAACCATTTCCTACTGCCTCCATCAAAACTTTGAACAAACAATCTCATCCACATGTTTGGATGTTTAATGTTTTGGTTGTCTTCCAAGATACAAAAAGATTCTAAATGCTCTTCTATTGTAGCTTCTCCCTCACCATTGAACATAGGAAAGTATTTCAAGTAATCACCTATAGGAAAGTCATGGAGGTTTTGAGGAAAACCTAAAGGTGCATACCTCACAGCCACTATGGAATTCATCCTATTCAGAGGTCGATTTTCCATTGCAGGTAATAGTAAGGGTTGAGTTTGAATGGAAGGATTATAAGGAGTTAATGCAGGTATTACATGTTTCAACAATTCAAACTCTTCAAAATTTTGGATCTCTTCTTTGATTTCATTTGACGCTAGAGGATTAGTAAAAAACCTATAGTTATCACTTTTAGAATCAGGATAAAAAAATTGGTACTTAGGACTGAATACATAAAGAAATTGTTTCTTTTCTTCCTTTGGTAAAGGAGGAAAATCTCTTAAGGGAGTACTCAAGAAGGTAAATTATTCTTCTTATATCTTAAAAAAAAAGGAGTTTGAGTGCCTACAGAAGTACTTGAAGTTGATTTATGTTGATCCCTTGCTTTTTTGATCAATTTCTCTAGATCTGATTGAGCTATAATGTTTGGAGACTTAGGACTCCCTCTAGTTATAGTTAATTTTGAATCCAATACTATCCTTATAGATTTTCCAGGTGAACCATATCGTCTATTTCAAATATTTTGATCTTTTTCACCATCAAAACCAGATTAAAATGCTATAAATATGTAGGGAAAATATTCAATTTTGTCCCTGGAAACATAACTAGAAGATTCTAGTCCTAAAGTGTGCACTAGACTATGATAACAGAGAGCTTAGGAACCTCAAATATTGTATGGTTTTGGTTAAATAAAGGGTCAAAGAGACTGGAACAGCAAACGAAGTAGGAGACACTAACACACTTACCATATCAAACTATGTGATACTAATTTTGAGAGATAAAAACTTGAAAATAAAAAAATGTGATTAAAATGACTCAACCAAGGCATCAACCATAATGAAAACATGGAAAACGTGCTTTTCTTCCCCATCTCTGTAGAGTATTTTCCCAGGAAATCTATTACGCTAAACCATGAAAATGTAATGGGATGGTATTGCAAACAACTAGGAGTCAGTAAGAACTATTTTTAGTAACTAGCCGATCAATTGAGAAAAAATGTTCATGGAAAATGAGACCAAATCGTCCCATAATCCTCACATAGAATTATAAGTTGAGTGATTGAATGAGGATAGGTTCCATAATAATTTGAGTAGGGAAGAGGACATATCAAGTGATATGGAAAATATATGTGATCTACCACCTTCCCATGAAAATATATGTGATTTGTTCACTTTTTACAGGTGCATTTGTTCCCATCTATGTTGGCATATAGGAATCATTTTCGCATTGATGATGGACACATGACAACAGATAATGGAATGGAAGTCGAGTTTGACCAATCTAGTCGTGCTAGCCACCATGTTGACTCTATACTTAGATTTTAGTGTTTTTACATGATGTTCACTTGGATAAGATATAACATTTAATTATATATTACTGTGATATAATATGATATTTTGTCTTTGTAAAATTATAAATTCCACAAGATCTTCATACTGAATTGAATCTTACTGTGAAAGAAGTATGAAGGAGGATGAATTGCAGTGTTATAATTAATAAACATGCATAGTAAAATTAAGTAGACAAACAGCACTCAAATGACAACAATAGCTGGACACGATAGCCATTAATTTGTGTAATAACACAATATAATACAATGGAGGGAATTAGAATTACTCAAGGAGGATTTGAATCCCTGACTCAGACTTGACTAACTTAGAAAAAATAACAACTAAAAGACACACTAGTGAAACTACGGACAACTGAAATGGTTAATAATCAGTTAACTGACCCTTGGTAGGTGTGCATGGGCGCCTTTCTCTGAAAACCATGCATGGGAGGTGAATTAGCTAATCGAAGGTGAACTGAAGGTGTCCATCAAAGCCTCACTCCACTCCAGTGAGGGACAATTGAAGGTGGGTCTCCCATAATTCAGAGTGGGGTACTAAAATCTAGGGATTGGTCTCTAGATCTCCTAAAATCATTCACAAGGGTGTATCAAGTGGCTATTGGGGCCCAGATAACGTCTCCATGGCACTAATAAAGTGACAACATCATCCTAAACTAGGAACCTGACAAAAATACTATGGCGTACAAGGGATGATTATTCAATAATCCTTACACCCCCCTTTAATCTAAACTTGGACAACCTGGGCTTGGGAAACTGAGACCAAAGGTCAACCATACAACAATAATGAAAAAATAACTGCTTATGTAACTAATGAAATAGGGAAAACCACATGGGACCCCCCCCCCCCCCCCCCCCCCCCCCCTTAATCTAAACTTGGACAACCTGGGCCCTGGAAACTGAGACCAAATGTCACCCATATAACAATAATGTAAAAAATTACTGCTCAATAAGCTAAGGAAATGGGGAAAAACTCATGGGAAATCCTCCCCTTAAAATGAACAATAGGGAACTGAATCAAGCCTTCACACCAAACAGAGATAGACAAATCTATTCTAAGTGAAATACTTTGTGAAATTTTCTGCAATATGATCATTTGTAGGGAAGTAATGCAGTGTGATGGTACTGTTGTGCACTTATTCCCTGATATAGTTTACGTGAACCATGTGAACCTCATTCTTACAATTTGTTTCCATATAAAAAAGGATTTTTTGTTGCTTTGTAATCAGACTTGCACCTTTCGAACCTTCGTGACAGTAATAAAGAGTTCAAATTTGGATGCCATGCCCTGGGATATTTATTGAGCCTATAAAATAGTTTCCTTAGCTTGTATACCAAGGAAGAATCATCAATGTACCCCTTAATTTGTCTCATGTATATCTCTTTTTCCAAGTAATCATGTAGGAAGGCACCTTTGTCTCTTCTCTCTAGAGGAAGAGAGACAATATCCAATGTTTCTTTGTTCTACAACAGCTCATATTCCTCATCCATGGAAAACTTCCATGGTGAATCATGGAAATCCTCTTTGTAGGACTGTGGATCAGACCCCACCATCATGTAGCACCTCTCTAGTAAAATATAGCATCTCTCTGGGGGAAGTGGATCTATATGGAATAGTGAAAGGTTCTCATACTGAAACTGATATCTAGTTCTCCTTCTGTCAGATGGATCCCCATCCATGTTCCCAACAACTTCAATGACTTTTTTATCCCATTTAGGCCTAGTATTGGAAGCAAGAGTTGGATTTGGAAATGGATCTGCTTGATATTTATTCTCAACCTCAATATTTGGTTCCACTTGGTCCTCATCTTAAGATCACGAATATGCATCATCAGAAGAAAAATTATCATGTGTAAATGTTGTAAGTAGAATAAAATTACCTTCCTTTTTAACTGGTTGTAGTTCTTGTTGTAAAAATATTTATTCAATTGGACACTTTGATGTGAGTATGAAAAGAAGTGTGAGAACTTATATACCTTGGAGCCATGGTTTGCAGCACCTTTAGCTACAAGATTCCAATTATATAAGATATTTGATATCTCAACTATGACAGGTCTAAAAGCAACTCTCTTTGGCGAACCAGTGTGTGTCATTTGATAAACAGATAACAAGTTTGTTGCTAAAGAAGGTACATACAGAACATTTTTGAAAACTCCTTGTTCTAATTGTATTGTTCCCTTCCCAATAGTTGATATTTGAGTATCAAATCCCATGTGAAATTTAGGACAATTAGTTATATCTAAATAATAAAATGACTCTTTTGAGGAAACCATGTGATTGGGGGATACTGAATCAATGAGGAAGGCCTGAGATTTTGAAAATATAGCCTTTGAAGCACATGGCATCTCTCATGATCATCTATCTTGCTTATATAATAAGTATTCCTTGTGCCTCCTAGGAGGGAAATATGTTCATGTTCAAGAATTATGGCCATTTGATCCAGTAGTTTTCTTCATACATTCACTCTCTTGATGGTTTCCTCTTTTGCAATAGGTACACTTGGTTTTTTCAAACCTATTCTGCTTATCCTTCTTGGAACTCGAGGCTCCATCTGATGGATCAAGATCCTCCTTTGGTTTGAATTTAGAAATTTTCTTATCCTTCCCCTTTTGCTTCTCGTTAAAATTCGAATTTTTTGACTCCCCATGCAAAAGAGGTTGATTCTTAGAGGATTTCAAGGCTCCCATTTGAATCAGTTTGTTGTGTTCTTGGATTAGGCATTCAGTGAATGCTTCAAGTGAAGGCATTCACTAGTTTGGAGTTGTCAGTATCTCGGAGTGTAAAGTGGACACAAAAACTGAAAAATTCAGGTCCAATCTTACTCATAATGGATAGCACCAGCTCCTCGTCCTTCTTATCAATTCCACATTGTTTTCACTACATGACCAAAGAGTTGAATTTGGTGAAAATTTGTTGTATGGTTTCGAAAATGTTGGGTTGAAGATAAATTAATTCATTCTCCAAAATGTGGCCTCTCAACTCATGTTGCTTGAAAAATATAGATTTTAGCTTCATCCAGACCTCCCTTGGGGATTTTAATCCATCAAGATAGAAGAGCAATTCCCTAGAGATATAAATACACATAAAACCAAAAGCTTCATCCAATTTGTTTAGGTACTTTTATTTCTCTATATTTTCATGTGGTTCGACTTCGTTGCCCATTATGAACCTAAACATACTCTTGTTGTGCAACACTATTAGAATATAAGCCCTCTAATCCAGATATCTGAAGGGTGTGAGGATTCTTGGTGTCAAGGCAGTTGAATTCGCCATTTTTCAACTAGAGCAACTACACAATTCTATTGAATTCTTCTCAAAACTTGCATAAAAATATCATATCGAAGATAAACCAACTTTGTAGAGCTTTGATACCATATAAAATTATCAATTCCACAAGATATTTGGGATGAATTGAATCTTACTGTGAAAGAAGTATGAAGGAGGAAGAATTAAATTGTTAGAATTGATAAACATGCATAGTGAAATTAAGAAGATAAATAACACTCGAATGGTAGTAATAGTTGGACACAATAACCATTATTATATGTAATAAAAAAATATAATACAATGGAGGGAATTCGAATTACCCAAGGAGGATTCAAATCCCTAACTGAGACTTGACTAACATAGGAAAAATCACCACTAAAATACACACTAGTGCAACTCTAGACAATTGAAACAATTAATAATTAGTTAATTGACCCTTGGTAAGTGTGCATGGGCTCCTTGCTCCTAAAATCATGCAAAGGAGGCACATTAGCTAACTGAAGGTGATCTGGAGGTGCCCATCGGAGTTTTAATCTACTCTAGTGAGGATGAATTGAAGGTGGGAATGCCATAAATCAAAGTGGGTTCCTAAAATCTAGGGATTGGTCTCTAGAGATTGTAAACTCATACATGAGGACGCATCAAGTGGCTAGTGGGCCCCATATAGAATCTACATGGAACTAATGAAGTGACAACATAATCCTAAGCTAGGAAACTGACAAAAGACTATGGTGGACAAGGGTGGATTATTTAATAATCCTAATGGTATCTGAAAAATAAGGTTATATTTTTTATTTTCTTATAATTTCTTCCTTCCACTATGAATCTTGATCATGTTGGTAGAGATCAAGTAATGACACAATTAAAATCTATTAAAAGATATATGATGAAAAAAAAGAAAAGGGATGCATCAATATATACTTAATGAATAGAAAAATAGACAAGTCACAATATATACTTTATGTAAGGAAAGTATAACATAATATCACGTATGAAAGGAATACATGATATGTAAGAGCAATATCTATGGTAAAGAATACATAAATGTTTAAGAGAGAGAGAGAGAGAGATTAGAAATATTATCTTGAAATTCCAAAAAGAGTTGTATATATAAATGCATGTTGAGAAGTTGTGTATTATTAAAATCATAATTAGATAGTATATATATGGTTATCTATCTAACAAATCGTAACATAATAAAAAGAAATGAAAAACTTAGTAGGTACCCCTAATATTTGTTCACTTTTCATTACATGTGGAGGGTGTTTTTGACAATAAGGAAATGATTTATTTATGATATTGGATATTTCCCAACTCAGTTAGTCTCTAATTATTATCCTCTGCTTATCATTTTCTTATAAAAAGAGTAGAGTACTCTCACCTTTAATGGAAGGGGGAGAAGGGTTGATATTTGTGTGAAGATCATGTTGAGAAAATTATATGGAGTGTTATGTGAAAATCATGATAATCTATGAGGATTATGCTAAGATTATGCACACTAAGAGATGCTACCTTGGACATGGTAGTTATACTAGTATGATTGTGATGCCAGAAGAAAGATCATTTCCATAGGAAAATGGCCTATCTTATCCTGAGTCAAAGAGTATTTAAGAGGTGGGGGGAGTAAATATTGGAATGAGTAACAAAAATATTGGAGATAAAAGTGGTTGTTTCATACTTTTTGATCTTTACAATGTTGTTGTGGTGTTGAGTGATAGGTTGCATGATGTGATCATTGATAACATGAGCTTGTAATCTGATATTGTAGAATTTAAATGCAATTGATATTTAAAAGTGGGTTTCCTCTTGGAAACCCACTTTACAAACAAAACAAATAATTAAATTACGTTATAAATGTTTTCAAGTAAGCAACGTGCATGGCATAATAATACAAACTGATGCGGTATGACCATGCATATGCATGAGAATTTGTTTGGTCAACCCTTTATAAATTTTGAAAATAATAAAATAAATTCAAGTAGTGCATTATATACAGTAATATGAAGACCCATGTGTTTGTATAGTAGATTATTCAATGTATGAACTATAGAAGTGCACTTTCCTAACAAAAGGACATCGATGCATTTTATTGTACAATGTGCACTAGTTATCGTAGAAATGTAAAAAAAAAAGCTAATAACGATGTGTTTTGGGATCCATTGCAATAAGAGATCCCATTGCTATAGATGTTAAATGTCCCATATTCAAATGCAAAAAAAAACATTAAATGTCCACAAACTAGAAGAAAGACTCTCATAGTGAAATAATAGAAAAGGTAAAATCCTAATGCTAGAATTTTCAGCCACATAAAACATTATGGAACCAACAAAAATGTTAGGGTTTGTAACACTGAAGGGAATTATGAAAACCCTATATTTTATTGATAATGCATCGTAATTATTAATAGGAACACAAAAATTAATGAATTTTTTAAAAATAATCAAAGGAAAAAATGAGATGAATAGTAATAAGTTACATACTTGAAATTTCTCCTCTGTAGAGTTGTATGGACCTACAACAATCCCTTACAAATTTGGCTCTTCACAAAATTTAGACACTCAGAAGTATTTCACTTGTTAATGGGCGCTCGCACAAAGTTCGTTCCACTTTTTAGTGCCACTTAAGAAATCGGAAACGCACTTCCGAAGTGTAAATCGATAACACATATGCATTATTGATGGTACGTTCGGAATAACCCGATCCCAAAGACGAGCCTTAGGTTAGTAAGCCCGTATCACATATGCGATATATCGCATGTGCGTTCTTTAAAAGTAAAACATCGCATATGCGATATGGAAAACAAAAAAACAAAACAAAACAGAGGCCGTGGGCCTCACTTTGTCATTTGCACAGTGAGCGTTTCGGGAGAGCGATAAACCACACTAGAAATTTGAGTTTGAGCATTTGGAGGTCGATTTGGAGGTGGCTATGGAGGTGGCTTGGCTCCAATGGCAGGTAACTACTATTATCAATTACAAATTGTTTTCAATTTTTTATTGTTTTTGTTAATTTCATAGTTTTTATATTTGTTTAAAAAAAAAAAAAATTTGAATTAAATCAAAGAATGATAAATTAAAACAATTTGTATTTTGTTGTTTAAATATTAATAGATAACAGAAATGAGAAAGATACTATGGAAAATGAACCCACTAATAACCAAGAACCTAACCCAAACCCAAACCTGGAGGGGGAAGAAGACCGAAACTCACAGATTCTGGCGCATTTGGGTGCATTGAAGCGCCTTAGCTCATCTTTTAGAGGGTGGGATCATTTGAGACAATCTTTAGCCAAGGAATTGGACACCATTACAAACACAATTTCCAATGCCCAAGGATCGTTGTACAACATTAGCTCGTATATAGAAACCAGGAGGCAATACTATTCCAATGGTTTGAGTTATAAATACATCAAAAACCAAAAGATTACAAAAGACCATTTATTTTCATTATTTCAGGACCCTAGCACCAGATTGGTTCCACCCACCAGTCGAGCACACATTTCCATAGACTGGTGCGTGGAACCAAATACAAAGGCCAATTGGATGGATCACTGGTATATGGTCTTCGATGAAGACCCTCATGGGAAGGGGGACATCCCATTTTATTTCCTCAGGAAGTTGTATCCAGAATTCATCCTAGGGAAACATGTTAACTATTTCGATATTTTAGGCTTTTAGGGTGTTGGTCATGGGAAGCCCCAGGATAGGGAAGGAGCCAGGATGAATCCTAACCATGTGACACACCCTCCAGACACACCAAAACCCCCTCAGGTATATCCTCCTGCGGGTCCTGTGATTGAGGATACACAAGAGGCCTTATTTGACTTGGCACATACATTGCTTCAACATGGGACTAATGTCCAAGGAAATGTAGGACAAGGGGTTGGCACTTCTAAGTCCAGCACATTGCACAGTAAGGATCCATCTATTGGAGACGCAGAGCGTTCAGAGCGTTTTGTTACTCCACACCCTTGCACAACATGTGGAGGCATATGCTATGACCCTGCTTCAGAGTTCCAGGATGATGGATTACTTCGATTTGTAAGTAAAAATCATTATTTTCATATTATATTTTGTTTTATATCACAATTTTCAATTGTTTTGCAATTTATTTCTATTTAATTATCTAACAAATTATGTGAACAAATATACAGCTGGTGTCCCATGGCACGCCAGATTCACATAGTCCGATGATTAATGTTGAGAACATTGATGTTGCTGTCAATATAGCATATGGGTTTCGTTCTTCACCATTAGGTGATCGGGATGAGTACATTGAATCCCAACCTAGTCCCTCTCATGTAGAGGTAGATTCTCAGATGTAGGTATTATTTTAAATATGCTTTTAATTATGCCTTTAAATATGCTTTTAATTATGTTTCACTTTCTTTGAAAAAATCATTTTTCGGCCATCCTGTATATGTCTCATTTTCTTTGTATTATATGACATTGAAATATTTTACTTTATGCAGGATCTATTGAGACATTGGTGCTTGAAGAGCACTGAAGCGAGGTTGTTGGCGACCCAACTCTTCCCCCCCGCCAGGTACTTGTATGTTTCACTTTCTTTGAAAACATCATTTTCCGTCCATTTAGTATATATGTCTATGATTCTTTTTATTATCTGAATTTGACATATGTTATTTTATGCAAGATTCTAGTGAGGCATCGGTGCTTGAAGAGAACTAGATTGATGACCCACCTCTGACGAGCCAGCATGTACATTTATGTATCGCTTTCTTTTAATTGTGATTTTAATGATTCAACATGTACTTTTTTAATTTTTGAAATTGTCTAATTGTATCTTTATCCTTTTGTACATAGGAACGTGAGTTTGATGAATATGTCCAAAAAGTGAACTTCTTCTCTAATGCAAGTAGAAGTCCTTTTCTCTCGTTGCTAGTTAATCGATCCACTGGTTACAAACCTCCTCACGTCCCCTGGGTATATTTATATATTGCAACTCTTTCTTATATTTCTTTTTGTACATGCAAGTATCTTTTTACTTGTTTCCCCCATTGATAGGTCTCATTTTCTTTGTATTATATGAAAAATTGACATATGTTACTTTATGCAGGAATCTATTGAGCCAGTGGCATTTTAATAGCACCAAAGCAAGGTTGTTGTTGACCCACCTCTGACGAGCCAGCAGGTACGTTAATGTATCACTTTCTTTGTATGTTTATATATCGCTTTCTCTGATTTGGTACTTTCTCTTTGTACGTTTTTGTATGTTTATGTATCGCTTTGACATATGTTACTTTATGCAGGAATCTATTGAGCCAGTGGTGCTTGAAGAGGACCAAAGTGAGGTTGTTGTCGACCCACCTTTGACGAGCCAACATGCACGTTTATGTATCAATTTATTTCTACGTTCATGTATCGCTTTCTCTGATTTGGTTCTTTCTCTTTGCAAGTTTTTGTATGTTTATGTATTGCTTTGACATATTTTAATTTATGTAGGAGTCTATTGAGCAAGTGGTGCTTGAAGAGCACCAAAGCGAGGTTGTTGTAGACCCACCTCTTCCCCCTCGCCAGGTACATGTATGTTTCACTTTCTTTGAAAACATCATTTTTCGTCCATGTAGTATATTTGTTTCCGATTATTTTTATTATCTAAAATTGACATATGTTACTTTATGCAGGATTTTAGTGAGGCACTGGTGCTTGAAGAGCACCAAATCGGTGACCCACCTCTGACGATCCAGTGAGTACATTTATGTATCGCTTTCTATGATTTGGTGCTTGACATTAGTATATATATATATTTTTTATGCAGCTTGATATTGATCAAGTGGTGCTTGAAGAGCACCCAATCAGGGTCGTTGCTAGTGAGGCACCACGACCCCCATTACTTACTCACGTACAATAAGTAAAAATGTTATATTGGTTTGGAATTTGAACAAATGTACATAGAATTTTGATAGGTTGGTAAACTAACTTACAAATTTTGGTTTTTCTACAGTCTCCACTGATGCAACCTATCCCTCTTGTTCAGCGATGGGGATCACTAGTGAGCAGTCGGAAAAGAAAGATAGACTTCTCCTAAGACATTGGTAGTGGCAGCAAAAGGGGGGATAACTAGAATACATGTATAGAGGGGATACATAGATGTAACTTTTTGTTTTTATACACACAGATGTACAGTTTGATCCACTATTTTGTATTATGGTCATGTGGCATGCCAATTTTTGTAACATTATTTGTATACATATATAATATAAAGCAAGGTTCAAATTTATACATATATGGTTGAATTGATCTTGGAACATGATATGGTTGACTTGATCTTGGAACATGATATATGTGGTTCACCTATGTGATATAATGATATGTGTGGTTCACATGTGTGCTAGTATGAATTTCCAATACTTAAAGGAAGAATTTATGACTCATCAACTTTTTAACATTATGGCTATCCTCAACTTTTTAACATCATAAACATACCATACACTACCTAAATTACATTAACATCATACCACACACTACCTAAATTACATTAACATCATACCGCACACTACCTAAATTACACTAAATTTACATGTGTTTCTACTTCTAAGTCATGCATGCATGTGTAATATACCATATCATACTCGACAATACCCTATGATACTAACATCATACCATACTAACATACAATAACATACCATAACATAACATACTAACATCATATCATATTAACATACCATACCATACTAATATACCATACCATACCCTACAATACTAACATAATACCCTACAATACCCTATAATAACATAACATGTACAATAACATCATACCCTGCAATACCCTAGTTCCATCTCATAACTTGTAAACCCTAGTTCCATCTCATAACTTGTTAACCCTAGTGATGGCATTCAATTTGGTGTTCATGAAACCCTAATTGGTTTTCAATATCTACATGTCCATGTGTTTGTAGTTCCATCTCATAACTTGTAAAGAGGTCACTAAACCCTATTTCGGTCTCATAACTTGTCAACCCTAGTGATGTGCATGCAAATTGGTGTTCATGAAACCCTAGTTGTTTTCCAATTTATGCATGTCCACGTGTTTCTAGTTCCATCTCATAACTTGTAAAGAAGTCACTAAACCCTATTTCCATCTCATGACTTGTCAACCCTAGTCATAGCATGCAAATTGATGTTCATGAAACCCTAGTTAATGTTTTCCAATTTGTAAGGTCCATGTGTTTCTAGTTCCATCTCATAACTTGTAAAGAGGTCACTAAACCCTAGTTCCATCTCATAACTTGTCAACCCTAGTGATAGCATGCAATTTGGTGTTCATGAAACCCTAGTTGTTTTCCAATTTGTGCATGTCCATGTGTTTCTAGTTCCATCTCATAACTTGTAAAGAGGTCACTAAAGCCTAGTTCCATCTCATAACTTCTCAACCCTATTGATAGCATGCAATTTGGTGTTCATGAAACCCTAGTTGTTTTCCTATTTGTACATGTCCATGTGTTTCTAGTTCCATCTCATAACTTGTAAAGAGGTCACTAAACCCTAGTTCCATCTCATAACTTCTCAACCCTAGTGGTATCATTCAATTTGGTGTTCATGAAACCCTAGTTTGTTTTCCAATTTGTACATGTCCACGTGTTTCTAGTTCCATCTCATAACTTGTAAAGAGGTCACTAAACCCTAGTTCCATCTCATAACTTGTCAACCCTGGTGATAGCATGCAAATTGGTGTTCATGAAAACCTAGTTGTTTTACAATTTGTGCATGTCCATGTGTTTCTAGTTCCATCTCATAACTTGTAAATAGGTCACTAAAACCTAGTTCCATCTCATAGCTTGTCAACCATAGTGATAGCATGCAATTTAGTGTTCATGAAACCCTAGTTGTTTTCCAGTTTGTTCATGTCCACGTGTTTCTAGTTCCATCTCATAACTTGTAAAGAGGTCACTAAACCCTAGTTCCATGTCATAACTTGTCAAACCTAGTGATAGCATGCAAATTGGTGTTCATGAAACCCTAGTTGGTTTCCAATTTGTGCATGTACATGTGTTTCTAGTTCCATCTCATAACTTGTAAAGAGGTCACTAAACACTAGTTCCATGTCATAACTTGTCAACCCTAGTGATAGAATTCAATTTGGTGTTCATGATACCCTAGTTCATTTTCCAATTTGTACATGTCCATGTGTTTCTAGTTCCATCTCATAACTTGTAAAGAGGTCACTAAACCCTAGTTTCATCTCATAACTTGTCAAACCTAGTGATAGCATGCAAATTGGTGTTCATAAAACCCTATTTGTTTTCCATTTTGTGCATGCCCGTGTGTTTCTAGTTCCATCTCATAACTTGTAAAGAGGTCACTAAACCCTAGTTCCATCTCATAGCTTGTCAACCCTAGTGATAGCATGAAATTTGGTGTTCATGAAACCCTAGTTGTTTTCCAATTTGTACATGTCCATGTGTTTCTAGTTCCATCTCATAACTTGTCAACCCTAGTGATAGCATGCAAATTGGTGTTCATGAAACCCTAGTTGTTTTCCAATTTGTACATGTCCATGTGTTTCTAGTTCCATCTCATAACTTGTAAAGAGGTCACTAAACCCTAGTTCCATATCATAACTTTTCAACCATAACTGGTCAACCCTAGTGATAGCATGCAAATTGGTGTTCATGAAACCCTAGTTGTTTTCCAATTTGTGCATGTCCATGTGTTTCTAGTTCCATCTCATAACTTGTAAAGAGGTCACTAAACCCTAGTTCCATGTCATAACTTGTCAACCCTAGCGATAGCATGCAATTTGGTGTTCATGAAACCCTAGTTATTTTCCAATTTGTAGTACATGTCCATGTGTTTCTAGTTCCATCTCATAACTTGTACAGAGGTCACTAAACCCTAGTTCCATCTCATAACTTGGAAACCCTAGTGATAGCATTTAATTTGGTGTTCATCAAACTAAAAACATAAAAAATGTAAATTTCAACAACTTGAGAGCGTGTTATTTTCTGATTTCTATTTGTTGGTGTCGAAAGACATCGTTCTTGGTGCCTTCAATGTGCCATAGATGGTGTTTGTATCCTAGGTACACAAAAGGCTAGACATTAGTAACATCATAAGAAAAAAAAAAGAACCCAATGAAAATGTGCAAACATGATTTATAGATAACTCACCTGAGGTTGTACAATCATGTTTATAGTGTCCAGTATCCTCTGAATAATATTATGTCTATGAATGGTATTAGTCATTCATAGGTTTATTACATTGGGAATAAAATAAGGATAAATAATTGAAATTGCGCTTCAACATTCACTTTAAAGGTTAAATAATGCACCTGACAATGCACTCAAACGAGTAGGCCATCTGGATCATCTCTGGTGCCGATGGTGTCCATCAATATTTCGTGCTCTATATGAGGTAGCAAGTATCGTACATGTGACCTAATTTTGTGACCAAGTGTGCGTAGCTTGATGTTTATACCAACTACTAGGTTGGTGAAATGGTATACAATAGCTTCTGGTCTATAATCCTAATATACATACCCACCCTTCCTTTTTTGTTGTGCTGCAAGTGTCATGTACTCCCCTTTTATAACCATCGAGCCAGTTGGGAATTCAATATTTTCATCATTTGTAATAGGTTTGAGAATGGTTTGTTTCCCCTCTAAGCAACGTGCCAACCAATAGTCAGAACCCCATTCATTATTTTTTGGGGAAACCGCTACATATATCTGATTCTGTGAAAGGAAATAGGTCGCGTTAACAATACACTTTCTAAATAAGGTCTTGAATTTATAATTTCTACATAAATTACATTCCACATAGGTTGAGTAAACAATACATAAATGCATTTTCTTATTTAGGTACTACTCATGTACCTTCTTGTATGAGATCTGATATGTGATCATAAACTGTATAAATATGTGTCTGATCATCTTCCAAATGGTCTATTTCATTAACCCCATTGAAATTGGTGCCAAGTGTCACTCGATCCCATGTATCAACAATATCTGTATACTCACAATCATCCCATTCACCAATGCTACATGAACTGCAAAAGAAATCCTTCAATCTTGTCCAAATTTGTAGGGTTGAGTTGTCTGAGATTCTAATTGAATGAAAATGTCGATTTCCATAAACTGTGTTCACCTGATGTGTTTTGGATCAGTCCACATTTTTCACCTCCCAGAATATTCTCCACACCAGGTGTTTCCTTGTTGCTTATTCTCCCATGACAGATGCATACCATTTCACTATAGATGCAACGTCTCGAAGGCGAGCACCTGTAAACTTCATCTCTTCCCTTCAAAGGGAAGTTTATATGCATGCACTAGCACCATAGTGCTCTCCTTTACCATGAATAGTTTCAAAGTAGTTCCACACATGTGGCATCTTGTATTCTATGTGCAATAAACACAACCATTCCAAAACATGTGCATTCTTGAATTGTCCAGCACAACCATCTGACCAAATGAAATGACGATAAAATGGTATATCCATAGCTATCCCATGATCATAGAATAATTTAAAGCAATGTTTCACGTAATGGATGCCATGGGCCTGATTGTCACTTATGTAGAAGTGACTTTCTTTCAGTATCACACATTTCTCTTCATTGCTATCTGGCCCATGTTGATAAGTGATATGCACCATTATGCTCACCTGCTCTCAGTGATAGTATTGACTTTGTATTTCATTTTGTGGTTGTAGGGTGTAATTTTCCACAAAGTCAACCACTGATAGTATTGTTCTGAGAGGGAAGGTGTCTCGACATATTATGAATTGCTCATCTTGCCACCGTGCCATATTGACATGTGTTGGGCAATAGGGTAGACCCGGGTTTAATCCTTTTGTGTCGCACCAACAAAAGACCCACCGTGTTGGCCTTTTCGGCAACAACCTGTGCGAAGGTTGCAGTCTCACCCGAAACAGCAATGGGGTGCCGCAGAATCAGGTTTCTGCAAGAAGAGAGGGGTATTACTGTACCTTATCCTTTAATAAACTTATCAATCAACAGTTACACAACTTTATCATTCGCTTATAGATATATAACTTCGCAGATAGATAAATAACCGTGACTTGCTTAACCCACTACAGGGAATTCACAGCGAAGCTTTATTACTAGCAGTGATCTATGTTATCAGATGTATACAGTTTTAATGCATAAGAATAACAGAAATAGAAACAACACAATAAAGCACGACACCAAATATAACGTGGTTCACCCCCAATGTAGGGGCTACGTCCACAAACTATGTTTTATTCAACTTGCTACAAAACCAGAGTTTGATCTGCGCACTCAGCTGCAGATCCCTTCAGTCCTTAACAGCCGCGCACACAGCAGCAGGCCTCTGCGCACACAGCTGTAGATCTTTCTTTCTCTTCTTACAAAAACCCTCTGCGCACACAGCTGCAGAGGTCGTCCACGCACACAGCTGGGAATTAACCTTTCCTTACAAAATCAACCTTAGCTTCGCCTTATTCTTTCTTACATCATAAAACCTAACTTTTTCTTATTTACAAAAATACCTATTTATACATCGCGCTATTACAAAACCATGGCTTCAAACCATGGGCACCCGAAAACCCTAAACCCTGGATTTAAACCATGGGTTTATTACAAAAGGGGGTTTTGACTTACCTTGACACCCCTAAGACTAGTTTGACCCATAACTCCACTTACCAACATCCGCGATTTTACCAAAACTAATAATCCTTAGGGTACGCGCCCCAACAGGCCCCTAAGACTCACTAGTGGCCCATCCCGGGACACTCTGCGAGGACTCTGGTGGGAGAATCTTCTGCGCGAGGTTCTGGAAGCGACTGGTGAGATTGTGTAGTATATCATCAACGGCTTTCTCCTTTTCCACCAATTCCTGTAATACTGAAGATGAGTCTGTGTCAGCCCTTTCCTGCGCGAAAGTGTCATAGGTCTTCAAAAGTTTGAGCTGGCTTTCTGCAGTATTGCTCAATTCTAACGCTTCATCAACCAGGGGCTGTAACGCGTTCTCCAGCAGCGTTACCTTCGTCCTACAGGACTCGATTTCCTGCTGAAGTTCCTTGCTGCGCTTCACTTTAGCCATCTTCTGCATAGGTGGCAGCGTCTTGATTTCTATTCTGACTGCATCTAATTCATCCTGGCGCAACTTGATGGTTTCCTGGATCTTACCTACATCTGGATGGTCCTGTAGGTTCGCCCATGCTTCTATGCTGTCTTCCATTAGTTTTGCGACGCTGGCCACATTATCTGATATTTTTGCTGTTGAAGCCTTGATGTCTTGCTGGCGCTGTTCTCGGACCTCTGGTGGAGTCTCAGGAGGGATGCGAAGTTGAAGTTCTGCAATCTGGTGCTGGTGTTCTATCTTCATCCTTTCAACCTCGCTGCGGGACTGCTGGGAATAGTCTTTCAGCTTAGCAATTCTATGCTCTGGTTCCTCTGCTCCCTGTACGTCGGAGTCAGAAAGACTCCGACATGCCTCGTCCAATGCTCGCATCAGCGTAGTTGTTGTATGTTCAGCCTCTTTCTTCTGTTGTGCGATTTCTTCTAGGCGTGCTGCAAAGTTTTTGTTTTGTTTGATGGTGTCTTCCAATTGGATTTGGGACAATTGGGTTCGGGCATGGATCTCCTTTGTAATCGTGAGCTGACAGAGGTGCAACTCTGACATAGACATCTTTGTATAATCAAGCCCCGCGGTTATATCCGTATGGGGTCGGGAATCTGTGTCAGGCTGTATCAGAGTTGCGTTTGATACCTATCCCTGGTGATCTCTGGGTGGCCATTACCTAATATCCTGCTGCGTGGGTGCTGTAGTGCTACTTGTCGCAGTACTGTGCGCTGATTTTGCTGCTATCTCTTTTAGCTCCGATACCCTGTTTGCGATACCTGAGAGCCTGGCAAGATGCAGTTCCACAAACTTTGACCATTTTTTAGTAAGCGCTGTCGTAGACTGTTCTAGAGCTTGCTCCAGTGCATCCAGTGTGACAGTGGCTTCTTCCTCAATATCTTTGTCCTTTGACGCTTTTGCCTTTTTGCGGGACTGCGGCTTGGTTACCTCGGCTACTTCTGGTGACTTGCGCTTCGTTGGTGGGTTAGGATCTGATATGGTCTTGACCGACTCCTCATCCTGTTCATCCTGTTCATCCTGTCCGCCGTCTCCACCCTGGCCATCTTCATCCATCTATGAATCACTTAGGTCTTCGCTATCTTCAAATGGGCTTTGCTGCTGCGCCTGACTAGTACCTGCGCCAATATTGGTAGTTGGGGGAACCGAAATAGAGGGTTTTTTCCCTAAATATTTCAGCCATTCGGCCGGTCAGTGCTGAACTATCCGCCTGATATCTGGTTCGGTGACTACATATGGTAATTTGAAGCATTGCCGTTGTGGATCGGCACGAGCTTGAATGAAAACATGATGCATATCGGCACTAAAGTGTGCGACGCCCTCGTATTGAGAGAACACTTCATTGGTAAGTCGAGGTGTTCGCACAATCTCATAGTGAATACTCATAGCATAGAAGACGAATATAGTGTTCGTCATCTGCTGAGCTTCCTTATCTGAGGATATCCATAGGGAGGCATACCTCGTTGCGCCTGGCGTGGCGGGGTTTAATTCTACAAACTGGGCTTTAGTGGGTTCTTTCCACCCAACTAATGTAATAAGGATTAAAATCCAGGAATAATGAAAAGGTCTACCTTTTTCTTGCACATTGCGGGCATCCTCCAGAAACTCCTTCATGAGATATTCGGCCCAATTATAAGTATACCCCTCAGCGCAGTTCATAGCAATCCGGATAACCGGAGCAGGTACTTCAGTTGGCCTGCATTTCCGTATGAGTTTGCAGGCTAAGAGTTCAGCTGCAAATCGAATGGGTTGCTCCTGAATCGCGGAAGTGTGATACCCCCGCTTCCCTTTTGTCAGGACAAACCGCTCTTTCATGGTTTGCACGAGCTTTGTATCGTCATGTTTGGACGGAAATTCAGTTCCCGGATCAGGTCCTGCCATGGGTAAACCTGTGATCTTATGGATGAGGGCGGCGTCAATAGGAATTTGCTGGTCCCCTATCCATAAATAGCCATCATGCACCAGCGCTAGTAACTGCTTGGCCGCTACAGTCACATGTATGCCACGACCGAAATGGGGAATGTTAAGTATCTTGAGTAGGCCAGCTTTGTCCAGGCCCGCAGCCCATGGTTGCACTTCCAGTAGTGTGACCCTATGATCCGGGTACTTGACGCGGTGCAAGTATTCTACTGGTTCAAACTGTGGAAACTTGCCATGGTCATTGGTGTCGTGATTGCTATACCTAAGCCGATCAATATTTCCTGTCATACTTCCTATCAACTGCACTCCCTGTGGCAGCGAGGGTGTGGCTAATGTAAATTGCTTTGTCTGACGGGGTAACGCGGTACCTGGGCGCACAGGTGGTAGATATGGTGGCTGTGGTGGTGGAATATTCTCCCTTCCCCCGGTCGGGGCCTGTGCGGAACCAGAGGGCTCCATAGGATGAGCTGCCGGTGTTTGCCCTGTTTGCCGCTGCCGGTCTTGGTTGCGCTTGGTGCGAACTTCAGTTCTAGACTTTTTCCTGGCAGACCGTGTCTGCATCGGCTATGGTGGTGCTGGGGGAGTGTCTTCACAGTGAGCTAGGGCAGGCGGCCTATTAGAGCAGGTGATCAGACCCTCTTGCTCGAATTCTCTGACCAAAGCGTCAATCTCGCGTTCGGTGGTCATGGATTCACTCAGAAATCTTGAAGAAATGCAGAATGCAATTTTCCCTAACTTAGGCATCTTCTTATACACGCCATCAATCACATCGGGCAGGACAGTGCATTGAAGGCACCAAGTCTGACGAAAATCTTGTCCATGTGGAGCGCGATTGCCGGTACTGGTCTTAGTATAGTCATTTAAAGCAATTAAAACTCTGCCGCCGCCAAATTGGCTGCTTCCCAACGGTCGGATTTTGAGCCTCGCTATGTTTTTGGGCCTCGGCAGAATCATGGTTGAAGTTTCAGGGCAATAAGCAACCTCGGCACAATAGTGCCTTTCGACCCGACCTGGTAATATCTGCGACAGGACTATTAGGTTTGAGGGACTGGCGTCTTGGCTCTGCTCCTTGGTGTGGTATTCAATTCCTGGGTGATCATCATTTTCCTTGTCGTGGTTTGATCGGAAAGCTATATCTAAAACATGACGACTTTTGTTAATAGAAAATGTGATAAAAAATCCATCAACAAGATCATCCCCACTTACAGTACCATGGCGGAGCTCAACCTCCATATGCCCATTTTTCGCTATAGGGTCCAAGATATGCACGAACTTATGCACCCACTCCTTGCGAGGTGTGTTTTCCCTTGCTGTATAGTTCTGCTTCAAATGTCCTTGAAGGCTATTCGGCCCCTTGAACTTACTTCGCACCTCTTGTGCTTGGCTTATGAATCTGGGGCGCAGGAATTTCTGGTTGGTTCCCCGACTGGGGTGAGACTTTGTAGGATCGGTCCCCCATGCTGCTATAGATTCTAGTGCTATTTCCAGACTCTGGGTGTTTTGTGACTGAGGTACTCGTTCTGACATAGGTGCAATAAATTCTCCAGGGTCTGTCATCCCAACATGTGCAGGCAACTCTCTAGGCTGTGCACTAAGGCATCTAAGAGACTGAGTGATCTGCGCGCATCTATGGCCATGTAGCTCGTACAGTCGATTCTGCCAATTCTCCAGACCATCATCTGAAATAGACATGCAGGAGCTATCACATTGCCAATCCATTACACCATCATCATCAGGCTCTACATAATCTACGTCCTTGGCTGTGATGTTGTAGATGTGTTCTAGAGTATCCTGCTCCCCTTCATCTCTGAGTGGTTCTGTATATCTTTCTCCTTGGGATGGGTCGAGGGGTATAATAACGTGCAGACCATTTCCTTCGAAGGTCATCTGTCTCCTCTTAAGGTTGATGATTGCAGCATTGGACATGGCCCACTCAATTCCCAAAAGGGTTGGATAAGGGTTGCTGTCATCAATGATCTCAATAACTTCAAAATCTGCTAGAGTACTGACCCCATCGATGTCGATTGGAACACTAAGAAGTCTCCCTAGCGGTACAATCCTTTGTTGGTTAGCTAGTCGCAGTTGTATAGGTGACCAAACCAGGGAAGGCTTTCCCATTTGTCCCCAGGTCTGCTTGGGTAGGACATTAACGTCTGATCCAAGATCCAAAATGACATCAGTCATATCATATTCTCCTATCTGAATGTTCAATCTCATTTCCCTTCCCGTTCTTCGGACACAACTAATAGTTTTCTCCTGATCAATTCCTCTCTGAGGGTCTGTGACAGCAAGAAATTTTTGCAGCTCTTTTAGAGCGTTCAGATTCCGCAAGAGTTTCATACAGCTCTGCAAGAAAGAGGATAGTGTACTTACTTCATCCGTCGAGGCCTCTTGTGGCTGCGAAGCCTACTGAGGTTGCCGCGCAGGTACTTCTACGGCGCCAGGGTCAACAATATCGCACTGGGCCTCCTATACTGGTACTTGGTCCTTCACAGGGTCAAGGGCTGGGACTTTCGCGGAGGCCTTACGTGCGCACACCACGGCAGGTTGCTTTGGCGAGTTTTGAGTATGCGTCATAGCTCCACTCTGGGTGACCACATTGAGGGCTGGGGTAGGTATTTGCTCAATGGAAATCAACTGAATATTTGGGGTAGGGCCACGGTTGTTTTCCTGAATCTTTGCGAGGGGCTGGGGGCACTTTTCAATCACGTGGTCCACTGCACGGCAATACCGACAGGTCGTAGTGGGGTTCCGACAGTCGCGAGCCAAGTGACCAACTTGGTTACAATTGTAACACACAACCTGGCCTCTACCTCTTTCGGTCATCCCACCACGGCCGCGACCGCCAAAAGAACCTCTTCTGGAAGCGCCGCCGCGGTAACCATAGCCATCATTATTCTGGGCTTCATTGTGGATTCGGTAGGTGTCAGAGGTGCGCTCTCGCATAAGGTCATAGCTACGACACTCTTCTTCATTATGCCCTACGGAATTACAGAACTGGCAGTAGGGGTTTTTGGGAACTTGAACATATCTTTGAAGAAGATGGCAATGCTCAGGGCGATGCTGGCTAGAGGTTCGGCAAATATCACAATATAGAACACCGGCATTGAATTGGTTGGGCATGCCCGTATTTAGGTATTTTCTGACCACGGGGCACTGGTCCCTATTGTGACCCTCGAACCGACATTGCGTACACCAGACCTCCTCTCGACTGGTTTTAGCTTTCTTCATGTCACGAAGCTCCAGGGCCATCGCTGCCAGCTGCGCTTGGATTTGAGCAATACTAGAATCGTCTCCGACGGGAGCGGTCTCTAGCTTCATTGTGATTTCGAGAGCCTCTTGCTGGTCAGCAACCTTCTGTTGCATGAGCGGAGTTCTGATATGCGGCAATAACGCTGCGATAAACCATTCCTTGTGTTGTGCAGTACTAATGGTGAAGCTGACTTGGTCTAATAGAACTTTGAATCTCTGGTCAAAGTCCCACACGGATTCGCCGCGCCGCTGTTGAATCTCTTTGAGTTCAGTGATGCTCTGCGATTCTCATTTTGGTTTCTTAAATTCCTTAATGATGGCGGCCTTGATTTCATCCAAAGTGGGGTGCTGATTACTGGAGAATTTCATGAACCAGGTCAAAGCCCGGTCGCAAAAGGAAGTAATGAGCTGTGCGGTTCTCACATCCAGGTCGGTAATACTCTTCGCGTTCCAGACGGCCTCACATAAAAACCAGAACTGTTCTGGATCTTCTGATCCCATTCCTTTGAAGATGGGCAGCTTAATGTCATCAGCTAGGTGGGCCATGGTGGTTCTGGGAGGGTTGGGAGGGGGACAGGACGTTGATGGGGGGGATTTACGGGGGCAGATTGACCTGTGGCCGGAATACTTGGACTTGGTTGCCTGTCACACTGGGACCGAACTTTAGGGGTAACAAAGCGACGCTGGGGGGTGACAGGAGGGTTTCCTACTGAAGGGTTTTCTTCAGGGTCTGGCTATGGAGGGTTTACAGGGGAAAGTGTGGTGGTCTGTCCTGAGGAGTAGGACTCAAAATCTCTTTTGTACCTTTGCTCACTTCGCGGCAACCTACTTTGCGCGTCGAAAATATTCTCACACAGGGGCCTTTGAAAAACTGTCGTTCAGCTTTGCTGAAAGAAGTGCTTGTGTCAATGGCAAACTCTGTCACGAAGGCTTCCAACGTTCGCGTCGTCCAGAAATCGACAGCGCGGGATACCTCATTGTTCACGTGTTGCACAAGATTGACCCTTGCGGGGGTCCACACAGGAATCCGTTGAGCTTGAAATTTCGTCCTCCTCTCTGTTAACCTAGACAACCACTGGTGCAATTCTACGTGGAAACTACCAAAGAAAATTTCATAAGCATCACAAAAAACATACCTTTGTAAAAAGTCACTTGCGCTACGACGCGGATTCGTATTCTCTTGCTGCGCGAATTTCAGACAAGTCTCAGCAAACCAATCACCTATTTCCTTCACAGAGGGCCTCCAGAACATAGCCCCTGAGGTACAATGTAAACCCCTCTTGAGCAGGTATTGAGTTCAACCGGGAACGGAACCAATTTGTTGGGCAATAGGGCAGACCCAGGTTTAATCCTTTTGTGTCGCACCAACAAAAGACCCACCGTGTTGGCCCTTTCGGCAACAACCTGCGTGTAGGTTGCAGTCTCACCCGAAATAGCAATGGGGTGCCGCAGAATCAGGTTTCTGCAAGCAGAGAGGGGTATTACTGTACCTTAGCCTTTAATAAACTTATCAATCAACAATTACACAACTTTATCATTCGCTTATAGATATATAACTTCGCAGATAGATAAATAACCGTGACTTGCTTAACCCACTACAGGGAATTCACAACGAAGATTTATTACTAGCAGTGATCTATGTTATCAGATGTATACAGTTTTAATGCATAAGAATAACAGAAATAGAAACAACACAATAAAGCACGACACCAAATATAACGTGGTTCACCCCCAATGTAGGGGCTACGTCCACAAACTATGTTTTATTCAACTTGCTACAAAACCAGAGTTTGATCTGCACACTCAGCTGCAGATCCCTTCAGTCCTTAACAACCACGCACACAGCAGCAGGCCTCTGCGCACACAGCTGCAGATCTTTCTTTCTCTTCTTACAAAAACCCTTTGCGCACACAACTGCAGAGGTCGTCCACGCACACAGCTGGGACTTAACCTTTCCTTACAAAATCAACCTTAGCTTCGCCTTATTCTTTCTTACATCATAAAACCTAACTTTTTCTTATTTACAAAAATACCTATTTATACATCGCGCTATTACAAAACCATGGCTTCAAACCATGGGCACCCGAAAACCCTAAACCCTAGATTTAAACCACGGGTTTATTACAAAAGGGGGTTTTGACTTACCCTGACACCCCTAAGACTATTTTGACCCATAACTCCGCTTACCAACAGCCGCGAAGTTACCAAAACTAATAATCCTTAGGGTACGCGCCCCAACAACATGTTGAATGTACTATTGGATCTTTCCACAAAACTCTAAAATAAAATAACATACTTGCACCTGGTGTAAAAAAATAAAGATTGTTATAAAAAAACATAAAAAGATGTGTACATGAATATTAATATGTCAATATTCAACAATTTACATGTGAAGTCACCAATTTAATCTTTTGTCTTTCTTTCTGATCATGTAGCTGATATGTCTCATACTTATAGTTTTGCTTCTCGACAATTGCATTCTCGAATGCTTGATATTCACTTTCATGGATGCAATCAGACCATAATGATAGCCAAGCACAATTGTTGCAAGAACCATCTACACATTTTTTTAAGTAATGTGTCTGCCCATCTTGCCTCGGACACATTATGCTATGGATGAAATCTTTGGATGACATTGGCGGTACTATACTTGAGCATTCCTGCACATGGTTAGGATGCAAAAAATGACGTATATGTGCAAATGTATGGTAATATAGGTCAAACTCTATGTGGTATCTACAACAACAAGTGTTCCGGATGGTATTGATTCTAACATACCAAGGCTTGCATTTTTCAAAATATCTTTTCCCGAGCCTTAGCTCTACGTGGAAAACTTTAAACATCTTGAACAATTAATTTTGTGTCATGTCAAGATAATGTTTAACATGAGGTTTAGTGTTTCTAGAACCCCTACAATGTTTTAACACGTCCTTCGTGTTAGAAGAAGACCTAGTGTTATCATGCCAAAACATGTGCACTAGGCCCTTCATTGCTTTGACTAACTTCATGTCTTTGTGGGGAAACCTACTGCTAAATGCCCATAATGTTTCCATTTGTCCCTCTACATCAAGGTTGTCTCTTCTTACTGAATATTTTTTAAGTGTCTTTGGATGTAAAGGCACAATTTGTGATGTGCATTTAAGTAAACAACGTTGTCTTGTGGATCTACATACAATTGATTCAACCAATACATGGTGAGCCACATTACAGTCCTGTGAACGAGTTTTTTCACCAATCGATGTGAATGCAGCAACAAGAGATTTAACAATGTGATTACTAGATTCGATATTCTTCATTGTTTGTATGCCTAAATTTCTTCTAACTGTTGCCATATTTCTATATTTAAGCAAAGCTAAAAACAATTGGCATTTACCGGCTTCGGATTTGTTATCAAAATATTGTTTCATTATTTGAGAACAATGACGAAGGATAGTGTGTTTATCCACCTTACCTTCCATGGAAGTCAATTCGCTCTTGTCCACTTGTATGTGTTTAGGATTTCTCTTTCGTTTTGATGCGAAATTTCTTGTCGTTTGAAATGCTGGAGTGACGTTTACATCCACTATAATCTGACAACTTCAATTAGGAGATTGAACCATCGGCCATGGTTGTTGTTGAGTCACATTTTCATCAGGAGTAACATAATTATTGAACTCTTCACAAGATTGTCCACTTAATAATGGATCAATAATATCATATTCCATATAACCAACTTCCTTTAATGTTGCATTATCTTCCTCAGCCTCTACATCAGGTATATGTTGTGGGGGAATGGGAACTATTTGCTCATCTAATGAATGCCGACAATTTCTTGAATCTTCCCTCTTTTTTTCTTTTTTATTTTCAACTTCTTCCGGTGTAAGTACCTTTCTCGCTGACTTTCGACCTTCCTCGCTGACTTTCGACCTCTATTTGCTCATCTAATGAATGCCGACGATTTCTTGAATCTTCCCTCTTTTTTTCTTTTTTATTTTCAACTTCTTCCAGTGTAAGCACCTTCCTCGCTGACTTTCAACCTCTATTACATACGTTCCCCATTGAAATCTACCCAAACTTGTACAAAACCTATGGAATTATATAAATAATGATTAAATTGCAGGTTGAACAGTTCTCTGTGCATGGGTTAAGAAGAATGATGTCTTTTTCTACAGTAAACCTGGCCCACAAGATGCAACCCAACATTTTTTATATAACACATATCGCATATGCAATATAACGCATGTCCGTTTTATCACATATGTGATATTGATACAATGTTTTTTAATAAGGGACAATTTTTTATGTGATCTCCAAAACACATATATGATATATCGCATATGCGATTTAGTGCATATGTGATATATCGCATATGGGATTTAGTGCTCACTAAATATGCAACTGGACTGATCTATGCTTATCAAATTTTAAAATATTAAATATCAAATGCATATCAAACTTGGACTGAAATATGTTAAACTTCTATAACCTTACAATGGACCCCATACCAATGGGTAAGACCTCCAAACCTACCCTAGGACCATGCTAGTGTCTATGATGATGATGATGATCACAAATAGTATGACTATGACGACGATAATTATGATGATGATTATGAGGATGATGATGACTATGATGGTGATTATAATGATGATGATGAGGATGAGGATGATGATGATGAGGAGGAGGAGGAGGAGGAGGATGACTATGATGATGATGATGAGGACGAGGGTGATGATGATGATGATAAGGATGATGATGGTGATGATGAGGACGAGGGTGATGATGATGATGATAAGGATGATGATGGTGATGATGATGATCATGATGACGATGACGATGATGATGAA